>JAJOZX010000165.1:0-222500 GCA_023014485.1 Bathynomus jamesi
CACTAAACGAGTTAAATTAACACGCACAATAGTTAAAACAACTAGTAAAATCTTTAATGTGTACCCGATAATTAAGTATATGCACAGTGCTGGACAGCGCAAACGAAAATTCACTTGCGCAAATGCACAAACCCATACCTTGCGCAAGAGCAAATGCGCAAACTTCTTGAAACTTGCGCTTGCGCTAACGCAAACTATTTATATATACAGGGTTTTCAAAAAAAAATAATAGGTGCGGTTTTTTGGGACACCCTGTATAAAATTAAATTTATAGTAAATCAAATCAAATCAGAAGACTTTATTAACAGACACACGATCCAAAGATATATCAATAAAGAATAGATACAAAATTGCAATGTTAAATAAATAATAAAAAAAAGATGGCAGCGAGGAGGTCTTTGCTCTGGTTGGGGTGAACCTTGAAAAAAAAATTATAAATTATATTGTAATGACAGTGATATACAACAGAAGTGTTTGAATTGAGACAAAGTATAATTTATTATTTAATATTTAATTATATTTTTAAATAATAATTTCTAAAGTTAACTACTTATCAAGTTTTTTTTAAATTTTAAATTTATAAATAAACTTAAACTCACATGCTGGTAGTGGCTCTTGAGGATGCTGATGGTGTTGAAGCTGACCTTGGCCTTGCACCTCTTACAGATGATGCTGCCCCTGTAGACCACCCTGCCCCTCTCAACCACCCTCTTTTTGCTGGTCAAAGGTCCAAAGAAGGTGTCCAGGTGGGGCCAGGGGTTGTTGAGGTCCTCTTCCTCCTGGTGAGGCTCTGAGCCATGGCTGGTCACGCTGCCGGCCGGGCTGGGGGCAGAAGTGGGGCTGGACAGAGACTGGTGTCTGAGGCTGTCCATGGTTCACTAGTTATAGACAGTAGTTATGACTTATGAAGTTTCTAGAAGTTACTAGAGAAGTTAGTAGTTTGAACTCTGAAATAAAATTAAAATCAACTAATCAAACAAACGTGTTTCACTAGCGTTGTTGGTATACTGAGTGCTCACTGCTGTCTGGCGGCGCCACCTGTCTGGCAGTCACGTGTTTATGAGCTAAATCCACTATTTTTAATATCTGTTTTTTTTCACGTTTGCGCACAAGTTTGCGTTTGCGCAAGTACTTACGCAAATGCGCAAGTTTGCGCAAGAATTGGCGCAAACGCAAATGTGCAACCGAAATCACACTTGCGCAATTTGCGTTTTGTGCAAGTGTTTGCGCAAGTGCCCAGCACTGTATATGCATATTTGCTGATCAAATTAATAAAAACCTAAAAAAGTTATAGTGTAAAGAATCAATCAGTTAATGAGTTCAGTATTTCATATTTTTATTAAAGCGAAAACAAGATTTTTAATTCCATCCAGAAATTATGAACACAATATTTAACAATCAATATGGGTTGAAATATTAATTTACTTTTTTTTTTAAAGTTCTTATAAACGAGTATAGTTCAAATAAGTAATTATTACGTATATTAAAACTGGGTTAATTTCTAACCAGTTTCCTTAGTAATTACTGTTAGTATTAGTTATGTTAATTAACATAAATAATACAGGTCTTTTCCGTTTGGAGGCTAGGAGCGAATTTTAATGAAAATCGGTATACTAATGTAGTTTTGGTCACTGATTTCAAAAATAACTTTTGTTTTTCATTTCTCCAAAAAAAAAAAAAAAAATGTTAGAGCACTTTAAATAATGTGTTTTAACTAGCTTAAACTAGTTACAGAGGATTGTGTTAAATTTAGCCAGAGTCACAAACTGCTACTGTTTATGAAAAAGTGCTCTAAGTGTGAGAAAGTGCGTTCCTTTGGTAAAAATACCCAGTTCTTTCGTTGCCAAAAGCGTCGGTCAAACGGTAAAAAGTGCAACTTTACGAAGAATACGTCTTTTGAAGGGTCCCGGCAGATTTGTAAAAGTAGCAGAAAAAATCAAGAATGAATGCCCGGTTAGGTCAATTGAATGCCCGGTTAGGTCAATTGAATGCCCGGTTAGGTCAATTGAATGCCAGGTTAGGTCAATGGAATGCCAGGTTAGGTCAATGGAATGCCAGGTTAGGTCAATTGAATGCCAGGTTAGGTCAACTGTACGCCCTTGACGATTGGTTAGGTTAAGTCATGATATTTTCGTTAAAAACACATTAATTATTTAAAGTGATTTAACATGTTTGTTTTTAATTTCTCCAAAAAAAGTTATTTTTGAAATCAGTGACCAAAACTACATTAGTATACCGATTTTCATTAAAATTCGCTGCTAGCCCCCAAACGGAAAAGATCCAATAATACTAAGTAATTACTGTTAGTATTATGTTAATTAACATAAGTAATACTGTTAGAATTATTTATGTTAATAAAACGCGTAATTTTAAAGAATACCCATGTTGGAATGTAAGTCACTTACAATGTAAGTCACAGAACCAGCTTCCTATAGACCCATTACTTTACTATGCACACCTTCCAAAGTAACAAAGACTAATCTTACAAATCACCAACCCACACATTCCACTATCGCCTACTCAACATGGATTCAGACCTCACCACTCAACCACGACATTACTCACTAACCTCACGCAGCACATCATGGATGGCATCAACTCCAGACGACCAGCTCAACGTACACTATTAGCAACAATAGACATTAGTAAAGCATTTGATGCTATCCCACGCTTCCCTCTCATAAACAAAATACTCAACACAAACATGCACAATAACACCAAAAGGTGGCTGAGTAACTATCTTTCAGGAAGATACTCACATGTCACATTTAATGGCAAGTCATCCAAAAACAAGCTTTTTCCAAACGGGGTCCCTCAAGGCTCTGTTCTCTCACCAACACTGTTCAACTTATACATGCATGACATTCCAACACCCATAGATAACAAGCTTACCTTATCATCATATGCAGATGACATCACTCTAACATCCACCCACAACAACATCGACACCGCTACAAATAACCTACAAACATACATAAACAGTATACAAGACTGACTCACACACAATAGACTCAAAGTAACGCCCACAAAATCAACCATCACCTTGCTTACAAGCAACACAAAAGAACACCAGGTAATTCCACAGCTTACACTAAACAACAACATTCCACACGCTCACAGGACCAAAATAGTTAGGGTCACATACAACACATCATTATCTTTTGCGAACCACATTCAGGACATTAAAAACAAATGTACGTCAAGACTTAACACGCTTAGGGTACTAACAGGCACAAACTTTGGACACCAGCAGGAAACAACATCACTCATATACAAACAATATATTCACTCAGTTATGAACTATGCTAGCCCATGCTGGGCACCCATTATCTCAAACACACACATAAACACCTTACAGACAATACAAAACAACGCACTTCGTATCATTATAGGATGCACTCAAACAACACCAATAGAACACCTGCACACAGAAACAAAAATACTGAAAGTTAGGGAACATTTAGACATGAGGGGAACACAATTCATGGCAGCAGCGACAACTAACCCACAACACCCTTGCCACTACATGTACAATCATGCACCAGCACCTCGCACCATTAAGGTAACACCAGAGGGACATTATAACCAAATACTCCATTCCATACCACGCCCCACAGACATCACACAGTCCAGAAAACACATACACACACACACACCTAACCCACAAAGCATTGACACGACTCGGTCCGAATGCGATCCTAGGTGCGAAGCCGCCACCCATTAACAGGTCAGAGATCAGCCTGAGCAGATCGGATCGAGTTAACTTAGCACGATTCCGATGTGGACATCACCTCAACTTACGGACATATAAACACAGACTAGACAACTCCACAGACGACACCTGCCACCTGTGCCAGGACACACCACAAACAATTGAACACATTATGACAGACTGTACCGCTCTAGCACAACAACGAACACAACACAACACACAACACAACACAACACAACACAACATCACTAGTGCGCTGAACCTCTGGTCCACTCCGGAGAGGGCGATCGGTTACCTGCGTGCCGCCGGCTTGCTCGATCAGGGTGGGCTGATCGGCTAAACAACAACAATAATAACAACAACAACAACTCAGGTGATTAATAATACATTTAAGTAAAACAATTGAATTATTAAGATCAAGTAACTTTATTGAATAAGTTAATTGGGAGGGAATTTAACAGCTTTGAATTTACCATTTTTGTAAACTAATAAAATATACAGTATCGAAGATAATTGAAGCTGAATTGTATTTGTATGTGCTTACCATCAACGTACTTTACCACTCTTTTTAACATAACAATTTTTTTTTCAGTTTATCATGTCTTTTAAATTAATCAGTTGGGTTGGTAGTTGAGTTGGTTCTCTTCCCAATCTCGGTCATTTCCACTTAAATCTTCGTCCAGAAATGAAAAATCCGAAAGTGGGAATCTCGAAGGAGGCAATTCTCAAATCGAGTCATTCTCCTATTCCAGCTATACTGTAGAATTTTCCGTGCACTATAAACTAATTTTATATATATATATATATATATAGAAAATACCCCCACCCCCACCCCCACCAGTCCGTAGGGGACCCGCAATTGCGTTGCACTCTCTTTTAACCCTGCCCTAAATTAGCAAACTTTTCCCATATCTGAACTTCTCAGTTGGAACCTTCTCACTTGTGGACTGTGGACGTGAATGTGAATGACATTGAGTGGGAAGTAACCAGTGGATACAGATTACAATGAACGTAATAAGTTTCGTTAAAAATTTTAATATTAAATAAAACCAATTAAATAAATAAGTATTAAGAACACTTTGTAAATGTAATAATACAGGGTGATCAACTTAAAAGTACGCACTGCAAAGTTTGTTATAATTTTGCAGTGCACCGCTTTTACATTGTACACCCCCCCCCCCCCCTGTATCTGCAGAGGAAATAAACTGTAACTGATGTGCTAAATAAACTTAATTAGTGGATAACAATTTGGAAATCGTATATTCATATACAGTATGAATTATACAATTGTTAATATATTTGCAAATACGATATTTTATTTTGGAAATCTTTTTATTTAAAATTATTATTGAACCTGATAAAAATTTTACACCAGTATTATATATATATATATATATCAGGCATGGGGAGAGGCCTGGCCTCAGTCCTCGAGGCCGAGGACATACATTTTTCAAAGGCTTCGAGGCCGAGGCCTTTTTAGGGGAGGCCTCACGACGCCTTAAGATTGTTAGGCTGAAGGTATTTGCACCCGGAGGTGTGATATTCGGATGCAAATAACGAATGCGGTATTTGCACCTCTGGGTGCAGATACTCGCTTCGAAATCTTTCACGAATAAGTTCCTCCATGCTTTGGGAAGACTCAACAATCTAGCCTAGCCTAGGCCTAAAGCTCTTCCAAAAGTAACCTACCGTAGCCTCAGACTAGCCTGTATCTCTTCTTTTTTTTGAAATTCATAAGGAATTCATAAGGAATTATTAAGTATGAAGCACGTTCATCTATCACACACGGCCACACCACAACACCGACACGCTGTGTGTTTACACTTGCCGGGTCACACAGTCGGACACAGTTGCCAGAACAAGATTTCCTTGGCACCATACATTAGCCCAATAACTTTTTATTTCTCATTTCATGCTGTTCTTATTTCTCATTGTAATATACCCGCAATATTTCAAGTATTTATGATAATATGGAAAGTTATGATGTGAAGATGATCTAGCAAAATATTTCAAGATTATACTAACTCGCTGAGTGTTGATCGTATAATTTCTGAATGACTACAATTAATTATTAGCGACTCTAGCGAGCATTACAAACAGAGCTACATTTGGAGATGCCTTATTTTTTTTTAAGTCTTGCATTTTTATGTATCTTGACAATAAGAAATTGTTGCCTTAAGTCTACCAAAGATCATTAATGTAATTGTAGCTTGTACTCTATGTGAAAGATGTGTATGATGTACGGTAGGCCTATAGGTATGGTTTATATCGTGCCATTATTATATAATTATATATACGATAATAATATAATAATGATAATATTAAGAATATAAGAGGGCCACTCAATATATTTTGCCCCACCTTTTTTTTTCTTTCCAAGTTTCCTTGTAAGTTCCAGAAATTTTGTACACAAGTAGTTACATACCTTTTTTACAAATTTTTATTTTTCCACATAGTCTCCATCCTTTTCTACGGCTTTTCTCCACCTCGAAACAAGGGCCTTTATTCCTTGCTGGTAAAAGTCCACTGGGTTCCGCTGGAGCCACCTCTTAACCTCCTCAACAACCTCATCGTCACTGAAACTTTCTTCCACGAATAGCATCCTTCATTGGCCCAAACAAATGGAAGTCTGAAGGTGCCAGATCCTGGCTGTATGGAGGGTGGGGTAACACAGTCGAGCGCATTTTTGTGATGGTCTCTCTTATTTGCAAAGTGTTGTGTGGTCTTGCGTTATCGTGCAAAAGAAGGACGTCTTCCAGTTTTCTCTCCGGTCGAACTCGCTTTATACGTCTCTGGAGTCTCTGTAGGATAGCAATATATGCCTCTGAGTTGATTGTTTGTCCTTTCTTCATAATGTCCACCAGAATCACCCAGAATGTGAGTTTCATGTCCCAGATGTATGAGCCATTTTGAACTTTTTCTTGTGTGGGGAGTTTGCGTAATACCACTCCATGGATTGGCGTTTTGTTTCAGGTTCAAAGTGGTGTACCCAAGTCTCATCCCCAGTCACAATTCGTGAAAGGAAGCCATCCCTTTCTGTCTCGTATCGAACCAACGACTCAGAAGCAATTTCTTTTCTTTGGGCTTTGTGATCTTCAGTCATTTCGCGAGGAACAAACTGTGAACACACTTTTGAGTATCCCAGCTGCTGAATTATCGTATTCACACTTCCTTCACTAATTCCTAGCTCCAGTGATAGCTCCTTGTGTGTGACGCGCCGATTTGATCGAATGATGCTGTTAGCACGTTGCACAGTGTGAGATGTGACAGCCGATACCGGGCGACCGCTGCGTGGCTCATCATCGAGGCTGGCTCTCCCTCTCTCCGATGATCTCGCACGTTTAGACCACTGTCCAACTGTGCTTCGATGAACAACGGCATCTCCGTAAACGTTTTGTAGACGTTTGTGAATATTTCCAACTGTTTCCTTCTCTGCGGTTAAGAACTCGATAACAGCTCTCTGTTTACGAAGCACATCATTGTCAGACACCATTTTCGAAACTGCGCTAACCATCGGTTTTATACAAGGGCGGTTAAAAGCGGTTTTATACAAGGAGGGAGATTCGACCTGGAAAAATCCGTTTATGTGAAGCGCAGAAAGTTCAAATTTACGGCCCGAAAGACATTTCACCCCCATGGCCTATTATTTAGCTAAGAATAAAGGGTTGGGCAAAATATATTGAGTGCCCCTAGTGTTTGCACCTCATATTTCAAAATGTTATATATGTAATTTTATTCAAGAGTATATTTGCACCTGATATTATCCATTATCAGACATTTTTAAAGTTATATGTATAATACTTTATATTATTAAAGTAAATGAAAAAGACCGAAAATATTATTTGCAAACAATATAACAATTTACATCTCGGTTATAATGCCGATATTAGCAAAATTATTGTTTGCATTCGATATTATATATTTATTTCAAATCGTATTATTTTCTATGTTACAATTTACGACGGGCGAAAAACAAAATTACGACGCTAGTAGCTAATTAATTATTTTTTATCAGTGTACCAGGTGGTATTCTTCTCTAGTTTGGCCTATTTTTTTGTTATAGAAATAGATACAGTACAATAGTTTATACACATAAATAACACAAACACATTATATGAGCTCAGTTCAACTGATGACCATCTGATAGATTGCTTTCCCACACTAGGTTTGCTACATTAAGTCAATTGGTCTCCTGCTGACTGACTGATTAATATTTATATACCGCGACATATATAATATTTATGTACCTAACGTCACAGCAACCTGTCACTACTCCGTTAGTCACCTAACTGAATAGTATTTATCAAAGACTGCCGCCTGACTAGTCACCTGTCTGAATAATATTTATCAAAGTATGTCGCCACATACAGTCTTTCTTTCTTGTCCTTGAAGATGTGAATATATCACGAAAGCGCTCGGATTTCGTGATTCTTTTTCCTTTTCCCTGTGGTTGTTTGCTTATATATATATATATATACACAGTGGTGTAGTGCTGTGGGAACGCGTGGGAACGGCGTTCCCTTACTTGGGAGACGGAACGGCGTTCCCTCACTATTTCAAATAAATCCGAACTTACAAATCTCTAACGTCATGAAATTTTAATTCTCACCCCTAGAAGAAATATGAGAAAGAATCATTAACTGCTTCATTTCTTTTAGCTTCGACTGAGGCAATGCTAGCCTATAAAGATCTGGTGAAACAGTCACCACGGCGTACCAGTTGTTAACTTTTTTTTAGTTAATCATTCCAGTTGTTAGCTATTTTTATTGATCGTACTGGATGTCATATATCTAATGACACTGGAAATACTGCATCTTCAACCTTGGAATATATTCTAATATCCAGTGCATATGACCTCAAAATATCCCTGAAATTGGTCAGATTTCAAAAGATTTCCCGGGGGCTTACAGTGCCCCCGGATCCCCAGCTGTATGGGCTCGCCATTGTCCCCCCCGCATCTGAGTAACACTTTCAAAATGCGTTCCCTCACTTCTTTATTTAGCACTACACCACTGTATATATATATATATATATATATATACTATGAAAGTTAATTACATCATGCATGGCTGCTCTATCTGAAGTTAACTTCACTTTTTAACATAATGGATATGTTAATATTAAAACTATCAAATTTGTTAACAGGAAACGAAACGGCATATAATGTGATAATAAAAACCCACTCTAAGAGACAGAGTTTATTTCCACAACAGTTTCGATGCCCACTGGCATCCTCTTCTACTGTTGTGGAAATAAACTCTGTCTATTAGAGTGGGTTTTTATTATCATATTTTGACCTTCACGTAGAAAAGTGAAGTTTTTTGCATTTATTTGGCATATAATGTTTTATCACACGCGAGTGTAAGTTTCGTTCAACTTACACGAGTCCACTTTACCTAACCTGAGGTGTACATATGTGCGTATATGGAAACTACATAATTTTGCAAAACATACCTTTGATTAGCTTCCGCCCGAATTGTTCATTCTGACGAAGGTCAAGTTTTTCACTCCACCTTAGACCTAGAGTTTAACATGGAATCCGAACCACGCCCCATCAACAGCCCAGCGTCTTAACCACGAGGCCACCTAGGGTACCCATTTATCTACCAACCACTTTCTTTATTGTGTGGAAGGATGAACAGCTGGGTTTTGCTGCGCGCCGGCTGCCGTCGGGTCTCGAACCCGGGGCCGATGGATTCATAATCAGCGACGCTAACCACTACACCACCGAGGCGCAATATATATATATATATATATATATATATATGCGAAGTTAAGCGACATTGGGTCTGGGTAGTAGTTGGATGGGAGACCGTCCTCTGCGCCCAGATTATGTAGCGACCCGTGGTTCGGATCCCACGTAAAGCTGTAGGTCCTCTCCGTCATATGACCTTAGATATTGCGAAGGAGGTTAAACAACCCCAATTAAAAAAAGTATATATATATATATATATATATATATATATATATATATATATATATATATGTAAACCTACAAAACTATGGATAAAAAATATGCAAATAGTTTTCAGGGAGTGACTTTCTTCTAAATCCTTTGATAAGTAACCAACCATACGGAGGTTATGCCACGTATCGGAACATGCTTGATAACACTAGGCAACAAAGATTTTGTTACAGAAGACCAAATAGGTGCTCCTAGCTAATTTCGGTATGCTGATTTCAAATCTATAATTAGATTTTTTCTATCACGTCTAGATTTTGTGTAAAATGCAAATCTTTTAGTAAAATTTTCTACCACGTCCAGATTTTGGTTTTAATCGGCTTAATGCCAGTAATATGAAACTTGCTTTTCAAGGTTAAAGCAATTTTTTTTGCCAACTATATACAAATTCGAACAATTTTGATAAATAAAATTTATCCCGAGTTGGCAACACTGAGTCAAGAGCATAGTAACGGGCAACGGCCCAACGGTCAGTCGCTACGTGACAGTCAAGCAGAACGGTTGTTGAAGCTCTCTGCTGATGAGCAAGTGACAGGTTGTGGTGACTTGTGTGTTTTTATAGCATTTGTTTTGTACTACGGTGTGTATTTCTTTTTATTTTGCACATCGTAATAATTACTTTCTACGTTTTTTCAGATATTGTATGGTAATTCAAAATGGCATCAAATAGACGTGCTTGTGTAAATCACCCAGACAACTTCTGCTTTGTCTGTGGACAATATACACCTAAGCCACAACGTAGAAACATAACAACAAAGATTAAACTTGCCTACAAGTGTTATTTTGACTGTAAGTTAGGAGACCAACAGAGGGACTGGGCATCACATATTTGCTGTGCACAGTGCAATGCAATGTTAATAGCTTGGATGAATGGTAAAAGAAAAGCTATGCCGTTCTCAGTCCCCATGGTTTGGCGTGAGCCGAAAAATCACTTCAATGATTGTTATTTTTGTTTGACAAAGATTGCTGGTTTCACAAAGAAAAACAAATCAAAGATCACGTACCCAAACTGCGAATCAGCAATGAAACCAGTACCACATGATGAAACAAATCCACCACCAGTTCCACCAGCAACGATAACAGACAGCAGTTCATCTGAAGATTCTGCTAGTGATATAGAAACAGGGAAAGATGGCATATATGTTCCAGATGCAAATATTTCCCCACATTTGTTAAGTCAAGCGGAGTTAAATGACTTAGTGCGCGATTTGGAATTACCAAAAGAAAAGGCAGAGTTGCTTGGTTCAAGACTTCAAGAATTTAATCTTTTCCAACCAAACACCAAAGTTTCCCATTTCCGCCATCGCCATTTGCAGTTTTCATCATTCTACTTACAGGAAGAAAACGTTTGTTTCTGCCACGCTATCAGTGGTCTGATGCAAGGGATTGGCTGTCGCTATGATCCAAAAGAATGGAGACTGTTCATTGACTCTAGTAAAGCTAGCCTTAAAGCTGTATTACTGCACAACGGCAATGAAAAACCTTCAATACCTGTAGCACATGCCACTGGCCTTAATGAGACTTATGAATCGATGAAACTGCTGCTAAGACTCATCAAATATAAGGACCACACATGGAATATTTGTGGCGACCTTAAAGTTGTATCATTACTTCTTGGGTTACAGTTGGGCTACACAAAGCATATGTGCTTTTTGTGTCTATGGAACAGCAGAGATGACAAGAACCACTACAAAAACATGATTGGCCATCTAGAACTGAACATGTTGTTGGTAAATACAATGTGAAACACCCAGCACTTATTGACCCTCAGAAAGTACATCTTCCACCACTTCACATTAAACTTGGCCTTATGAAAAAATTCGTGAAGGGTATGGATCATCAAGGTAGTGGTTTCCAATATTTAAAGGATAGATTCAAAGGAATATTGACAGATGCTAAGCTAGAAGCTGGAGTTTTCACTGGACCACAGATCCGCAGTGTCATCCACGACTCATCGTTTCCATCTAACCTAAATGAGAATGAACTAGGAGCATGGACATCTTTCGTTGAAGTTGTCAAAAATTTTCTTGGAAACCACAAAGCTGAAAACCACCGTAAACTCGTAGAAAACATGCTTAAATCTTATGAAATAATGGGATGCAGAATGTCTTTGAAAATTCATTTTTTACATTCTCATCTTGACTTCTTCCCGGCCAACCTTGGGGCTGTAAGTGACGAGCATGGTGAGCGCTTCCACCAACAGATCTCAGTTATGGAAAACAGATACCAAGGTAATTTCAACCCAAATATGATGGGAGATTATTGTTGGTTCCTGCAGAAGGAGAGCTCGTCATCCTACAAGCGACAAAGGAAGAGGACACACCAAAGTTTCACTTAAGAACAGGAATTTGCCTTTCAGTAGTAACAACAAAATACTAACGCGCTTTGGGTGGATGGTTGGGCGCAGGGGTGGTAACTCCGCCAGCGGAATTCCGCTGTCTGTCTTAAGCCAGAATAAAGGAGGAAAGACATCCCTGTTCACTAATTATTTAAGTATGCTTAACATAAAACGTGGCACGGAAAAGTAGCTTAGACGGCTTTCGTAATAGAAGCGGGTGAGAAAAAAAAAAATGAAAAATAGGGGTTTTCGGTTACACAAAATCTGGACGTGATAGAGAAATTTTGATATCAGATCTGAAATCAGCATCACCGCTTTAGTAGGAATCAGTAGTTCACGTGTCTGTAACAAAAAAAAAGTTGAAATTTGTTGCCTAGTGTAATGAACGAAACGTGTTGACGTGGGAATTTTTAGGATGTGTTTAAAAGAGTCGTTTAAACACGAAATTGAGAAGTTGTCCCTGCGAACACAGTTTCAGTTAAACACGATTTTTAATTAAGCGTAACTGATGGATGTGCTCACCAACTTCAAAGAAGGGAAATTCGAAGAATATTTTTTTCTTATGGAACGTTCTCCGTTATGTATTTAGAATTTATATATCGAAGTAGTTTTATATAATATATATATATATATATATATATATATATATATATATATATATATGCTGTTTAATGTGTATAATGACGGATTAATTGCTTCACTTAATGAGGCAACAGTAGGATGTTGTATAGATAACACAAGGATAAATAACTTAGTTTATGCCGATGATATGGTGTTAATAAGTCCCTCTGTTAAAGGTCTGGCTCGGCTACTAAAAGTCCGCGAAGTGTATTCGCAGAAACATGATATTCTTTTTAATGTGACAAAAACTAAGGTTATGCAATTTCATCCTAAAAGCTGTAATCAGCCAGCTGATATAAGGTTTAAAATGAATGGTGAAGCAATTGAGGAAGTACAAGAGTTTAAGTATTTGGGTCAAACTATTACCAGCTCCTTGAGTGATGACTCGGATATAAGAAAACAATCTCGAAGCCTGTGTGCTAAAGCGAATATGACCATAAGGAACTTTCGTTTCTGTACAAGTGAAGCTAAAGACACACTCTTTCGTACTTTCTGCAGTAATATATACGGTCAGCAACTCTGGGTGAATTATAAAAAAGGTTCTGGCAGAACCCTAAATTTGCTGTACAACAGGTCGTTTAGACTCTTACATAAATTACCCCCGAGATGCTCAGCTTCGCAAATGTTTGCAACCCGCAATGTTCCGAGCTTCCCGGAGGTAACAAGACGTGCTCAACACAGTCTAATGCAAAGAATTAAAAAATCAACCAACCCGATCATCCAAGCTATCCATGAGTCCTGCCATTTATCCTCTAAGCTATGGACTTTTTGGTACGAAAACGTCTGTCTGTAGCTCCACTTAACTTCGACAGTGCAGTATTATTTCTAATCAATTGTATATATTTTTATCCTTAGTGTATGAACTGTCATTGTATTAATAATATTTGTCATATGGACTATAGTCTGCCAATAAACCTTTTTCATTTTCATTATATATACACACACATTTCAACTGCAAAGAACACGCAGTATAATTAACGTAAAGAACGACGCTTGTATAGGAGAACATTCCGCGCAAGATGAGGAGGGAGAACGAACAAATGAAAAAATGGTTTCTGCGCGTATGTAGGAGAATTACGACTTCTGATCGAGTGAGGACCATGGTGTAGTGGTTATCATATCTGACCGGCAATCGGAAGATCCCGGGTTCGATTCCCGGGTGGTTACCTCATTTTTTCATTTGTTCGTTCTCCCTCCTCATCTTGCGCGGAATGTTCTCCTATACAAGCGTCGTTCTTTACTTTGATATATATATATATATATATGGGATTGAACTCAGAATCGTCCCCTGAGGTTTTTTCATGATACCAACTTTAAGTAAAGTGTTTAAAGGAATCGTATACAATGTGCTAATCAAATTCTTAGCTAAATACGACATCCTAGCAAAAACGTAATTTGAATTTAGAGAAGGTTACACCACAGAAGACGCTATCAACGTGCTATGATTATTTGAAAATATCTATGAAAACGTAAACTATAAAAAACACAATCTTAGTTTTCCTCGACCTGTCGACTCGAAAGCCTTTGATACGCTCTCACATGATATATCTTACTAGATAAATTAAACACAGCTGGAGTAAGAGGAAATACAGTAAAAGATATTTCGGATCAAATGTAGAATTCGGACCCCAGCCTTCTTTAGTTAGCTTTATAAGGCTAACTAATGAAAATATCACGACCTAACCTAACCAATCGTTAGGTTAACTGTACGCCCTTGACGATTGGTTAGGTTAGGTCATGATATTTTCGTTAGTTAGCCTTATAAAGCTAACTAAAGAAGGCTGGGGTCCGAATTCTACATTTGATCCGATATTTCATCAGAATATGCTGTAATGGAAAGTGGAGTTCCACAAGGATCTATCCTTGAACTCTTTTCTTAATGCATGTAAATGATTTTTATCGATCAACAATATTAAACTGATTCTATACGCAGATGATACAACACACGCTCCTACACACCACTATATGAACTTCCAGATAAATGAAATGAATAGGCAGTTAGAACATGTCTATAAATGGATGTTTGCAAATAAACTTTTACTAAATTTGACAAAATTATATATAATTGTAACTAAAAACCTGTAATAGCGCACGCTCCATTAATAATTGGAAATGTTTCTCTTGCAAAAGTAAATGAAGTTAAAGTTCTTGGCATAAAGTTGAATGATAAATTGAATTTCAAAAGCTACACACAACGTATCAAATCGAAAATATTCAGAGTTCTCTACATAATATTCAAACTCAAAAAAAAATTCCCAAAAATGCTTTTCTTACACTGTATTACTCATTTATTCGTTCACACTTACAGTATAGAATTACAGCATACTATATACGATATCCGCTAGAAGTAATCCATAAAACTCTCTCAAACAATGATAACAGACAATCTCGTACTTCTCCAATGTTCAGAAATTCAAATATTCTAAAACTAAATGACTCGTATAAATTTCCTGTGGGTATCAGTATGTACGAAGTTGGTAACAATAGAAACTATACTTCGCCGATTCACGGTGCCATTACCCCCCATTAGACCAACCATAATCATAATACAAGGCTTCCCAATGATTTCATACAAAGACAAAATTATTCAATGCAAATTGCAGAAAATGCTCTCTCCTACAAAGGAACAGATATCTCAGCAGGGCCGGCTCAAGGTCCTGGCTAACCGGGCGATTGCCAGGAACGCAATGTGCTGGGATGGGAGGCGCCAAAAAACGGAGAGAAAAACTTAATAATGAATAAAAAGATATTCAAAATATAAAAATAGTCTGACATGAAGTCAAATTACTGAGGAGTATTTATTTTATTTCTTATTTTTATGGCGAGAGACCTATTCTTTATTCCTATATTTGTAGGTTCTTTATCATTATGAAAAAATTATTAAAATGGTAAAAAATCATAAGGGAGCTGAAATGCAATTTGCCCGGGGCGCTGACAAACCTCGAGCCGGTAGTGGATATCTGGAACACTATATCAACAGTGTAACTGTCGGACAAACACCATCATTAATCTCGTTTCGCAAATCACTAAAGAAACACTTTATTAACTCTTATTAATGTATATGTGTGTATTAATGCGTGTGTGTGTGTGTGTGTATATTATATATATATATATATTATATATATTATATATATATACACACATATTACAACTTGTAAATATTACTAAACAAAAAATCGCAGTCCCTTTTTCAAAAACTGCAGAGGCCTATTATATTATGGAAAATTCACAACCCTTTCACTACGGGCATAGTTTGAAGCGAATTATATGAATTCGAATTATAATAAATATACCCCCCCCCCCCCCCCATTTTTAACCCAGAGGGTGGAAAGTGAGGGATATACGCTTGGTTTATAAACTACACCCGGAGTTCAGAAAAGATTACGAGTTCGTTTATTTATCACACCCGGATCTGAGCACAAATTGGACGTGTAGGTTATATGCCACACCCGGAGCGAAAGGGTTAAATAGGGTGCAATCACCATTTAATATAAATTATATGTTGAAAGTTTCTATCATATTACGTCATATTTATAATGTATCTCATTTATCTGTAGTTTTATCACTGTAAGATCGTATCATTTTTCATTTGTAATAGATATTAATTATTACACTGGTCGACAAAATCGAACTTTTTTCTCTTATCAAAGATGTATACACACTTTTCTAGGTCAGTTTTATACGCTGATTCTACATCTGTTTCGGTTTTCCTCTAGCACATCTAGTTATCGAAATATGACTGGTGTTAATTTCAGCACAATTTATCATAAAAGTACAACTTTATTCATGAAAAGAAATGTACACCAACCTAAAAACGTTGCGAGTACGATTTTCTTTTGTAAACCTTGTTCGGATCGTCGCGGTACAACATCCAGCAGTAGTCTGCCAGCACACTTTCGTTCCAGAAACCTTGGTAGCGATTTTCCATTGACTGGATGTCTTGATGGAAGCGTTCACCTTGTTTGTCACTCACCGCGCCAAGGTTTTCGGGAAAGAAATCTAGATGCGAATGTAAAAAATATATTTTCAAGGACATGCGACAGCCCATCTCTTGATATGCATCGAGCAGTTTCTGAACCCCATCTTTGTATGCGGGAGACTTGTGGTTACCCAAGAAGTTTCTACAAATCCATTTGAAAACCTGCCATGCTTTTAGTTCTAAGGCATTGAAGCTTTCTTCAAAGCCTTCATCAAAGCCTTCATCCTGCAGAACCTCCCTGATTTGGGGCCCCACAAAGATTTCCTCCTTCAATTTCGCGGCACTGATGTTTGCAAATTTCTCAACAAGGTATAGAAACCCTCTCGAATTCGCCTTACCCATCACTTTCACAAAGTTTTTCATTCAGCCGAGCTTAATGTGGAGAGGTGGCAGGAAAATCTTCTTTGGATCAACTAAAGGAACAAACTGGACACTGCCCGTTCCTGGCTCGTATGTGCTTCTTTGATGCCAATCACTTCTGATGTAATGATCCGCGATAGCACGGCTGTCCCATAGGCATAGGAAACAACAGTATTTCGTGAACCCTCCGTGGATGCCCATTAACATACCAATGACTTTGAGATCACCACAGATATTCCGTTGATGAGTGCAGTATTGGATTGCTTCGAGTAGTATATTCATGTTATCGTACGTCTCCTTTAGATGAACGGAGTGGGCGATCGGGATGGACGGCTTTAAATTCCCGTTATGCAGGAGAACCGTTTTCAAGCTTCGTTGTGAGGAATCAATGAAGAGGCACCACTCGGTGTGTGTACTTGTGACAAGTTTGCGAAAAGTCCATTGATATCATTGCAGTAGCAGAGCGGACCGTCTACTGTAAAGATGTCGCCAAATCATGGTTTCGTTTTTGATAGTGACACACTCGGACGTTCTTCTTAAGTAAATGTTTCTGCTTGAGTCTCGAGGAGAGAAGTTCTGATTTCTCTTTGGAAAGGGCTAGGTCTTTAATGAGGTCATTCAACTCGTTTTGGGTAAGCCTCTCCGGCTCCGATTGCTCTTCGTCAGGTGTGTAGTCAAGATCGGCCGAAGGTCCCGCAGCTCCACCAATCGCACCTTAGCCGGATTCCCTTTCGTCTTCTAAAGAATCGAGTCCATACTGTGGAGATACCGGACTCAGCATCGTGTCATCGTGAGGGATCGGTCTGATCGCGGAGTCTACGTTCGGATAAAAGATGTTATGCTCGTTCTTCACGGAGAATCCAGTTATGTTAACATTGTAAAAGTAACAATCGCCATGATGGTCTCTCGGCTCCCTCCATATCATGAGTATAGCGAACGGCATCGACTTTTTCCTTTGGTTCAACCAGTCACGTAATCCATTCGAACAAGCAGTACAGATAACATGTGGCGCCCACGTCTTATCTTGGTCACCTAGTGGACAGCTGAAGTATAACCGGTAAGGTTTCCGAAGATCCATCGTGATTGTACGCCGTTGTGATTTAGTCGCGAACGAGCCGCACGCGTAACAGAAATTGTTGTGGGGTGATTTTTACACTTTCGAGACATGATGATCGATGAGTGGGTTGATGTAAATCACCTAAAAAAATAAAATGTGTAAGTGGGCGACACAAAACAAAACACAACACACAACTAGACATGTGACTGTTACGCCAAAAAATAAAAAGGTGTGCAATGTACATGTGCAACGTTTGCAAATTTGTGGCCAGCAACTGCTCTCGCCTAAAATACCACAAGACAACCTGTGGAAAGCCTAAGTTGAAACGACAAAATGCCATACATGAGGGTACAGAAACGGGAAAGCAAAAACGTACACCTAAGCTGCAACGACAAAATACTCTACTACATGTATAAAGGACGCATATTATATATTGTATATATAGTATTATACATTATATTATACACTGTATAGTTATATGCATATTATATATTGTGTATATATAGTATTATACATTATATTATACACTGTATAGTATATGCATATTATATATATATTATTATATAAAGGACGCATATTATATATTGTGTATATATACAGGGTGTTTATAAAGTCCTTATCTATTTCAGTGAAAACGTAGCAAAAAGTGTAAAAATTCAATAACAATGTAAAAGAAGGTATACATTTAATGAATACTTAAGCATATGACTACATGAGCATCATCAGTATCTCTACAAAGTTCAAATCTGTCAGCAGCATTGTGGAACACATTTTGGAGCATGACAGGGGTTATTTTTGTATAATGCTGTTACGATACGAGCGCGTAAATGTCCCAGCTTCATTCATATGGCATTTTAAACACTGTCGTCTTTCAACAAGATGGGGCATCTTGTCATTACGCAAACATTGTTCGGGAGTACCTAAATGAACGATTTCCAAATCGGTGGATCAGACGTGGAGGCAACAGGCCCTGGGCGGCTCAATCTCCTGACCTAATGCCCTTGGATTTCTTTGCATGGGGCTTTATCAAATCAAACGTCTATCAAACGAGGGTTACCGATCTACAAGATTTACGTGCTCGTATCGTAACAGCAGTTACAAAAATAACCTCTGTCATGCTCCAAAATTGTGTTCCGCAATGCTGCTGACAGATTCGAACCCCGTAGTAGAGATACTGATGGTGCTCATATAGAATCATATGCTTAAGTATTCATTAAATGTATGCCTTCTATTATATTGTTATTGAATTTTACCCTTTTTGCTACGGTTTCATTGAAATAGATACGGACTTTATAAACACCCTGTATAGTATATATATATATATATATATATATATATATATGGGAATGAACTCAGAATGGCCCCCTGAGTTTTTTATGATACACACAGACCGTGCATGGAACAAGGAACTCTTCTGGGATATTTAAATCTACTATAGTCCGAATAAGTAATGGTAAACGACAAATACCATAGTTTTTCTTTTTCATGATGCTAGCCCGACGTGGGCAACGGGTCACTCGCAGAGGTCCCATAAATATAGCTTCCCTCACCAGCTATCTGCAAAGCAGACAGGATCCAGCTTTGGGACATGGATCTAGAAAGCAGCCTAGCCCTGCTACATTTAGAACCTCAATGTAAGCAAAAGACTCGCTGTCTTCACGTCAGATTGAATACATCAAAGAAAAAGGGGTAACTATTATATTTTAGCCAAAAACCAAAACTTAAACCTCAACTGGCAGAATTGAGCGTCCACTTTTCAAGGCACATAACATGTCCGTTTCAAGATGGGAATGAACTCAGAATGGCCTCCTGAGTTTTTTATGATACACAGACTTATATTGAGGTTCTAAATGTAGCAGGGCTAGGCTGCTTTCTAGATCCATGTCCCAAAGCGGGATCCTGTCTGCTTTGCAGATAGCTGGTGAGGGAAGCTATATTTATGGGACCTCTTTGCGAGTGACCCGTTGCCCACGTCGGGCTAGCATCATGAAAAAGAAAAACTATGGTATTTGTCGTTTACCATTACTTATTCGGACTATAGTGGATTTAATTATCCCAGAAGAGTTCCTTGTTCCATGCATGGTCTGTGTATATATATATATATATATATATATATATATATATATATATATATATATGTAAAGAACGACGCTTGTGTAGAAGAACGTTCCGCACAAGATGAGGAGGAAGAACGAACAAATGAAAAATGAGGTTACCACCCGGGAATCGAACCCGGGATCTTCCGATTGCCGGTCAGATATGCTATCCACTACACCATAGGCCTCGGTTAATCAAATGTTGTAATTCTCCTACATACGAGCAGAAGCCAATGGCCTGAGGGGGCACCTTCGCATGCCGTACCTATATATACATTTTTAACTGCAAACAACACACAGTATAATTAATGTAAAGAACGACGCTTGTGTAGAAGAATGTTCCGCACAAGATGAGGAGGAAGAACGAACAAATGAAAAATGAGGTTACCACCCGGGAATCGAACCCGGGATCTTCCGATTGCCGGTCAGATATGCTATCCACTACACCATAGGCCTCGGTTAATCAAATGTCGTAATTCTCCTACATACGAGCAGAAACCAATGCCCTGAGGGGGCACCTTCGCATGCCGTACCTATATATATTTTTAACTGCAAACAACACACAGTTGTTCGTTCTTCCTCCTCATCTTGTGCGGAACGTTCTTCTACACAAGCGTCGTTCTTTACATTAATTATACTGTGTGTTGTTTGTAGTTAAAAATGTGTGTGTATATATATATATATATATATATATATAATATTATGATCGGTCTCATCTCGAAAACTAGACGTGCGAGAGGAAAACCGAAAAAAGATTTGGAATCAGCGTCCCAACAGCTATCTGGCCCACCCATAATTTTATCTGATGAAAAATATTTGTTGGCCAGTGAATTTTATTGGTATTTTACCATGTTCTGTTTACCATATTGTTTACCATTTTTCTTTTCTCTTATTTTATTATTATTTCTATTATTATATTGTATTATTTATCACTTCTTTTTTTCTGTTATTTCGAAGAATATCTCTATTTTGATTTGCAATGACAGAATTAAATGGAATTCTATTTTATTTTCCAATTCTTTGTATTTATTTTCTGATTTTCATTCGTAAAAATTGAAATGAATCTCAAAGATTTTTTTTTGCCTGAAAAGCTGTCATAGTTATCAACGGCATATTCAGATAAGAATGCTGCGATTTAAACCCCTTGCCATAAAAATAAAAAAAAAAATAAATATGATGTATGTTATGTGTTCTTTCTGAATAAAGATTGTTTCTGTATATACACACACACACACACACACACCAGAGCTGGGCACTTGCGGCATATTGCGGTACTGCGGTACTGCCAAACCGGTACGCGGAAATTTGAATGCGGTAGCGGTACTGCGGTACTTTCAGCGATCCTTTGCGGTACTGCGTTATGGGGGCCCGGGGTGGTAGTGCGGTGGTACCGCAAGTACCGCAGTACCGCAAAATATGTCGCAAATGCCCAGCTCTGACACACACACCACTTTTTTCTGCTGGAACACACCGGTACGGCGTACCGGTACTACCTTTTAACGAATTGATAGCAAAAATAAATAAAAGATAAGAAATTAAACAATTTCCATTATCTTTTTATCGTTTATTTGTTACGTGACAAATTTTTAAACATAATAAAACGGACTCTCTCTTCGATTGAGATGGTCATGGGTGGGATGGAGTAACTCTGGAAAGATTGTAAAAGATACAGGAGAATTCCGGTACTTTTTTTCCAGGAAAAACTATATATATATATATATATATATATATATATATATATATATATAGGGTGTCCATAAATGTTTACCCTGAAAACAGTATGCTCTCATGTTTTAATGACGAATCTTACATCCGTTTTCTTTTTACAGGTGATCTCGTACACGCATAGAGTTTCTGTGCTGGTGTGTTTCGTGACTTTCGTCTACCGCATTCGCCGCTAGGAGTGCTATAGTAGCTGTTCAGTTAAGATGGTGTCTGTGACAGAGAAGGCACAATGTGTTGTGTGGATTGCAGAAACAAAATCTCCTGTC
Source organism: Bathynomus jamesi (assembly GCA_023014485.1). Taxonomy (NCBI): domain Eukaryota; kingdom Metazoa; phylum Arthropoda; class Malacostraca; order Isopoda; family Cirolanidae; genus Bathynomus; species Bathynomus jamesi. The sequence continues at coordinate 22,117 of JAJOZX010000165.1, forward strand.
AGTGTTCAGCGAAGGTTCAGAACAAAGTATGGAAAGAATCCACCTGATGTGAAGTTAATTAAGTCGTGGATGAAAAAATTCTTGGAAAACCCACGTGCCGTAAGGGAGCATATTCGGGGCAGTCCGAAGATCAATGTCTGGTGTGGACTAATGCATGACCAGATAATTGGTCCTTTCTTCTTCGCTGAGAACACTGTTTCCGCAACTGTGTACCTGGATATGCTTACCAATTACGCCATCCCCCAGCTGCAGGACAGGCAGCCAACTGTCATCTTCCAACAAGATGGGGCACCCCCTCATTGGGCGCATGTTGTTCGTGAAACTCTCGACGCAACATTTCCAAATCGATGGATTGGCAGGGACGGGCCAATCCCATGGCCCCAAGATCACCAGACATTACCCCGCTGGATTTCTTTCTCTGGGGTCATGTTAAAGATTTGGTGTATGCAACAGTTGTTCCAGATATCAGGACATTGCGAGAACGCATTACGGATGCAATTGCAACAGTTAACCCACAAATGTTGGAAAATGTGTGGCGTGAGTGTGAATACCGTTTAGACATTTTACGTGCCACTAGGGGTGCACATTAAGGTGGATCGATTTTACATTTTTTTTCGATTTCCATATTCTAATAGAGACAAAAACTTGCGCATGCATGAGAAAATAGCCTCTGCAAAATCGTAGCTTAATAGGTAATCATCTTCTGCCCCCGGCAGAGCGATGAAAATCATATTTTAGTAGTCAAAAACGTATTTTTAAACCCTAGCCTAGAGTCATAAAATTTTGCGTGTGTGTTATTTCATGCCTAAGCAACGATATAAATGCTATGGGAAATATATAAATGCATTATTTAAGACAGAGCCGATCTGAAAATATGTATATTATACATATTTTCAGATCGGCTCTTTGTCTTAAATAATGCATTTATATATTTCCCATAGCATTTATATCGTTGCTTAGGCATGAAATAACACACACGCAAAATTTTATGACTCTAGGCTAGGGTTTAAAAATACGTTTTTGACTACTAAAATATGATTTTCATCGCTCTGCCGGGGGCAGAAGATGATTACCTATTAAGCTAAGATTTTGCAGAAGCTATTTTCTCATGCATGCGCAAGTTTTTGTCTCTATTAGAATATGGAAATCGAAAAAAATGTAAAATCGATCCACCCTAGTGCACATGTGGAAGCTTATTAAGTTCATTAACTATGTATCAAAACTTTGTATGTTTATCTACTTATGATTAAAACTGTGTTTGAAATACAAGTGTTTATTTAAAAGTTATAGTATGCTTTAATCGGGGTAATCATTTATGGACACCCTGTATATTTATGTGTGTGTGTGTGTGTGTGTGTGTGTTTAAAAATAAAAATTCTGTTAGCTCTAATTAATTTTACATATTTTGCCATAAGATTTTTACGAATGAATGCTCCATTTCATTAAATTAAATTAAAAACTGACAAATTTCAGGTCTCTCTCTCTCTCTCTCTCTCTCTCTCTCTCTCTCTCTCTCTCTCTCTCTCTCTCTCTCCTCTCCTCTCTCTCTCTCTCATATCTACCAATAGCTAGAACAAGTACGTTCACTCATTTACACTCGCAACAATCATGTAGGATAATTCCGCGTTCATTTACTCAATCACTTATTACTTCACCCTCACATTCATCACCCGTTGTTTCCCTCGACGCACCTCCATCATTCTCAGTTTGATTTGGTGGTGTTCCATCATGAAGGGCATGAGCAACATCGCTTTAACTTTCTTCGTTCGTTCAATAACGTTTTCTCTTTGTTTAAAATTTCAATTTTAATCTTTTACATAAAAAATGTAGAGAATTTCAAAGAATCGCATATTTAAACGTCAACCCATTATTCATATTATGAATATGAACAATCAGGGCGGAAGCAAAGCTGAAGTTTTTCTAATGAGGTGTATATATATATATATATATATATATATACATATATATACACACACACAGGGTGTCCCATAAATCCGGCATCATAGGAGAAATTCATATTTTTCTATTTCTACAAACCATAATTCATATTTTTGTCTTTCTACAGGCCATAATGTCTGTGAGCAAGGAAGAACGAATCCAGATAATTCTACTCATAGGAAATCGGAGTCAGAGAGAGGCCGATGCTGAATTTAACAGACTGCATCCAGACCGCGAGCCAATAACACAGAGTTGTGTTAGCAGACTTGTTGCAAAGTTTAAGGAAACAGGATCCATAGAAGATAAACCACGCAGTGGACCTTCAAGGAGGTCCACTGACGATGATACAGCGACTGCTATTCTGGCTCATTTTAACAGAAGTCCCAATAAGTCTCTTCGGCGATTGTCCGCCGAGACAGGAGTGTCGAAAAGTAGCATCCATCGCATTCTTCAGGCTCACAAAGGGCATCCATATACAGTAAACTTCAGGTCCTACAGAAATTAAGCGAAGATGATGATCCCGACCGGCGGATGGAATTTTGTGAATGGGCTACGGAACAATATGCTCTGGATGCCAATTTCCCGTCCACCATTCTGTTCAGTGACGAGGCAGTTTTTTCTGGAAATGGTGAGGTAAATCGACAGAACACCCGCTACTGGTCTCAAAACAACCCTCACTGGTATACCTCTTCAAAGGAACAAGGTGCATCTCGGGTGATGGTATGGTGTGGCATTTGGAAGGATCGCATCATAGGCCCCCTCTTTTTCGATGAACATGTCACTGGAGGCACCTACCTACGTATGCTCAAGGAAGAAGCATTTCCCAGTGTCTTGAACGAAGAAGGAAATTTCCCAACATAGTTCCAGCAAGACGGCGCTCCTGCACATTACAGCACCCAAGTAAGGGAATACCTGTACCAACAATTCCCTGGTCATTGGATAGGACGTCGAGGGCCTGTGGAATGGCCAGCTAGAAGGCCGGATCTCACGCCACTAGATTTTTATCTCTGGGGCCACTTGAAAGCGCTGGTATACGCAGAGAAAATTAGGAGTGTTGAACATTTGCGGCAGCGCATTATTGGGGCATGTAACACCATTACTCCTGACATCATTCACCGTGTGCTTGCTGACTGGGTATCACGTCTGAATTTGTGTATTGAAAACAATGGTGGACATATTGAGCACGTTCTGTAAATGAAAGCTTTTGTTTTGCCTTTTTTTATTATTTTTTCTATGATGCTGGACTTATGAGACACCCTGTATATATATATATATATAAATGTGTGTACTATATATCAGAGCTGGGCATTTGCGGCATATTTTGCGGTACTGCGGTACTACCAAACCGGCACCAAACCGTACGCGGAAATTTGAATGCGGTAGCGGTACTGCGGTACTTTCAGCGATCCTTTGCGGTACTGCGTTATGCGGTTCCGGTTTGCGGTTTGCGGTAGTACCGCAGCAGAGCTGGGCATTTGCGGCATATTTTGCGGTACTGCGGTACCACCGCACTACCACCCCGGGCCCCCATAACGCAGTACCGCAAAGGATCGCTGAAAGTACCGCAGTACCGCTACCGCATTCAAATTTCCGCGTACCGGTTTGGTAGTGCAGCAGTACCGCAGTACCGCAATATGCCGCAAGTGCCCAGCTCTGTACCGCAGTACCGCAAAATATGCCGCAAATGCCCAGCTCTGCTATATATACACTAAGGTATATATATATATATATATATATATATATATATATATATATGCAGAGAGAGAGAGAGAGAGAATTAAAACAGCTTAAAACTAATCCTTGTTTTAATTCTTAAAATCATTTTTACTGTGTAATATATATATATATATATATATATATATAGATATATATATATATATATATATATATATATATACACTGGGATCACGTGAAGACTAAAGGCCCCAATGTCCAATGCCCTCGATGATTGGTTAGGTTTTGTCGTGATATTTTCGTTAAAACTATCGAAAATATCACGACATAACCTAACCAATCGTCAGTATATTTTTTTTATTAGGGTTGTTTAACCTCGTTCGCAACATCTAAGCTGATATGACGGAGGGGATCTACAGCTTTACGTGGGATCCGAACCATGGGTCGCTACATAATCTGGGCGCAGAGGACGGTCTCCCATCCAACTGCTACCCAGACCCAATGTCGCTTAAATCAATATATATATATATATACACGAAAATACCACGACTAAACCTAACCAATCATCAAGGGCGATTGACATTGGGGCTTTAGTCTTCAGATGATCCATATACTGTATAGTGTATATATATAAATTTTCAAGTAACGTTCTAAGTAACGCCAATAGTAAGCCACTTTTTTTTAACCAGTTACGTTGGAGTTAGTAAATAAGTAGGATTTTCTTGTACGACCTACTTTTTTGTAGTTAGGTTAAGTTAACTCAGGTTAACCTAACCTAAAACAAATCAGCAGGTATATAAAGGCTGAGGTAGCATAAAGGACGATTGACTCGATTTGGAGTTTTTTAATTAAAATTCAAATGTGGTTAGGTTCGGGAAAAAAAAAATTATATATCACCAAACCTTCTGACACACTTCCGCCTGACAAATCAAAACAAAGCATGGGACTCGAGACACGCACTGAACAAGTCTAAAGCTTAAAACCCTTAGGAACCTGAGTTCTTCTTTATTTTATTATTATTATTATTATTATTATTATTAAATATAAGAAAGCTGCGTCTAGAACGTAAACTATTTTATTAAAACAGTGTAATTGTAATAAGTACATAAAACAGACCTGAACAAGATGGATATCTAATAGTCTCTGAGACCAACGGCCGGAAGACCAGCAGCGGAACTACGAACGAAGGTGAAGCTCTTAAACTGACTGCTACAAACGTATTAGACTTCTAAAGGTGCTTTTAATTCCAAAAAGTGCGAGTATATTAAAAATGTAGAGGCAAGAAGAATCAGTCGTGTTAAATACTTATGTCAAGAATGCATTATCAAAAGAAACAGTTTTGCAGAGCTGGGCACTTGCGGCATATTGCGGTACTGCGGTACTGCTGCACTACCAAACCGGTACCAAACCGGTACGCGGAAATTTGAATGCGGTAGCGGTACTGCGGTACTTTCAGCGATCCTTTGCGGTACTGCGTTATGGGGGCCCGGGGTGGTAGTGCGGTGGTACCGCAAGTACCGCAGTACCGCAAAATATGCCGCAAATGCCCAGCTCTGCAGTTTTGGTCTATTCTTCGCAATTGAAGTTGAAATGAAAAAAGAAATTAAGATATTCAACATGGAAACATCGACACCCACGAGATAAAGACATGAAAACACCAATCGAAAATCAAGTAGCGAGAGAAACACACCTCCACGCTGTTACGACAAGTACATCTAAAAAAGAAATACGTTAATGTCGTGATACCGACATTAAAAATGGACCAAATAAGCATTAACGTAGAAAGAAAATACAACGTAATTTGAAACAATACATCAAATGATAGGGATGACAAAATATCAGACATAGCAACACAAAAGATTCAAAGAAAAGATATACGAGTGAAATTGTACGCGGACATTTTATGAAAATTACTGTAGATACAGGGATGGACAGTGCATTTATGCCCATCCTCATCTCAGCACATGCCATGATCAATATAGCTACTGAGAATTTGGAGCAAAATGTAAATACCGACCATTTTTCCGTATGATAATCCTACGTGACATAGTAATATTGCGAATAGGAAAAAGGATACTATACTTTCTTTCACCACCCATCAATGAACATTCCAGCTATAGCAGTCTAGTCTAAACGATAGGAATGAAAAAAAAAAATCAACAGTTAGCGAAGGATCCTTCAACAAATGAGAGAATTTTCGATATCTTCGAAACTATAAAGTTAGAAGAATTATTCAAAATGTCCAAAGAGACACCTCAGCTGGGGTCTCTCTAGCCAAAACAGTTACCTTGGGAGAGAAGTTACCGGTATAGTCGAAACAATACCTACCGAAATATGTAAAAAGAACTTTTATACATGGGTGACCAAAGGGCGACGAAACTCATCTTCTCCGTGAAGGACAAATGAAAAACAAGTCAAAATGCAAAGGAACTAATAAAGATAATACTTATAAACATACAATAATAATCATTGAAGGAGGTTAGAAACTGGCACAGCGCACAGGCAAAAATAATGAGACCCATTACACTAACTCCAACTAATTTCAACTCTTAAGGTAAGGAAAAAAGCAGAAACTAAAAAGTATGGCCTACTATACCCCCAAACCAGCGTCCGTGGCTCAGTAGATAAAACTCTCTCCCTATAAGCGAAATGAAGATACTGAAGTCGAGGGTTCGACTCGCGATGGTGGTTAATAATAAAATTACAACAATAGGCCATTTCGTCTGGCCCGAACGCTGTGTCAGTTTCTGGCACTCCTGACTGATCACAGGCCTGCGATGGAAAAACTTTTTTCATAATTTTAGCTGTTTACAATGTATTTTTGTGTGCTGAATTCGAAAAACACAATAAAAATGTCATACGACACAAAGTTATTTCACAAATTCCATTTTTTTGTGAAGCGACTTCGAGAAAATGCCAGATTTCCGGAAATTACTAGAAACTTCTAAGAGACTATAAATACTGGGTTGCCAAGCCGTATGAGTCAGTTGTTACTCAGATTTCATGACGTGCGCACAATGATTCATCCGAAGCGAATTTTCTCAGTGATTTTGAGTTGTTTTTTGTGTTTTATATCAGCGAACTAGCGTGTTTTGATAGTGTTAAGAAAGCCTTATTTAGCCTTTATTAAATTAAATTCAAGACTCTTATTGTGTTCTGGGTACTGTAGTAAGTTGTGAATCATGGCTAGCCGTGGATGTGTCAACAGTCCCGACAGCTTCTGCTACATATGCGGGAAATTTGTGATCAAGAAACATCAAAGAAACGTAACAAATTTTATTAGGCAAGTGTACCATGCCTACTTTGGAATGAAACTAGGAGACCAAGACAAACCATGGGCACCACACAAAGTTTGTTTATTTGCGTAGAGGATCTAAGGAAATGGTGTAAAGGCAAAAAGAAAGCATTCAGATTTGGTGTGCCAATGGTATGGAGGGAGCCAAAAAATCACTGTGATGACTGCTATTTTGCTCTTGTGATGTTAAAGGCTATAGGTAACTCAAAAAATAAGAAAGCCATATTCTATCCAAATCTTCCATCAGCTTTTCGACCTGTTCCTCATGGGCCAGAAGTTCCAGTTCCGCTTCCACCAGAAACATTGGAAGATTTGCCTAGTAATTCTGGTTCAGATACTGATCATGAAGAATTTCAGTGTGATATAGGAAGTCAAGACCCCCAGTTGTTCACTCAATCTAAACTAAACGATTTAGTGAGAGATTTGGGATTATCCAAGGAATCTGCTGAACTCTTAGGCTCCAGATTAAAAGAAAGAAATTTATTATCAGCTGGAACATCGATATATTTGTATAGAAGAAGAGAAAAGGAGTTTATTCACTACTTTTCACATGAGGGCAATTTAGTTTACTGTAGTAATATTGATGGTTTGGTACAGGCATTTGGCATTGAGTACAAAGCGGATGAATGGAGACTTTTCATCGACTCTTCTAAAAGAAGTCTAAAAGCTGTTATTTTGCACAATGGGAACAAGTATGCCTCTGTACCTGTTGGTCACTCGGTACATCTCCAAGAAAGTTATGAGACTTTGGAATTGGTTCTTACAAAGATAAAATATTATGATCATCACTGGATGATTTGTGGAGACCTTAAGGTATTGTGCATGCTTCTGGGGCAGCAGGGAGGATATACTAAGTTCCCATGTTTCCTTTGTGAATGGGATAGCAGAGCAGAGTCAACACTGGGAGCAAAAACACTGGCCACAAAGATGATCTCTAGAACCTGGAAGCAAGAATATTTTGCGTAAAATCTTGTTGACCCAAAGAAAGTACTTCTACCACCTCTTCATATAAAACTAGGCCTTATGAAACAGTTTGTTAAGGCATTAGAAAAAAAATGGAGAATGCTTTAAGTACCTCTGCAAGAAGTTCCCTAACCTATCAGAAGCAAAATTAAGAGAAGGTATTTTTGTAGGCCCAGACATTAGAAGACTGCTGTCAGATGAAAACTTCTTGTCTACGATGACTGAAGTAGAAAAAGAGGCTTGGAATTCCTTCAAAAGTGTGGTTACTAAGTTCCTTGGGAATAATAAGGACCCTGAATATGCAGTCATTGTTGAAAACATGCTGGAGAAATTCAAAGCTTTGGGATGCTCAATAAGTATCAAAATTCATTTCTTGAATGCACACTTGGACTTTTTCCCAGAAAATCTAGGTGCAGTAAGTGAGGAACAGGGAGAACGTTTCCATCAAGACATTAAGGAGATGGAAAAGAGATACCAAGGCCGGTGGAACGTTAATATGATGGGGGATTATTGCTGGATGCTGCATCGTGAAAATCCGGAAGCAGCGCACAAAAGGAAATGCAACAGGCGCAGCTTCACTGGCAAAAGAAAATGGGACTACTAAGCCATTCCACTAAGTAAAGATGTAAGTATCCAAGTTTTATAGTTTTTTTAAATAAATATATTCAGAAATGGTCAGGAAATAGGTTCATGTGGTAATTCTTCACTACTATTTTATTCAGTAACATATTACAACATAAAAACGTCATAGCAAATTGTGAAAAAACTATACGTGATGGAGCAAATCTGAGGCCGTTTTTGGATTTAGCACTCCAAATTCCTATAAAACCAGCATACAATTTCAAAAAAGTTTTTAGGACCCTCAATTTTGCAGGCCTGTGAATTATTACTACTATACCCAAATTAGATATGGAATGCCAAAAAACTCAAAGTAAAGGATTTGTGAATGATTATGACAGACGATGAAAAATCTGAGACGCAAAATAAAATAGCAAAGAAGTAAAGCAAAAAGAATAAGGGAACAGATACTAAACTTTCAAGAGAAGAGCAAGCATGATTCCTTTGCTGGAAATCTTAATAAAACCAAAAGTGAAACATTGCTTAATTCCTCCATTCCCCTATCAAAAAAAAAAAAAACTTTGCAGTAAAAATATGTTGGTGAAGAGATTTATATTATTCGCAGAGGGAAAGTGTTTCAGAGAGAAAGACCGTTAAAATTTTTTTTTTTGGTTGTTGGTCTGAAGAAAAACCCTATTTTGATATTTCAAGAATAATTTCTTTCTTTATATCGAGTAAAGGATTTTTGTTATTAATTTGTGTTTGTACTTAAAAAAAAAAAAAAAATATTTTGAAAAAATTGGAAAATATTTTATTGAAGTAAAAATCATTTGAATTTAATATAAATTATCCTTTCTTTGGTATTAGGCCGACCTCACATAGGATCGCCTTGCGACTCACGACTGACGACTTTGATCGTAACGACTCAAGTCGCGTGTGATTTTACATTGACAGAATGGGAGCTCAGCACACTGCAGCGACAGCGACGCGATTCTGGGGAAGACGATCCTGTGTGCAGCCGGCCTTCGTGGTGGTCAAATTTATTACATGAAATCTAATCGAATTTCCCGCTATTTTATTTTTATATTATGAATTTGTATTTAACTGTTTAACTTAACTACACAACATATTCAATTATACACATTATACATACTGTAACAAATATTTTTTTTTTACCCCTACTGGATTCGAACCGCTTTCTTCGAGAAATACATCACGTAACGTACAGAGTATTCTCTCTACCTAGTAGCGGAACAAAGTCGATCTGCACAATGTCCGTATTAAAAAGTTAGTTTAAATAGGTTAGGTTAAGTTACATTATGCTCGGTTAGGTTACGGTAAGTTAGGTCTGGTTAGGTTATTCTGATTAGGTTAGGTTAGTCATTTTCATTGAAAAGCTGAAATGTAGTTTGAAATCTGAAATCCATGTACTGGCATAAAGTCGACCGTCGATCTTATTTAAACCAGGGTTGTGGAGTCGGTCTAAAATTCTCCGACTCCGACTCCACACATTGTAAAAAATCTAAAAATCCGACTCCGACTCCTCACATTTTAAATATACGACTCCGACTCCTCTAGTGTTTCACTCTATAATTATCATAATAATAAGACATTTCATCACCACCACACTAAGTGTGAAATTTATATTTTATATTTTATATTTAAATAAATATTAATTGTATATTCTGAAAATGTAAAAAAAAAATATTAAAAAAACTTAATCTAGGGGCTATCAATGAATAAGGTTTATTGACCAAAAAAACTAAATAACCTAAATGTTAGTATTTAGGATTTAGAAATTAAGGGTGACACAGGACAGAAATTGGAGTCGGAGTCGGAAGTTTTTTACCTACTCCGACTCCGACTCCGCCCTGAAACGTGCGACTCCACGACTCCGACTCTCCGACTCCGACTCCACAACCCTGATTTTAAACTCGATTTTGTTCATGTAACGATGTCTCGCTACGCCACGCGGAGTTGTGAATGTGTTTGACAAATTTGGTCTTCATTGGTTTTCTCTATGCATTATAATTTATAAAAGAAATTATTTGGGGGTGAAAAATTTTATATTTACATATTAAAAACTTGATATTTAAGAGAAAATAAGAAATGCAATTTTTTTTAAAATAAGGGACAGATCATATTAATTTTAACAAATTAATATTTTGTACGAAAACTTTTAAGGAACGGAATTTTTTTTTCTTATTAAATTAATGTGCAATTTTCGTTTTAAAATATAATATTTATTTAGCATAAATAAGTATTTTTATACTTGCATTAAAAGGCTTTTTTTAAATAAATTAATTTTTTTATTCCTAATTTGATTTTTGCGTATTACAACTAAAAAATTGTGTAACTTCAACAAAAAAACTTAAATAACAAATTATTTTGGCTTAAAAAAAAAACAGTGCACCATTATCTATCTACACATGGACAGTAATTGAAAAGGTGTCGCCTTTTATTGTGACAAAATGATAACTATCTAAACGTACGTGAAAAGCGGGTACAGTAATTGAAAGGGAATGCATCATTTCCAAATTGAAAAAAACGGGACAAAAGACAATTTTAATTTTGCGTGAGAACAATGATGCAGTTACAGAACCGAAATTAATTGATAAATTATCTAAATAAATAAATAAATAAATAAATAAATATCACTCGTGTCAAAATGGATATCTTTAAGACACTTATCTTTGGCCAATGGATACGCCGGGTGTGTTTGCGCTATGTGAAAAAATAGCAATTCCCTCGACCACTAAACCAACTCTACAAAGGCAAGGCCTGAAGCCTCACCTTTGTGTATTTGAGGGATCGTTGTCCGAAACCAGTACGAGATTCACACACACACACACACACACTCTCTCTCTCTCTCTCTCTCTCTCTCTCTCTCTCTCTCTCTCTGCACAACTGTTCAGGATTAACATGTGTTCTAGGGTTATGACATTTTTATAACCTCATGTTCCTGTATCATAAATCGATGAACTTTTGCCCCTGACAATGAAAATAACAGTTTTTTCGATATATTTTGAAAAAACTTCACCCCAAAAGAAAAAATTAATAAAATAATAAATATTGGTTGCTCCTTGGTATAGCTATTGCAGATGGGTCTCTGTTCCAGTGATTTTCCAGAGTATTTAGTGCTTTTCGGTATTGTTGCAAGATATTGGACAATTTATGATAATCATCAGGTAACCAATCTAGAATGGTGCAATGCAGCTGTCTCGAATATACTAATATACTATATTTGCTTTCGGGTGACATTTTTTTTAATTCTGAAGAATTAGGCCCTTTTTTATTGTTTTCAAGCAAAAGTTCATCGATTGATGATACAGGAAACAATATTTATGACAAAAAATTAAAAAGTCAACCCTAATTGTGTTCTCTCTCTACAGTATATTATATATATATATATAATATATATATATATAATAGAGAGAGAGAGAGAGAGAGAGAGAGAGAGAGAGAGAGAGAGAGAGAGAGAGAGAGAGAGTTTATATCTTTTTACACTTCCACTGACTGTTTTATGACCAGCTTTGATGTTGAGTCCCTCTTTACCAATGTTCCTGTCTCCGAAACTTGTAATATAATCACCGACAGTCTCTTTGCTACTAACCACTAGGGTTTCTTTCCCGGGTTCCCGGCTGTTTTTATTGGATTTGAAAATCCCGGGAATTGGACAAATATCCCGGGAAATCCCGGAATTTTAAAATGACTTAATTTATTTTTTATTGATTTATTTGTTTTTTTCTTTTGTTATTAGAAGGCTGTTGGGTAGAATTAAAGAAAACTGCATAATATTTACCACACTTTATTCTACTTTTCTGCTTTCTTAAATGAACACCTACTAGCATTAGCAACTTAGAGCAATCTAAAAGTGGGCCCGTATGCCAAAAACTGGCCGAGGGAATGTCGCTAGCGCTGCGTATAATACAAGAAACCGAGTCAGTATATTATCTAGCGATCGCAGGCAACTCATCTTGCATGCAACTTCTTACTGACCCAGAGACAGCGTTGCCAGACGTACGATAATTATCGCATAAATACGATAATTTTGACTTTCGTACGATGTTTTGAATTGAATATTATTTGTTTTGAATTGTGATATTGAATTTCAATTTTGCTACTATTTTTTTTTACAAAGCTGGGCTACTTTTTGTCAAATAGTTCTGGCAACTTTCTTGCAGTGTTTCCAGAAATTTTTAGCCAAATTTTGTTAAACCTGCTGCTAAATTATGCTTAACCTGTTTCCATTTTATGCTAAAATATGCTAAATAATTATTTTCATTTTATGGGCTAGTTTTAGGGAAGGAAATACATAAAAATGCTCATTTTCTTCATTTTAGTCAGTTTAGCTACTTTTATAATAAACTCTGAATCAAAAAAGAAGAAAAAATGGGTTTAAAATATTGTGGAGAAAGGTATAATTTTCAGTATTCTTTCTACATCAAAATAAAAAGGCATACTAATGTCACTCACTAAATCATCATAATACATGAAACCATTCTTATTTCCTGAGTACGCATGATAAATATTATGTTTAATAACTAATAAATAGCTACCACTGATTGGTAAACTCAATTCAAGTATTACAATGCAAAAGTGGTCATCTAGGCATAAGTAATTGGTTATCCCAATTCTAAAAGGGTACTTTATCACTGAACAATAAAAAAAATTACCGTTCTCTTAAATATACAACCTTTCCTGGATTTCCGGGATCCCAGGAATTGGCTCCATTTTTTCCGGAATTCCCGGGATTTCCCGGGATGAAGAAAGCTGCATATAAGGAGAAACCCTACTAACCCATATCCTTGGAATGGAGGAAAAAAATCCTTCCTTCGTTTATGAACTTTCGGTCGAAGATACAATATTTACCTTTGATAATACCCAATACCAACAAATTGACAGCATGGCGATAGGTTCTCCTCTGGACCTTCCTTTGCCAACAGCTTCCAAGCCCATCATGAGCAGATTTGGTTTCAAAATTGTCCACCGCATTTTCGTCCTCTCGCGTACAAACGCTAATGTTGATGAAAGCTTTCTTATTATTTAAAAGTAAAGAGCATGCACCTTTGTTCCTTGAGTATATCAGTCATTACCATCCAAATCTTAAATTTACTCTTGAAATGGAAACCAAAAATCCCTATCATTCCTTGATGTTTTGGTCACTCGCTCTCCAGATGGTATCGCGTATAAATACACCAGGCTTACACATTTGCTTAGGTTGGCTCCTGTTCCTTAGAGAGACCATTTACCTCCAGTAGTTCTTTAAATATAGCCTACACCTGATACATCTATTTGACAACTCTTTCAACCGTTTTCTCCAAACCTTTTTCAGCCTCAACATTTAGTTCACACTGTTCCAAAATTAGAAATGTATATAAACTTTCTTGACCATACTACTAACGAAATGAACAGGCGCGTTCGTAGTGTCCTGTCAAAGTCCTTTGCTGAATGTTGTTTTATATTTATTAATAGTGATTCCTCCTCCAATTATAATTCTGCCGTCAAAAGGAATGCCTCACTTCGCTTGTCAGATCCTCTGTAATATATCTCTACACGTGTGCGGACTGTCATGCCTGCTACGTGGTCAAACTGTCCCGGAGCTAAAACCGAAAATCATAAGCATAGGGGTCTTTCCCATCGGACTGGCCGTCCCCTGTCTAATCCAAAATATTCCGCTATTCGTAATCGGCAGTGATCAGCTGATCATCCAATAAACGCCAATCAGTTCTCTATTTTATCATCCCATTTACCGACCTTGACATAAAAATCGCCGAGTCTTTATACTTTAAGAATCTGAAACCCTTCCTTAAATACACGAAATTTATCTGTTAAATTATTCACTCGTTAGACATTCTTCCAACAACTACTTCCTGCCCCGCTTTTTTTTTGCTGCTATTTTTTTTTTTTTTTCATTCCTTATTGCTCTTGATATGTGATAATTTCCACTTTGGCTAAGCTCTCATATATATATATATACACACATATATATAAAATGATAAATCATATACTAAGGTGTATAACCCCAAAATAAATAGGGAGTGTGTCCTAAATAAGTTATTAAAGTTTTCGCTTTATATCCAAGGAGGTCGTGAAAAATAACTTCATTTTTTTTTTGTTTTACGAGACTCGAAACGAGACGTGAGGTATAAAGTTTTTATATCGAACAGAGCCAATTTATTATCCTCCGGAACCGGTTCAAGATAATTCTTTTGATGCGATTCCACATAATGCTCTTAATATCCTTAATTTAATACATTGCATTAATTATATATATATATATATATATATATATATATATATATATATAACATTATGATTAGTGGTGAACCGATTAATCGGCATCGACCATTTTTTTGGCATCGGCATCGGCCAAATTTAGCCGATTTTTTCACCGATTCTTTGAAATTTTAAAATTTTCATTACAAAACGAAATTTATATTCATAGAAATTGAACAGACAAAAACTGTTTATGATAATTTATACTCATTAGTCATTACAAAGTGCAATTATATAAAAAATATTTACATTCACGAAAAAGGCAAGGTTTAATAAGTTAATTGTGCATAAATTTACATTTTCTCTAACTAGCTAATCTCTAAATATTATAAACTATTGTAATCTCCTTCTCTATATTAATAATTAATAATAATTCCACATTAAATTGTATTTCATAATTAATATATGAAACCATCTTATTATGTTGACTTTATTTTAAGTATTTTAATAATTTTATAACTCAAATTGTATATCCATACTCCCCTCGAGTATTTTCCATATATATTATTGTGTATCGCTCACGTCTTCTTTTCATGGAGTTCAGTAGAGTTTCAAGGATTGCAGTCGAGACCAGTAGTCTTCATCTTTCGTTTCCTCTGTCTTCGACGTAAAAGTCCTTTGTATGTCCATGTTTGTAGTGTCTCGCTTTCTGTATGAGTTTGTGGGTACTGAGCAGTACTCAATTATTGGTAGAACTAAACTCTCTCATAATTTTAGCATGTTTGCTTTCCTGCTGTGGAAGCTCCTAAGAAAATTGGTGTGTATATATATATATATATATTATATATATATATTAATATATATATATATATATATATATATATATATAGTGTGTGTTTTATTCCCAATAGTGCATGGAGCATACTGAAGAGAATAAAAGATACATAAAACTTTTGACGAGTCTTATTTATTCACTAAAGTATTCTTCAGCTAAGATTAATGGATTATTTTGCCTCGTATAACCAGAAAGAGAAATTAGATTGGTGTCATTACCAATGAAACATGCAGACTACAAGCCTCATCTATCTTTTTATTAACACTTCACTAGCTGACCTCGCACAAAATGCGCTCGTTATGTTAAATGTATAGTTCGTCCATCAATTACTCCACATACATACATATCCATCCATCCATCCATCCATCAATTACTCCATATACATTAGGGTGGTCCTTATTTTCCAACTTTCGATTTTTTTTTGGTTTGACTTCTTCAAAATGTTCCATTTGGTGGAGAAACACAGTGTAGAAATTTTGGGGGGAAATTTTAATATTTAGAGGTCGTGCAGGGTCCTAAAAGTTTTACTATATGGATATTGACAAAGCCACGGGCCCTCAGCCAGGGTCTCTCCCATTAAAAATGGGTAATATCCATTTGAAACGGGGATCTCATGGTGACCAGCCACGCATTGTCGCCCTGTTAAGGTCTGCTTGACGGCCCACGGCACACGCTTGCGATGTTTCGCAACCACCTTGAAGATAAACTGAAGTTGTTCCTCATCCTCAGTAAGACGCCTGGAAAAGTCCTGGATGAGAGCAACTCCACGCTCGGCGTTATCATTTGTGACTGCAAGAATCATCTTCACCGCCCTCGCAGTCTGGCAGTCGCTGTCACTGGTCCATCTCGCTGCAGAAATCTTCAGGAATCCATCTGGGATGCTGAGAGTTACGAAGAGTGACCTCGTCTTCTTGGTAATAATGTCGGCGATATTTTCCCTTCCAAGGCGTCCAGGTCTACCAGAGCTCGCTTAGGAGGATACTCGTTCCCGTCGACACTTGACATAGCCTCAATCATGTTGTCCTTGATGTCAGGAGTGACATCGTCGTCGAACAGAGAAAGACCCACCAATTCCTCAGACAAGTACCAGAGGTGAGCGGCCATCTTCTGGGAAGTCGCCTTGGAGATGCCTGGGTTGACGCGTGCGTATTTAACTAAGGATTGGAGGAAATGTAGGTTATTCTGTGGGGCGCTGACGGCAAGAGGAGAAGTGATCCAGGCCTTCACATACACTCGCACTACGAATATGCAAAAATCACGAAGACCCCTTTCTTCTCGCTTCGTTAGGGTGAACTGTGAACGAAACGTCCAAACCTTAATAGCATAGATAGTCTCTGACATCCACCGGGCTTGACTCAAGAGCTCCAGAAACTAAGAAGCGTATGCCACGAGGTGGTGGCGTGCCAAGGAACAGTGAGGCCAGCTCGAAAAGTTCCCTGTAGTCTTCTCGAGGCTGTTGCTCCAACAACGCGGCCTGAAGAAAGACAGGAGCTCTGCCTTGTCGTTGTCGTCAGCGATGGCAGCGGCGACACCCTCGTCTATGTTGGAGTCTTCAAACCGCTCCTGATGGATTTGCTCCCAATGTGTTTGGAAGCGTCTGAAGAGGAATATTTCTGGGGCTAAGGAGGTGCCGCTGCCACCAATTCCAGAATGTGGTGTCGACAGGCAAGGTGGAGAACATCGCGCCCGAGCAATTGCTGCAGGATGACGCACGCTCCTGTGGTACGACCAACGTTGGAACTAGTGGTGTCGAAAGACATTGCTCGCACCTTGTCTTCAACACCCCATTCTTTCAAAGCTTCGAGGACAGCTTGAGCTTGCGTCCGTCCAGTGCCTAATGGGAGTTTGGGAATAGCGAGGAGCCGGGAGACTCCATCTCCAGACGATAACAGGAAGGCGATCAACCATCATCTTTCCGATGAGGTCGGGCAGGAGCTTGCCATCCCACTGGACAGTTAGGGGGACGTCGGGCTTGAAAGTCTCTAGTATGCTGGTGGTGGATTCCTCCCGTTTCTTCCACCGTTGCCTCCGGATGCTGCTCCGATTCAATGCGAGGGCAAGTGATGTCGTGACCGAGACTCGTAGCTGTCTCCGCGGGAATCATCATCGCTGCTCGATCGGACACTTTGCTTCGATCCAGCGTAGCTGAGAGAGCCGATGTAAGGATTTCCTTTCGACCGCGTTTGGAAGGAGGAGTCTGGAAGCTAGGTCCAGAACTGGATCGTGTCACAATCCTCAGGAGCAGAAGTGGAGTCGCTACAGCTTTCAAGCGTGACTGTCGATTGCAGTCGATCTATGCTTCTTCCCTCCGCCTTCGTTTCTGTTCATTGCCATTTACTCTTGCTTCTTTTTCTCCTTCCGTTCGAGTACCTTGTCAACAGAGGACATCGTTCCCCGACGGCCCTTCTCACGGTGGGCAAGGAGGAATTGCTTGTCCTCGTCGAGTTTAATGGTGTTGAGAGCATTGGCGTGGGCGATGTCGAAGAGATCTTCAAAACAATCCTTAAAGTCGCTCTCATTCTCAGCCTGTGTCGCCGTCTTACGGTTGGCACTCTTCTTTAACACCTGCCACCCAGCGAAGAGCTTCTCCAGCTTTTTTTTTTTTTTTTACCGCATCCTGTTTGTGCTGGACTGGGATTCGCGCACGATTCCAAAACTCCTGGATCTTCTCGATCGTCGATGAAGCCTCTCGGGTATTGTCTCCTTCTGCTCCATATGTAAGTGGAGGAAGTATGCCAGTGCCTGTCGATTGGATGGCAGCTTGGACGCCTTGATATCTTGCTTGTACCCGTCTATCAAATACACCTTCGTCTTTGACCGAGTCGCCATCATAAGCACTTTTTATTTATTAAACAATTTTTTTAGCAGTATTAAAAACTGAAAATTAACACCTGAAAAGATTGGAAAACAAGTTAAATAACCCAAAATAAACCAAGTAGTATGTGTAAACAATACTGGCAGCAGGCACACTATCACTAATGCTAAAGACAGCAAAAATTTATAGACAAACAAGCAGAGCCTTCGGCTTCCTGCCCTACGGGCGGGGCTTGTGCTTTGCAAACTCGGCAGGGCAGGTTAGGGTTACCCCTTTAGGGGGAGGTCATTCTCCCTCTCCCCCAAAACCCCTCATCTCCTTTGCAGCTTGGGGGGCTGACCCTCCCATTACCCCGACCCCACCCCGAGGTCATTCTCCCTCTTCCCCAAAAAACCCTTCACCCCCCTTTATGCAACTTGGGGGGTAACCCCCCCTTGTTGCATAAAATGGTTGAAACATTGTGGGTCATTTTTTTTTTATTTAAACAGGAAATGAAAGGATTGTAGGTTTTTTAAATGTCTAAAGGATATGACGCACAACAAAAATACTGTTTGGCAACGCATGTCACTATCCGTTACCATTGATAATTGCCAACGTGTCACCAACTGTGTTACAGTAGACAGTCAAAAACAGTGTTGCTAAATTTAACATTAAAATGAAATTTATAATGACAATTTTATTGGTATTTAAAAAAATTAATTTTGTAATCATTAAAAACTCTGACACTATACTTAAAAATGTCACCAAATTATTGACACAACGTGCGTTGGTACGTTGGCACATTTTTTTGCCTCCCGAGTTGAAGTAATAAGTATATTTATACATTACACAGTATACTCTACACAGTGTATACATAATTATTCATATTAAATGGCTAATACCTTTTCTGGGTTGATAGAAATTAGTTAAACTTCATACGCATCCTGACACGTAATAGAACTTGCACAGCTCCATATAGTGAAACATTGAGGGCCTTGCGCGACCTTAAGATATTAAAATTTTCTAAAAAACTTAGTACGCTGTATTTTTGCACCAAATGAAACATTTTGATAGGATCAGACCAAAACTATTCGAAGAAAATTTTTTCACCTCATAGATAAGAACCACCCTAATATACATACATATCCGTCCATCAATTACTCCATATACATACGTACCCGTCCATCAATTACTCTATATACATACATACATACATACATGTCCGTCCATCAATTACTCTACTGTATATACGTACGTACCAGTGGCGTGCAGTCATGGTAAGCGGGGCATGCGATTCTTTATAATAATAATAATGTCTGGGAGTGTTTAACATACGTGAGATTCAAAACACAGGTCGTTACATCATCTGAACTTAAAAGATGGTCACCCATCTAATTACTGAACAGATCCAACGTCGCTTAATCCCTGCTGATCTAACAGGAAGCGGGGTTGCGACATAGCTATACGACTTAGCCCTCGTACACCTGAAAGATTAGTTACAGATATTTAAGCTAAAAAAAAAAAAAAGACACCCGAAGATCAACTCTGAGTTAGCCCATTACTCAAAAATATAAATACATTGCAAACAGAAAGAAAAAAAAGAAATTTAATTTACTTAAGTGACCCCCAAAAGAAAATTAGTTGAAGCTTTTCTCATGTGAAGTTCGACAAAACCTTTTAACCATTATGAAAGGCGTTGTCTAAAGCAACTTTATTTTCTTAAGTTCTTCGAACCTTTGGTCTGAGCTAACAAAATTTTTAAGATGATGTTGATGTTAATGTTCGTTATTTTAAAGGTTTAATGAAACAATTTGTGAAAAGGATCTCTCTAAGTGAAAAACAAATCTTTGGAACGAGAGAGCCAGCGTTCGTAGTTTAGTGGGTGACACCGTTTTTCTTATTATAAACTAAATAAAGAGGCTGCATGAGGTTGAGGGTTCGAATCTCAGTGATGCTAGTAATAAATACACGAGTTAGAACAATGGGTCGCATTAGTTGGCCTGAGCTCTGTGCTAGTTTCTGGCCCTCCAGATTTATTATTATTAGGAAGAAGAGAATGGCACTTAGCCTTAGAAATGGTTCTGTAATTATGATTCAACGGTGATATATATGCAAAATTTAGTAAGTGGAAAACCTCAATTTTACAGAAGGGAAAAGCTGAATAATGTCTAATGTAGGCTACCAATTAATATATAGCTTTGGGACTAATTGTTACGATGAGAAAGAAATGAAAGTGGTTTCCAATTTTTTGCGAGATTATATGTGCCAACACGAATTAAAACGAAAAATCTATTTTAAAAAAAACTAAATTTGCGGTAATACGTGCTTACGACGACTTTTAAATATTATCATCGATATTACACAGTATATATATATATATATATATGTATATATCCTGCAGGAAAAAAATCAAATATCTACTCCAAGCACTTTCGAGTACATTTCAACTCTTCAGTTTCCCTGAGGAAGAGTTGAAATATACTCAAAAGTAGTCGGAGAGGATGTTTCATTTTTTCCTGCGGGTTATTTCAGAATAAAGAATTTCACGCGTTTAATATAAATTATATGTTTGCTGTAGGAAATCTGTTAATAGGGATTTCATGAAATCCCTAAAATGTTCAGGGTTTTTATGTAAGGTTAAGTCGTGATATTTTCGTTAAAACTAACGAAAATATCACTACTTTAATCTTACATGAAATCCCTGAACATTTTATGTATTTCATGAAATCCCTAGTTACACAGATTCCCCGTAACATAAAGTGATTATTGGCTTTCCATACATAAAACTGCTTTCACCCATATCTTGTATGGTGACTAAGGACGTCGTGAGAGCAGGCGAATTCAATGACCTTGGTACGAACATCCGAAAATAGCTTTAAAAAAAAAGAACATAATAAAACGCTTTATAGTGTGATTTAATTTGGTCTATTTGACGTCAAAGTGTAACTTTATTCTCAATTTTATTCTTTTGACGCAAAGATTTTTTTTTTTCTCTTTGCAAACTTACATATTCTTGGAACCGAAGAATGGAATATGAAAATGAAAAGGTTTATTGGGAGACTATATAGTCCATATGACAAATATTATTAATACATTGACAGTTCATATACTAAGGATAGAAACATATACAATTGATTAGAAATAATACCGTAATGTCGAAGTGAAGCTACAGACAGACGTTTTCGTACCAAGAAGTCCATAGCTTAGGCCCGGCCCCTTAGAGCAGTGGTGCACAAACTTTTTTGATGTGAGGGCCAAGCGAAGAAAATAACTAAATGTATTAGCCTACTTACTTTCCATCTAAGTCATAAATTGGGTCACTTTTATATTCTAACTTTTTCATTGAATTGAAAAGACCCGTGGGGCCACTGAAAAGACCCGTGGGGGACACATTTGGCCCGCGGGCCAGGGTTTGTGCATCACTGCCTTAGAGGATAAATGGCAGGACTCATGGATAGCTTGGATGATCAGGTTGGTTGATTTTTTAATTCTTTGCATTAGACTGTGTTGAGCACGTCTTGTTACCTCCGGGAAGCTCGGGACATTGCGGGTGGCAAACATTTGCGAAGCTGAGCATCTCGGGGGTAATTTATGTAAGAGTCTAAAAGACCCGTTGTACAGCAAATTTAGAGTTCTGTCAGAACCTTTTTTATAATTCACCCATAGTTGCTGTCCGTATATATTACTGCAGAAAGTACGAAAGAGAGTGTCTTTAGCTTCACTTGTACAGAATCGAAAGTTCCTTATGGTCATATTCGCTTTAGCACACAGGCTTCGAGATTGTTTTCTTATATCCGAGTCATCACTCAAGGAGCTGGTAATAGTTGGACCCAAATACTTAAACATGCCTATTTTTAGTTTCTTCATATGAAATGGAATGATATATATATATAATAATTATATATATATATATAATTCAAACCCACAAGGATTTGCAAGGGTTTGTGGGTTTGCATCATTCATTCATTTCACGTGTTTAATTGTGAAATTAATCGTATATATATATATATAATATATATATATATATATATGATGTAGCGGTTGTCATTTTTCATAGCTCTGCGGTTGCGGTTGCCGAGCTTACAAATAGAGCTCCGCGCGGTTGCAGTTGTGGTTATGTACCCGATAACATCATAATATTACCTAAGAATAAACAACATAATAAAATATCGCGATTTCGCCACACTTTTCACAGTCTACAATATAATGACTATAATCTAAACTGTAAAAAGTGTGTTTCCAGGATGCGAGACGAGGACCCAACGCGTTTTGCATCCCACCAACCACTTTTCCCAACACCGCCCATTCGAAAGTGGTGTATATAATTATAATATATACACACACTACTTAATCCTTATACAATATTTAAATTGAATTGCTGGGAGACTGTATTTCAAAAATAAAAGTTTTTCAGCTGTCCCTTTTCAGCCTCTTTTTTCATCGTAAATGATCCCTGCTCTTTGTGATATTTCTCGATCATTTTTTGCGAGTCTCTGCTTGACTCAGTTTCGGTCTCGTCATCACTACTGGAAGCCAATAGAGCACTCATTGAGTCCATTATTGTTATTGATCTACTCGCAGAAGCTGATGCCTGGCCTAAGTCAATCAGTGGTTTCTTTGCCGGTGGTTCACTGGCTGTCTCCTGAGTCCGATTATGTTTGAGTCTTGTCCATTTCATCACGAAGATATCCCAATTTTTCCTGAACACCTTTTGTGACATGTGAAGCGGAAAAAATTTTGCTTTGTACCTTGGATCCAAATAGGTAGCCAAAGAATATGTCATTTGCTTCTAGGCCATCATATCTCCGTGCTAGCTCTCTGCGCATTATCTCCTCCATTGTTTTGATTCCACGATCAGCTTCAGACTCAACACTTCGAGGTTGCAGCACATTTTTCAAAGAAACAACGAGGGGAATAACCTCAGATATGGAAGAGGTGGAACGACTCAATCTTTTTGTGATATCATCGAATGGTTCCAGCAAAACAACACAGTTTGACGAGAGAGTGAAGTCGACGTTAGTGAGTTGTTGCATTTTGGAGTTAGCAGCGCTATATAGACTCAGTGGTCCCTTCAACTTCAGGGTACTAACAGGCACAAACTTTGGACACCAGCAGGAAACAACATCACTCATATACAAACAATATATTGGATCGAGTTAACTTAGCACGATTCCGATGTGGACATCACCCCAACTTACGGACATATAAACACAGACTAGACAACTCCATAGACGACACCTGCCACCTGTGCCAGGACACACCACAAACAATTGAACGCATTATGACAGACTGTACCGCTCTAGCACAACAACGAACACAACACAACACAACACAACATCACTAGTGCGCTGAACCTCTGGTCCACTCCGGAGAGGGCGATTGGTTACCTGCATGCCGCCGGCTTGCTCGATCAGGGTGGGCTGATCGGCTAAACAACAACTTCACTGTTCTCTGCATCATGTGATAAGTGCTGTTCCACCGTGTGGCGACATCATGAATGACTAAGTTCAGGTTGATCTAAGTGAGTTTTTTTTAACTCATCCTGCGCCATCGTAGAATGGTTGAAATGAGTAGCGATGGATCGAAGTTTAGCTACCAAGTCAGAGAGATTTTTGTGAGGATAATCCACTTTTGATTACAAGTTGCAGTTTATAAACAGTGCAATCGATATTATGGACGCCAGTGAGAAATAAAGCTTTTATCATGTTTGCTCCTGAGTCACGCATTACACAATGGATGGATGAATGGGCAATATCCCACTTCTGAAGCATCTGCTCAAATGTTTTTGACAAGTATTCTCCAGTGTGGCGATCTTCAAGTGGCATTACGCTGAGCACCAAATTAGTTCTCTTGAAGTCTTGATTCACTGCATGGCATGTCAAAGAGAGTAAAGACACTCCAGCAGACGTGTCTGACCATGATCCGTTGTCAATGATACTTTCGAATCTTTTAGAGGCTCAAGAATTTTGAACACTTTTGAAACAAAGTCATAGATATCGTTACAAACAAGATCAGTGTAGAACTGACGCTGTTTCACTTTACAGTATACTGTGGAGCTGTTTCAGCCATGAGTCTCGTGAAACCTAAGTCCTCAACGTGGCTGAATGGTAAGTCATCCATTATTATCATTTCGGCTATGCGATAATCCGGTGATTTTGATTTGGAATGATTCGCATCCAAAATTTTGACTTTTTCGATGCAACTTTCAATCGTCTGATTCTTTCCTTTCACTGCACAATTCATTTCCTGTAGGGGTGTAAGAGAGACTTGATTCCTTTTCCTTCTTTGACTGTTCATTAGCTTCATTTTCACTAGATATCACTTCATTATATTCCTTCTTGTGCACTGAACGCAGGTGGTTTTTTTAAGTTAGTGGTACTCCTTCCCTTTCGTGAATAGTTCTTATTACATATGACACACTTCCCTATATCGTTTGACACTTTCGAGAAGTACTTCCACACTGCACTCGTAGATAGCTCCATGATGGTTGCACCACAGTTTAACACTTTACTAATGGGTTGAAGCACGTGACGTTACAAAAGTAGCGACGGAGAACTAGCGCAACACAACCACCCTCACTCGTGTCTGAACAGATACTGAAGTTGGTGCTTTAGTTTAGTTTGTAACTTGGTAGTGAAGGTTGGCTAATTTCTAATAAAAAAAATTGAATGTTTTTTATCGTTTTTTATCAACAGTAATTATACATCATCATTGCTTTATTAAATATAATTAAAATAATGCTTTTCTAGCCACCTAGCGTTGATAAATACAAGTTATTACATAATACATCTATCCATCCAGTCCAAGTAGCAATTCTAGACATGTCGCAATTAGGACGTAGCAAACTTTTACGTTTTTGCACCCTCGAGTGAAGGCATAAGGCTGACAGGAACAGTATTTGGCGACGTTTATAGCATTTATAGCCATTACACTAGCATTTATAGCATTTGGTTGCTCTAGTCAGAAGATATCCTCAAACAACCGCAATACCCACACTGATAAATGCGGTTGCGGAGCTGAGAATATGTGCAGTTGCGGAAAACTGCTACATCACATATATATATATATATATATATATATATATATAATATATATATATAATATATTAGTGATGGGACGATACCAAAATTTTTAACGATTCCGATTCCGATTCCGATACCACTAAAAAGTCTCGATTCCGATACGATTCTCGATTCCGATTCCGATTCTCAATATTTTTAAATATAATTCTATACTTGTTTTTCTGGAAATTGTCATATTTTACTCTGGTAAGATTAACTATTTACATTATGAGTATGGTAATATAAATTATAATAGATTGGTTTATAAATAAAAATCAACTGTAAGTTGTAACAATTCATTTTAATCTTCTTGATTACACATCATGGATATACATGTTTTAATGTATAGCTACAATACAATAAAAATAAAATTTGTTATCCTCTTTCATTTAAATTTTAAAGTTTACATTGCAAAACTGGTTCAATTAAAAGTTAGAGAATCGTTTTAAGAATCGGAAATCATGGTACAATTCTCTCGATTCCGATTCTTGAAAAATGCTCGATTCTTCCGATTCTCGATTCTCGATTCCGATTAATCGTCCCATCACTAATAAATATATATATATATATATATATATATATATATATATATATATAAACTCAGAATGGTCCCCTGAAAAACTCAGGGGACCATTCTGAGTTCATTCCCATCTTGAAACGGACATGTTATGTGCCTTGAAAAGTGGACGCTCAATTCTGCCAGTTGAGGTTTAAGTTTTGGTTTTTGGCTAAAAATATAATAGTTACCCTTTTTCTTTGATGTATTCAATCTGACGTGGAGGCAGCGAGTCTTTTGCTTATATTGAGGTTCTAAATGTAGCAGAGCTAGGCTGCTTTAAACCCTAGATCCATGTCCCAAAGCTGGATCCTGTCTGCTTTGCAGATAGCTGGTGAGGGAAGCTATATTTATGGGACCTCTTTGCGAGTGACCCGTTGCCGACGTCGGGCTAGCATCATGAAAAAGAAAAACTACGGTATTTGTCATTTACCATTACTTATTCGGACTATAGTGGATTTAATTATCCCAGAAGAGTTCCTTGTTCCATGCACAGTCTGTGTGTAGCATATATATATATATATATATATATATATATATATATATATATATATACACACAGGGTGGGCCAAAAGTCTGGATCCATAGGAAAATATTTATTTTAATACATAAATTACAACAAATGGTAAATACTTAAAATGAATATCAACTTTAACTCATAAATGCGTATCCGTGATACTGTACAGTAGTTCGTACTCCAGTATAAATACTCAAATACTTTTTTATTTCAGCCCAGAAATGGCTTCGAATCTAACAACAGAAGACCGGGTAGAACTTGTGCTCATGTACGCAAGACAGGGCGCTACACACAGAGAAGTTGCTACCGAATTCAATAGAAATCATCCTAATAAGCATCCAGTAACACATGCGACTGTTGGCAAGTTGTTTAAACGTTTCAAAGAAACAGGAAGTGTACATGATCGACGGCGTTCTGGTCGTCCAAAAACTGCAACTGATGAAAATACCTCTGCAATGGTATGTGAAACTTTAACGAATAGTCCAGTAAAGTCAACAAGAAGATTATCAAATGAAACACGCATCTCGAGAACGTCAATTCGAAGAATTATTAAAAATCATAACTTCCATCCCTACGTGTCTCGATGTCAGAGGCCGCCAATTTGAGCATTTGTTATAATTTGTTGTTTATACTGGAGTACGAACCACTGTACAGTATCACGGATACGCATTTACGAGTTAAAGTTGATATTCATTTTAAGTATTTACC
This sequence comes from Bathynomus jamesi, assembly GCA_023014485.1. Taxonomy (NCBI): domain Eukaryota; kingdom Metazoa; phylum Arthropoda; class Malacostraca; order Isopoda; family Cirolanidae; genus Bathynomus; species Bathynomus jamesi. The sequence continues at coordinate 49,235 of JAJOZX010000165.1, forward strand.
ATTTGTTGTAATTTATGTATTAAAATAAATATTTTCCTATGGATCCAGACTTTTGGCCCACCCTGTATATATATATATATATATATATATATATATATATGTGTGTGTGTGTGCGCGTGCGTGCGTGCGTGCGGACTCAGCACGGAAAAAACTCTATTTGTAAACTCAAATGGAATAGAATTTAAAGAAGACTACGTCGTAAGGTAGAACCTCCCCAAAAAGCCAAGCCCAGTATAAAATTCGGAATTTTTTTTAATATTGTACCGTAAGATGGGGTAACTGGGCCATACTAATTTTAAGGTAAATTTCTTATTATTTTTTCCACAAATTTTAGGTATCTTTGCATAGGTAGGTACCTACAATTTAAGGAAATAATTCATACTTTATATAACGAAATTTACCTTAAACTTAGTAGGGCCCAGTTACCCCTGCAGGTGCCCAGTTACCCCATCTTACGGTACGAGTACCTTACCTTTTCTTTGTTTTCTAATTACGATTTCAGTATTTCTCCAGTATACCTCTTTATAATCCAGTTTAGTCTTTCCGTCTTTCCGTCTTTATTCCTGTAAGTATCATTGAGTTTTTCCTACCACTGTACTTATTATTATTGTTGTTACTATCATAAACATTATTATTATTCTCAATACAGTTATTATTCTTTTTATTATTAATTTTACGGGTGTTCCATTTAAATGGAACCATAGGGAGTAATTAATAAGGTCTGTTTTTTCAGGTTTGTGAGGGGAAACGTAATAAAGGTAATAATAAGGTAATAAAGGTAAGGTAAGGTAATAAAGGTAATAAAGTTACCAATAGCCTTTACAATCTTTATTACTCTTTATGGTTCCATTTAAATGGGAGTAATGAAGTTTGGAAAGGATATTGGTACCTTTATTACCTTATTATTACCTTTATTACGTTTCCCCTCAAAATCTGGAAAAACCCCCATTAATTACTCTCTATGGTTCCATTTAAATAGAACACCCTGTAGGCAGAATACCCTTGTTGTTTATATATATATATATATATATATATATATATATATATATATATATATATATATATATATATATTCTTGTCATATATATCGGGTGGCAAAAAAAATGGGGGAGACCTCGAACTTTGGCTGTAAAATCCCAAGTTATGATCAGATTTCAATATTTTTTCACACCCGACAACTAAGTAAATTTCCTATACGGTGTGCAGATTTCAAAGAAAACTAATGAAAATTACGGATTTATTGAACATTTCTTTATGCCATTGGCAATTCTCCATTTACACTACCACTGCATTGTCAGGTCGGCAAAAAAAAAAAAGGGAGACCTTTTAAATCCTTCATATCTCGGTAAATACGGTACATAGAACAATGAAATTTTAGTATGTTAGTACTAGGTAATTTTATGGTTTGTATGCCATCTTTTAGCATTTTAGCTGAGAAATTAGATTTATGGCGAATACTCCAGAAAAATCTTGCTAATCATAGGTTCAAGTTGATAATTAAAGCAATTTTAATTAACGTAAGCCAACTGCAGGAGGTTTGGACAAGCTTCTCAAGAAAATCGGTAAAACAGGAGATATCAAAAGATTACCAGGTAGCGGTATTAAATTTGGCCACGAAACAGTCCTGATTTAAATCCTGTCGATTACGGCCTTTGGGAAAATTTGTCACAGAGAATTTATCAGGTCAAAGTAAGAAATGTCGCTCATTTATGACAGCTTCTGGAAAAATGGGATGAGCTACCACAAGAACAAATCAATAAATCCATAGATGAGTTCCGTCCTGGACTGAAAAAGGTTGTAGAAGTTCGTAGTAAACATATCGAGCAGTTTTTTTTAACATGAAGGTAGCACCATATGTGAGTAGTACTTTGTAACTTTTTATCTGCACATACAATGCAGTAGTAGTATAAGTGGAGAATTTCCAGTGGCATAAAGAAATGTTCAATAAGTCTGTAATTTTCATTAGTTTTCTTTGAAATCCCCTCACCACATAGGAAATTTAATTAGTTGTGGGGAGTAGTATAGTGGCAAAATGTGAGACAGCAATGGATCAATTTGAAAATTTCCCCCCTCTACCGTCCTTCATGGCGGTCCTCTACCGTCCTTCATGGCGGTCCTCTACCGTCCTTCATGGCGGTCCTCTACCGTCCTTCATGGCGGTCCCTCCTTTATGAGGTGTCCTTCATGGTCCTTCAAAAAAAAAAAAAAAGGGGGAAAAAAAAGGGGAAAAAAAGAGGGAAAAAAAAAAAATTAAGAAAGGACTGAGCCTCGCCTTCCTCCCTCCTTCAAAAAAGTTATTTCATGAGGCAAACAAGAACAAACATGAAAAAACATACATACATTCAAGTACTTTCTGTTCAGTCAAATTCCGCCAGACAGTAGAAATGGAAACGAATACCTGAAAGGTTTTAATAAGCCTAACCACATTGCGCATCAACACATCCAATTTTCAAATGTTAACAAATTGCGAACAATACATAAATGAAAATCAGAGTGATCATATTTTAAGTCGAAAAACAAGTTCTTTGTTTAATATCTGTATTATGAAAAATAAAATGATTATTTATTATTTTAATTTAAATAAATTAATTTCTCTCTTTTTTAAGGGAAACTGGCTTATTTTCAAACGAGATGATCTTCAAATACAATATATGCTCATAGCGCACGCATATTTGTTTATTTACTTTTAAATATGTAGTTTTCTGTTATTTACACCGATATATACCATCACATTCACTTTCACATGCCATCTTCTGGTATGTGAATTAATAATTTTACTATACAGCAAATTTCGTTATAAAATTGCATATGTTAAAAAGAACATCAAGTTGCGTAGCGCAGCTTTGAAACTGAAGCAACAAATCTGTTATCCTCCTCTAAACATCCACTTAAATATTATTACTAATATTGATTTATTGTTATTATTACATATATATGTACACGTATTAAGAGTATTTAAATTAAATATATTGATTTCAATTCCCTTCGTAATAAAAGCAAACTGACAAAATTCTGCCTTCTAAGCCAACTGACGGAGTAATATATGCTTTAATTAAACAGATGTTGCTATCAGGCAACTCATCATAGTCATCGAATAGAATCAACTAGTGAACTAACATATATATATATATATATATATATATATACTTTTAAAGAGAACACATTACGTAATTTTAAATTTTAGAAGTACAAATCATCAAATTTTATTTCCATCTTAGCCATGACTTCTTTCCACGGTAGTAAACATCAAATTATTATTCTTAAGTTTCTGTAAACCAGTAATTGCAATTGTCTTTTTATCTTATTCCTATTATGTCTATAAATAAAATTTACGCAGTATCCATTTCATAAGAGAATCAACACCTATGATCTTAAAGAATAATGTTAGCTTCTTTGTTTATTTCGAATCGAATAAGTTTACCAACAGTATATAATACACACACACACACACACATTATATATATATATATATATATATATATATATATATATATATATATATATATATATATATGTTAATCACAGACCGTGCATGGAGCAAGGAACTCTTATGGGGAAATTGGGGGAATTTCACAATTAAACACGTGAAATGAATGAAGGGTACAGCTGTGTATATATATATATGAATAGAAACGACATAAGTATTAAGGAACGTTTCTGCACACGAGGAGGAGAGATAACGAAATAATGAAAAATGAGGCGAACCGCCTGGGAATCGAACCCAGGGCCTTCCAATTGCCGGTCGGACGCTCTACCATTATGCTACGGACCTCACTCAATCACAAATCGAAATTCTCCCAAATAGGGCAGAAACCAATGCCCTCAGAGAGCACCCTCGCAAATCGTGAATATGTGCAAATAACTGCGCGGTCATTGCAGTTATTTGCACATATTCACGATTTGCGAGGGTGCTCTCTGAGGGCATTGGTTTCTGCCCTATTTGGGAGAATTTCGATTTGTGATTGAGTGAGGTCCGTAGCATAATGGTAGAGCGTCCGACCGGCAATTGGAAGGCCCTGGGTTCGATTCCCAGGCGGTTCGCCTCATTTTTCATTATTTCGTTATCTCTCCTCCTCGTGTGCAGAAACGTTCCTTAATACTTATGTCGTTTCTATTCATTTATATACTGCGCGGTCATTGCAGTTATTTGCATATATATATATATATATATATTAGACCGTTTCACGATTATATGGTAATTTTTCAAATTGAATTTTGATAAACGCGCACACTTTTATTTTTTTATATAAAGGAAGAAAAACAAAGACAAAATATAATTTTATTTGAATGATAAAAAGGCACCCCTCAGATGGCACTTCTTTTACATTAATGGATAATTAGAGCAAATATAAGACTGAACGAAAAATATGTTTTAAAACAAAGCGACTTAAATTCTATTTAAGACATATTGATTAAGAATATAGGGATTTCAGTGGCTGAGGGACCTCCTTTCTCTGATTTTCAATGATTTGAAAGGCCAGTTGTCTCTCTTCCTCACTCTTTGTGAGCTTCTCATTAAACTCTGTAGCCAGTTTGACTCCTCGTTCAGCACAGTCGTTGATTATTTTGACTGCCATGACCCGATTACGGTGCTCCTCAATGTCTTCAAGTTTCTTGGGAATTTCTATTTTCAAACACTTGAAGAAGTCTTGTGTTTGAGTTGTGACAAAACTGGTAATCTTTAAGTCATTGGGGTTTTGCAACATTCGGGGGTCCACCTTTCTTGCCCTCACTTTTCGAGGATCTTGAGGAGGGCCAAATCATTTGCTGGAGCATCAATTCCAACTGGAGATGTATACCAAGCTTGAAGATAAACTGTCACTGAAAAGGCGTTTATTCGTATCAGAGCTTGTTTTTCATGAGGGGTGAGAAGGAATTGGTTCCTAAATAAGTAAATTTTTAAGGAATAGATGCCCTTTCCCATCCATCTAGCTCTGCTGTAAGCTCCTGGGTAGTGGAATCTGCTATCAGAGCCTTTATTTGTTTTAGGCATTGGACAACCAAGGAAGATAAGTGCAAGTTCTAAGTATTCCCTGTAGTCACCTCGAGTGTGGCCCTCTTGAAGTTTGGAGTTGCTGAAAGAAATAAGCTTGTCTCTGTGCTTCAAGATCCAATGATCTAAAGATTCTGAGGTGAGATCATTGGGTTCATAGGGCTTGTAATTCTGCTGATCAATGTTATCCCAACAATCTCTGAATCGATTGAATAAGGGAATTTGTGGACCCGAAGAAGAGAAAAACATGTCAAAAACTGCAGTGATAAGAAGCTCGTGGATATGGTGGCGGCATGCCAGAAAAAGGAGTGATCTCTGAAGGGCCTTTTGGATGATGGTACAAGCCCCAGCATGGATACATGTATTGCTTGCAGTAGTATCAAAACAAAGGCCTGCTACCCACTCATTTACTTGTGGCCATTGCTTCAAGACATCTAAAATTGCTCTCCCCATTTCTTCTCCCGTTCCAGAAATAAGCTTTGGAATAGACAGTAATTTTTCTAATTCGCCTGCACCAGTCACAACAATGGGCATTACATCAATCTTACCCCCATGCATGGATGGAAGAAGCTTTCCATCAAAATGAATTATTAAAGGGGTATTTGGTTGGAAACTGGCTTTAATGTCTTCTCCCATCTGCATCCGTGTTGATCGCCGAGACCTGTAGGTAGAGGATGATGAAAGTGTGATCTCTTCAATTTCCACTCCAGCAGCTGAAAGGGCAGGTGCCACAATGTGCATAGCAGCTCTTGCAGATGTTCCAGTGCGGTCCAGAGCAGCCTAGAACTTTTTATCCCTAACAATTACACCTGGTTCAAGCTTCTCCTTTTTGAAGATGATGATGATGAGAGTGCTCTGTAGAACAATTCATCACCAGATGATTCTTCACTTCCTCCTGAACCGGAATTTTCACATTGGTTGAGATCCACAACCTTTGTCAATTGCCTCATTTCTTCCTTTGATTCCTGCGAAGTTTTTCCATTCTTTCCATGCTTATCTGCTGTCGTGCTTTTGCCTTTCTTGAAAACTCCTTGTCTCCTGGACCCATAATCATTTTCCGATCGTTCCTTTGATCCTTAAGAAAATCTTTATCCTCCTGCAATTTTATTTCTGTTTCCACTTCTGAATGAGCTACATCGAAAAGCTTCATTAAGCTGGTGACAAATTCTGCTTCATTCTTCTCTTGGGTAGGAGTTCGTCGAGTTCGGTTCTTGACCAGCCCTTCATGCTTATTGTAAAGCCTTTTAAGCTTTGAGACAATATAATGCTTGTGGGATGTAATTAAGGAGGCTTTTTTCCCACATAGCAATAACTTCGTTGGCTACAGTTGCGCAAGCTACAGAGACATTTTGCTTTCCCACCTTAATGTGATAAAAAGACGTTTAAGGACATCGCTGTTAGTTGGAAGCTGCTTCTCAGAAAAACCCTCTTCCAGCACTTGTCCGACCAACCAAACTTCACACTTGTTTCTGGTTTTTGCCATAATTCTGAGGGAAAAAGTTTTACCACCTGTTAGTCTTAATAATAATATAATATAATCATTAATCACTCACCTAAATTATATTATGACTTGTTACTTTACAACTTTCTTACAGTAATCATGAAGTAACCTTTCTAGAACAGTAAACTTGTGAAAATATCAGTAATTATAGATGAAAAAGCAAATAAAACATCATATAATCCATAAAGGGAAAAAATGGAAATTCTAGAATAGTTATCCCGAAGGAAGAATTTTCTAGAATTCTCTCTAAAGAATATAGGGGGGTTACTGGACCATTCCTGAAAATGACCTACTATCTTCCAATTTTATTTATGAATTTTATATACCAAATTTAAGAGGACATCGCAAAATAAATAAATATATTTGCCAGAAAAATGAAAATTTTCTCATGAGGGGTTAAATAGATATGCATTGAGGTGTAGTAATGCTTAGTTAAGAATATTAATTTCTGTTTAATTAAATAAGATAATGTTTAATGTAAATCATTTACTAATAATTATGAAATTACGAAAAAGTATGTTTGTTAGATTTAAATTGTTTAAAATGGGTAGAGTTGGTAGTCCTGGACAGAGGAACACAAAGAGCCGGCTACCCATAAGGGAGTCAGTCTTGAGGCAGGCGCGTTACGCGTAAGGTTGACGAAATGTAACGTAGAATTAATTAGTTGTGTGTGTCCCCCTCCGACCTAAATTATTATAATAGAAATTTCATACTCGCATACCCCTAACTTAACTAAACCATTTTCGGAATTAATAAAACGTTCACAAGTGTTAAAAAAGAGTATTAATATACCCCCCCTTCCCCCCTTGTTTTGTAACGGTTTTCAGAGTCAGGTCTCGGCGCGGCTACCGGAAACTTTATACGATACGGCAAAAAGAGTAGAGAAACAAAGTGATAAATGAAATAAAGAGCCGATAGAGAATAAATAGAGATATAGTAAAGTAGAAAGAAGCGTAAATAATGAGAAGAAAGTAAATAATAAAACCTATTCACTACATCTGGTGGCGAGCGGTGGTTTTACATCATATTTTGTGAGGCTTACCCACGTGATTTAGTATTTTGATTAAAATTCTTCAAACCCGGTATATTAGCCAATAGCGTTAATGAATATTTTATTTCGATTATTAAAATATCTAAATGCAAAGTTTATCCCGTTTGCAGGCAAATTTCGATTTCATTCCTTAAAATTTCATTGTAAATATAAATTCAAGATGGCGCATCGCCTTCGCATCCTGATAGCGTCCCTGACAAACTTCGCGCCTAAAAATTTAATTTGTTTTTTTCTTTCTTTTCGTGAGAGTTCGTTGGATTCTGAAATGTTCGTTTGTTCATTCTGAAATGTTCCCTTTGTTCCATTTTGCATCGTCCAGTTCCGTTACTTTTCGCAGTCTAGTGACTCAAAATTTCTTTTAGTCGCGGTACAGAGTCGGTAGAAAAATTTGTCTGACTCCATATTGCGAGTCATTATTACGTTAAATTTCGTTCATTCGGTTGGAGAGGGCATAGTTGTGAAAATTATCGTGCTGCCTGAAGACTCAATTTTTTTTTTTTCGTCTCTTCCACTGTATGCCTGTTTCAGCAGTGATAATGGTGATAATCATAATAATAAGAATAACGATTTGTACGTAAGTGAATTGTTAGTTTAAATACAGTGATACACATTTTATATGGTCCTTTCAAAATGTTTTAGCGAAAATTTGTACCAATTCAAAAACATTTCATGAACATGAGAAATTTCTGGGTTTCATTAGCAGATTTTTGATTATATATTTCGATTGCCTGTATATAATAATAGGATTATTTTGTTTATATAGATTTACGGGCTTTTTGCTTCGCTCGCTTCGCGCTATATAGGTTAAGTTACAGTTAATTGACAGTCGAAAGGTAATCTTAAACATATTAAATTTGTCAGATTTGGCCGTATAGGATTGTGTTAAATTTCAAAATAAGCAGAATTCGTTTAACTGAAATAGAGAAATAGTGTGAAATTTTCTATAAGTTTTTTTTTTTATTTTTATATACTCATTAATTATATACTTACTTATTAACTTATACGTATTTATTAGTTTATATAATATATTATATATTTATACTCATAAACTTTGGTAGGTAAGCTGATTATCTATTTTTTTTCTCCTCTCTCTTCCTTTCGTTCATTTCACGACAATTCTGACATATTTGGTAAAATGGCTATTGTATTGTACTAAGAGATTTCTTGTAGGCCTATCGTAAAATATTGTTCGGAGATTAACCGTTACTACGGTATCTGTCTATTGAGTAGTAAATTCTTAGTTATTTAACAAAATTTTAATTGGTTTAACATAAATAAGCATAGGATTTTTCTTTAATAAGCACAAATGTTATGCATAAAATTCTAAATTGTTCTTTCCGCGCGTAACATTGAATTTATTAATTATAGGTCTAAAAGTGCGCAGTAAAGTTTGTTTATTTTGGGAACCTATGTTTAAGGTACTGTATACATTTTACTAAATCTCGATATTATAATTTTTTTTGAATTACAGAAATTTGTGTAGAAAACTCTTCATATATTTTTCTTTACGTTTTATAAATTCATTCAATAATCAATTTTATTTGTATAGGTAGGCCGATTTTTATTTTTATTTCCAGTTCAATGACAATGGTAAAATTTTTAGTTCAAATTTAGATTGTATTCTAAAAAGGATGTTTTAATTTGATATTTTAATTTGGGTATTAGAAATGAAAAATGTCCTTTTTTTTTAGTTCGAGCGTTTGCATAGGAAAAATTACAAAATTGTCAGGATATAATGCAGTTTCATTCGGTTAGGGATATTTGTATAGAGGTTCGCTTACAAACAAACGACCGCTCTTAATTATGCAATGTGTTGTTTTTTGTTTACGGTAGGATGTGTATTTGTGGTGCATATTATCTATTCTTATTTAGTATAATTATGCAAATTTGTAGTTTCACTTGGAAACGATAAATTACTGAGATTTTTGTGATTTGCAAACCATACTGGGGTTTCTGTTGAAGGAGAGAGTTGTATCTCAGATGTAATTTGCGAATTGCGAGTTCAATTCATATGAAATTTGACGTTTCAAGTTGGAATTACTGTATTAACATGATTTTTGGTAGTAATATTTAATTTTTTTTTACTTTTTAATAACTGTTTAGAAAAATTATTATTGTTTAAGCCTTCAGTCGGAGTTAACTAATGCATTTGAAACATTGACTCAAGTGTACACTCGGAAATGGAGCCTTCTAGATAGCCAGTAACGTTTTTGTGGCGTCTTTGTGTGCTCCTCCTCAAAGCAAGAGGGTTCATGATTGTCAGAGAATGGATGACATGAAGTTTCTGGGGTTCATTTTTGTCTTTTGTATTTAGAGGTATTTAGGTGATTTCTGACGATAGTTTCAACAATAATAATTCTTAAATTATACTAACAGTTACTATGTATGGGCGCTTTTATATTTATACTGTACAATTTTTTTTTTCGTGCGTTTTATAACTCTTTTTATCTTCTCTGCTGTAACTGCCATAAGTGACCTTATTGGTAGCTAGATTTGATTAAATTTTTGCGAAATTTTGAGATGTGTAATTTTTTTTTCTTTCCGTGAATTTGGCCAGAGCAAATGTGTAGTTAGTATTTCGAAGTGAACTGTCGATAAAATTCGATAAATTAAATATGAAATGATAAGCAGTGCAGAAACACGTTTCGAATAAACTTTTTTTTTCAAAATTTCAAAGGCTCAGTTTGGGTCAACCAAGTTGAATCCGAGTTCCATCAAGTGAGTTTAGTCGACCGGATAGGTGATCGATCACCAATGATGAGAGAGAGAGAAGAGAAACCAGATGGCGCATGGACTTGGCGCAGGACAGTTTCGGAAGAGAAGAGAAATTTACGTGTGCAGGGTCTTGGCACACGAAAGTTTCGATCGAAGATGGTCTACTGGTATTTTTCGGGCAGTAGCTGGTCACGCTGCTCGAATGCTTCGCTAAATATGTGTCGCAGCACGCGGTAGACAAGCCACAGAGCTTGAACGGGTGTCTAAGACTGTACTGTCCATACAGACATACAGTAGGTTCGTTGGGAAACGGCCTACGGCGGAGTCATCGTTTGATTGTTGCCAGTAGAAGAGTCTTTCAGCTGGACGTAGGAAGAGCAGCGTTCACCGACAAAAGTGGAGATGAGACAAGGCGAGTTTCTTCATCGACTTCTAGAATTGCAAATTCCGTCCAATTCCAGCGCGTGGTCCCGCTTTCAGATATCTCCCCCCCCTGATCCTTTTAGAATTGGACGTCTCTTGTTTTTTTTTCGCCATTGGAGAGAGAGCGGAACCATTATAGCGTGCTGCCCTGTTGCATGTTGATTGATGCAATCCCTTGCGTTCTAGCGAAGTGAGCAGGAGAGCTGCGATTGAAAACTGAAATCCGTTGTCAGCGTGCGGAGTGTCATCTCAACAACGTCCAGCAAATTGATGTACTGATTATGATGTAATGAAATTATAAGTGAAAAGGGTGCGATTATTGCCCATATTTGTTGTGTTTTCGTGAAGTAGTATGTGCGCTCTTGGTCAGTATTTTATGTAAACTTTTTCTTATTTTTTCTATGTTGCCCTGATAGTAACTGTATAACTATACAAATAACTGTTTCAAATGTAAAGCGATCGTTGATGAGGAATCGCGGGAATAGATTGTGAACTTGAGATTTGGTAGCCACTGTAAGAAAATTTTCCGTTATTTTTTTTTGGCATGTATAGAGTAGTTACAGGTTGTAATTTAATTATTAGAGTGAAATGTTATTTTATGCAAATGTGAAAATTATAAAGTTTTCGGTTTTTATAATATGATACAAAATGTGTGGAATGGTCAAATTCTAATTATTTCTTGTCTATCTCAACTCTGAAGTGTTAAAGAAAAAAAAAAAAAAAATTGCAAAATATATAAATTTGTTGAATAAATTATTAACATTGTTAAACGATATTAATAAGTTTTACTAATGGAAAAACTTATTTTCAAGGGGGTGATGCGAGTGTAGTAATGCTTAGTTAAGAATATTAATTTCTGTTTAATTAAATAAGATAATGTTTAATGTAAATCATTTACTAATAATTATGAAATTACGAAAAAGTATGTTTGTTAGATTTAAATTGTTTAAAATGGGTAGTTGTGTGTGTCCCCCTCCGACCTAAATTATTATAATAGAAATTTCATACTCACATACCCCTAACTTAACTAAACCATTTTCGGAATTAATAAAACGTTCACAAGTGTTAAAAAAGAGTATTAATATACCCCCCCTTCCCCCCTTGTTTTGTAACGGTTTTCAGAGTCAGGTCTCGGCACGGCTACCGGAAACTTTATACGATACGGCAAAAAGAGTAGAGAAACAAAGTGATAAATGAAATAAAGAGCCGATAGAGAATAAATAGAGATATAGTAAAGTAGAAAGAAGCGTAAACAAAGAGCGAAAGTAAAGAATAAAACGTATTCACTACAGAGGGGTGGGATAACAATAAGCTCTTGTCTTAATATTTTGCATGAAGTCTTTATTCATGACATATTACTTTTTTAGTATGTGTGCGTTGAGCCATCATAAATTTCGATTTTTCGAAACGGCCTAATATATATATATATATATATTTATTTGATAGGTTCACTGATTCAATCTACAGTATTTGCATAATTCTTTGTACGTTGATTATATTCAGCATCTCAGTTCACATTCTTACCAGATTTTCCAGGCTAGTTAATAAACAATTTTAAAACGTATGTAATTTTTCTAATAATTTAACTGTAACGAGTAGTAGTTAATCATTACTGCTAACAACTTTTGGTTATAAAGTACACAGGTCTACGAATGAGAAATTTGTAAGAGCAGTTTTCTTACTAACAGTTGATTTTATATAAATCGAATACTCTGATTTCGAATAAGGCGTACATTTTACTATCACGTAAGGATTTTCTGCAAACTGGAAGGGAAACGCAGCTACATAAATAAATATTATTTATTTCAATTTACACTAGGTATCTATTTCGTTTTGCTATGTTAATTACAAATGCAAACAACTTTAAAAAGAAAGATTGTTATTTAAGCCAGCTAGTTTTCTTGCGGCCTATGCTATGGTACTTTTATATCGTAATTCTGTTGAGCCCATTTCAACATCCAACAGTAGGCAGGCGTCGTGCTGACGGCACACATTCAATGACATCCTATTAGTTTTTAATAAAAATTAATTTGACTCAGTTTTAATTAAAACTAATTACATGTGTAATATGAAATATTACATTTTGTGAAATTCAACATTATAGAAACGCTCCTTGAAATATTTTTCGCGATACAATTTACATGATCATTCCATTGCAAATTCTTATCTAGCATTACACCAAGAAATTCTGTTACAGCACACGCCTTTTTGGCGATTTCATTAACATTAAGTTCATCATGATATACATTTCTTTTATTAGTAAAAATTATGAAATTTGTTTTACTAGTATTTAGGAAGTTTATTGGTGGTCAACCATTTTATTACACTGATGAATTCTGAAGGATATATTCTTAGCTGTATTAACATTTTTGCAAGAAAAAGAGACAGTTGTATCATCTACAAACATTATGAAGTTCAGTATATTTGATGAACGTGGAAGGTCATTTATATATAATAAAAATAACAGTGGACCCAGAACCCAGCACTGTGGCACACCATGCTTGACAGGCGCTTTAGTTGTGCAAACCTTATTTACTGATACACAATGATATCTGTTGGACAACAACCAAATAAGTAGGTTTCTCCAAAAAAATAAAAAATTCTCATTTCCAGTTAATAGAAAACTTGGAAAGGTTTTTAGGAGGCATAACTCTGGTATTTAGCATCATTGCAGGTTGTTAACTGAATATAGCACCAGTCCTTCATGAGGCAATACCACCAAAGAAGTTCAAAGCACATCTTCAACAATAATTCAAGTAAGGATCTTTCACTACATGGTCGCTTTCGTTTATTTTAGCAAACCTGAAACTTAAATACTCTCAAATTCTGAATGAATTCGTAATTTCTCTCAAAACTGTCCTAATTCCGTTATTCTAAATCCACATATTCTCTGTGATAGATATATATATATATATATATATATATATATATATATATATACAGATAGGTAATGAGTGATACAAAAGCATTGTGGTATTAACCAAAATCAACAGACATAAGTAAGTACTGTGTGTATGTATATATATATATATATATATATATATATACACACACACAGTAACTTACTTATGTCTGTTGATTTTTACCCATTCTTCAACAGAATGTACAAGCTGTTGCAAGCTAGAAGTCGGGTATACGAGGAAACTGTGTTATTATTATTAGTAGTAGTAGTAGTAGTAGCAGGGGTAACAGTAGTTTAAAACTTATCCTCACTTCTACACATCTCTCTTTCATAGCAAGCCTAAATCACCTAAGCTATCCGCTGAAGCAGGAGTCACGCCAAACTATTTTACATCGAAAGCATTCTAACATCTACATAATAACAGAAATGAGCCCGCATATACATATACGAGTTTACCCATTTGGTTAACACCACAATGCTTTTGTATCACTCATTACCTATCTGTATTACCTAAAAATTAGCTAGCTAGTTGTCAACTAGCGATCAAAATAATGTAATGTGCAAATTTTTAGTTTGGAACCGAGCCTTAAAAGCTCGTCCCAAACGCACAGTCACACACACACGCACATTCTTTCAGGGCATATATATATATGTACACACACACACAAGCACCACACACACAAGCACCACACACACACACACACACACATATATACACCATCCCAATTTTTAGTGTTCCGTTCGATGATTCATCATTTCACGAAGGTTAAGCTTGTTCCCCTCTCTCTCTCTCTCTCTCTCTCTCTCTCTCTCTCTCTCTATATATATATATATATATATATATATATATATATATAAGATGTATACTTAAATAATTATATGTATATTATATATAAACATGTAAATATAAAATATGCATAATATAAAGATTTTATACAAAGTAAATGACTAACAATAAATAACGTATTATGAATCAAACTGTGGAATGACATCTCGATCTCAAAGGGTTTTAATTTACATTTCCCTCAAAAACTGTGATTAATAGAAGAAAAACGTGTTTTCATTTTTGTAATTTTGTAATTCACTATAGCTAACTAAAGAAGGCTGGGGTCCCTATTCTTCAATAGCTCCCCTTCCTCTTCTCTTAACATCATTAGCGTTTCCTTTTCTCGTGATCTTTCCTGGAAAGAATACATATACTCGCTTTCTTAAACACCTTCTAAGAGGATAGTTGTACTGAACCACCTCCGCAGTTTCTTCACCCCGACTCAGTTGCTGTCTCTGTACAGGGGTCATATTCGCCCCTGTATGGAGTATGTTTCTCATGTGTGGGTGGTTCAACCACACAGCTGTGCTTGACATGATGGAATCAGAGACTTTTCGTCTCATCAGTTCCCCGCCTCTTACTGATTGTCTTCATTCTCTCTCTTTGCCGCAATGTTACCTCACTCTCTCTTCACTATCGCTGTCGTAACGGTCATTGCTCTTCTAAATTCTAAAACTTCATGCCTCCTCCTTTAAGGAGAGCGAGCAGTACCAGACTTTACACTTTCTCAATCCTTTTCTATTCAACTAGCTAATACAAGGGTTAATCGGCATTTTCAGTCTTTCATCTACTCAACCAGTGAACTCTGGAAAAATCTTCCTCAATCCGCCTTTCCTCCTGTCTATGACCCATCTTTCAAACGCCTCGTGCCTAGGCATCTCGAAAATCCCGGACGATGATTTTGGCTCTCTTCTATGGGAGGGGCGCTTTTGCTGACATTTGCCCTTGGCCCTTCCTTCCTGCATAATATATATATACTGTATATATATATATACTTTAATACTTTACAATATCGAAATTTCCTATGAACATTCCTTCACAAATATTTTCCAGATTTTTTACTTTTAGCTACGAGTATTTTAACGCCACTTTCTAATCATGAACAAAATCTGATATAAAGGTTTCATCAAACCCTATTATAAGCCAAGTTCAGATAGATGAGATAGGGAAAATATATTTTGGTACAAAATGTACAATACAGAATATCTAATCATCAGGAAGTTCATTAACATATAAATAACTTTACTAACACCTAGCTACTACTGAGAACATTTATCTAACTCCGAGACCGTAGTTAGGAATGAACTTCATTTCATAATGATAATATAAATCCTACACCAGGGTGTATTCATTATGAATGTGACCTTCGTGCATTAAGAAAGGTGTACCTTTTTACAGACCTCGAACCAAACTCAGAAAGCTAATGTGTGTGTGTGTGTGTGTGTGTGTGTGTGTGTGTGTGTGTGTGTGGTGTGTGGTTGTAGAAGATGCATGATGCCATGAAACGCAATGTTTAAAAACTTAGAGTTTGAGAAGTAATTCGTACATGCTTAATTTTATTGAAATTTTGATGGCTTATAATTAGCAACTATTTTGTAAACTTATTTTATTATAGGTTTCACAACATTATGTATTTGTAGTGTTTTGATTATTATTTTGATCAGCAGTAGCCTATATGGAATTTATTTGTTCTTATGTTTTATATACTCGTAAATTCTGACAAATGATTTTCAGTTGCACTGTGGCACTGGTCTCTCTCGCATTATTCAATCCATGAAAAACGCTGCCCTAAATGCTACACCGCCGGTGATAATGCAACAAAGATGTGTGAAAAGCGTTGCGAAATTGAGTTTTACATGCATCCAGCGATAGGATGTATGCATTGAAAAGTTTTGTCAAAGAATGTTTATCACAACATATAGTAAGTTATAACGTGGAAGAATTAGGGTAAAACAGAAAGAGTCGCGAAAACAGTCTGTTAATTATCATTCATGTATTAGCATTACAAAACTACATGGTTCTACGATCATGAAGTATGTGAACTTTTATTTGGGGCTCCTGCTTGTTCATGTAGTTTAGGCGTCTACAAAATGTTATCTGTTTGTAGGGGTGATCTCTGCTGTACGGTTTTTGGATGTTTAGGCTAGAATGATCCCCCTTTATTCTCAAATATACATTGTAAAAGAGTATGAAGCCATCATCCTACCAGAAACTCTAGTAGATTATAACTCATAAATTCGTAAGTGGGTCTTGACGGGGAAGATTCTCAAATCGTTCCATTTCCGTCTACATTTTTTATTTATATTTATCTAATTATTTATTTTTTTCCAGCGTCGTATAATTGCTTGATAAGGCTCATATACTATGTTTTACACGCTCATGTGTGTGTTCAAATTTTACATTTTATATATATATATATATATATATATATATATTAATAATTTGGCGTTCTCCGTCCAACTGTTCCCAAAAAAGTTGTTTACATAAACATAAAATTGAG
The DNA here is from genome assembly GCA_023014485.1 of Bathynomus jamesi. NCBI lineage: Eukaryota > Metazoa > Arthropoda > Malacostraca > Isopoda > Cirolanidae > Bathynomus > Bathynomus jamesi. Next base: position 66,146 of record JAJOZX010000165.1, read on the forward strand.
ATGTATAAACTTAGAAATTTTTATTATTAGAAATTTATTTCAGCAAATATGAGAACATTAACGGCTGAATAATTGATTTAGAACATGTTTGTATATATATATATATATATATTATATATATATATTATATTATATTATATTATATATAATCTTCGTAAGCATGGGGTTCATGATAAAAAGACGTCTACTGTGGCTCTACTTCATCCGACATTATTGTACTATTTCCTGTTAATTCCATTTCTATCCTTAGTATTTGAGCTGTCAAATGTAATCTAGCGTCTCTTCGTATTATTAATATTTGTCACATGAACTATGGTCTTGCCACAATGTACAAATGCACATATTCATCACATCATAACATTGATCAACAAAGTTTTCTCTCCATTTGCTAAAATATGGGTGATTCTTATGTTCTTTTTACCTGATTACAAAATGAAAACACGTTTTTCCTATTAACCACAGTTTGAATCGATGTCATTCCACAGTTTGCTTCATAATACGATATTTATTGTTAGTCATTTACTCTATAAATCTTTATATTATTCATAGTTTAATTTACATGATTATATATAATATGCATATCATTATTTAAGTGAAGTATACATCTTAATATATAGAGAGAGAGAGAGAGAGAAGCTTAACCTTCGTGAAATGATGAATCATCGAACGGAACACTAAAAATTTGGGATGGTGTATATATATATATGCCCTTTTCTGAAAGATTCTGTGTGTGTGTGTGTGTGTGTGTGTGGTGTGTGGTGCTTGTGTGCACACACACACATATATATATCCCCTTTTCTGAAAGAATCTGTGTGCGTGTGTGTGCGTGCGTGTGCGTTTGGGACCGTGCTTAAGGCTTGGTTCCAAACTAAAAATTTGCACATTACATTATTTTGATCGCTAGTTGACAACTAGCTAGCTAATTTTTAGGTAATACAGATAGGTAATGAGTGATACAAAAGCATTGTGGTATTAACCAATGGGTAAACTCGTATATTGTATATGCGGGCTCATTTTTGTTATTATGTAGATGTTAGAATGCTTTCGATGTAAAACAGTTTGGCGTGACTCCTGCTTCAGCGGATAGCTTAGGTGTTTTAGGATTGCAATGAAAGAGAGATGTGAAGAAGTGAGGATAAGTTTTAAACTACTGTTATCCTTGCTACTACTACTACTACTACTACTACTAATAATAATAATAATAAAGTTTCCCGTATCCCCGACTTCTAGCTTGCAACAGCTTGTACATTCTGTTGAAGAATGGGTAAAAATCAACAGACATAAGTAAGTACTGTGTGTATATATATATATATATATATATATATATATATATATATATATATATCACAGAGAATATGTGGATTTAGAATAATGGAATTAGGACAGTTTTTGAGAGAAATTACGATTTCTTCCTCTTGTTGTATAAAGCATTCAGATTTGAGAGTATTTAAGTTTCAGGTTTGCTAAAATAAACGAAAGCGACCGTGTAGTGAAAGATCCTTACTTGAATTATGTTGAAGATGTGATTTGAACTTCTTTGGTGGTATTGCCTCATGAACGAGGCAACGATGCTAAATACCAGAGTTATACCTTCTAAAGACCTTTCCAAGTTTTCTATTAACTGGAAATGAGAATTTTTTTTTTTTGGAGAAACCTACTTATTTGGTTGTTGTCCAACAGATATCATTATGTATCAGTAAATAAGGTTTGCTCAACTAAAGCGCCTGTCAAGCATGGTGTGCCACAGTGCTGGGTTCTGGGTCCACTGTTATTTTTATTATATATAAATGACCTTCCACGTTCATCAATATACTGAACTTCATAATGTTTGTAGATGATACAACTGTCTCTTTTCTTGCAAAAATGTTAATACAGCTAAGAATATATATCCTTCAGAATTCATCAGTGTAATAAAATGGTTGACCACCAATAAACTCTTCCTAAATACTAGTAAAACAAATTTCATAATTTTTCTAATAAAAGAAATGTATATCATGATGAACTTAATGTTAATGAAATCGCCAAAAAGGCTGTGCTGTAACAGAATTTCTTGGTGTATGCTAGATAAGAATTTGCAATGGAATGGTCATGTAAATTGTATCGCGAAAAATATTTCAAGGAGCGTTTCTATAATGTTGAATTTCACAAAATGTAATATTTCATATTACACATGTAATTAGTTTTAATTAAACTGAGTCAAATTAATTTTTATTAAAAACTAATAAGATGTCATTGAATGTGTGCCGTCAGCACGACGCCTGCTACTGTTGGATGTTGAAATGGGCTCAACAGAATTACTATATAAAAGTACCATAGCATAGGCCGCAAGAAAACTAGCTGGCTTAAATAACAATCTTTCTTTTTAAAGTTGTTTGCATTTGTAATTAACATAGCAAAACGAAATAGATGCCTAGTGTAAATTGAATAAATAATATTTATTTATGTAGCTGCGTTTCCCTTCCAGTTTGCAGAAAATCCTTACGTGATAGTAAAATGTACGCCTTATTCGAAATCAGAGTATTTGATTTATATAAAATCAACTGTTAGTAAGAAAACTGCTCTTACAAATTTCTCATTCGTAGACCTGTGTACTTTATAACCAAAAGTTGTTAGCAGTAATGATTAACTACTACTCGTTACAGTTAATTTTAGAAAATTACATACGTTTTAAAATTGTTTATTAACTAGCCTGGAAAATCTGGTAAGAATGTGAACTGAGATGCTGAATATAATCAACGTACAAAGAATTATGCAAATACTGTAGATTGAATCAGTGAACCTATCATATATATATATATATATATATATATATATATATACACAGCTGTACCCTTCATTCATTTCACGTGTTTAATTGTGAAATTCCCCCAATTTCCCTATAAGAGTTCCTTGCTCCATGCACGGTCTGTGATTAACATATATATATATATATATATATATATATATATATATATATATATATATATATATGTGTGTGTGTGTGTGTGTGTGTGTGTGTGTGTGTATTATATACTGTTGGTAACTTATTCGATTCGAAATAAACAAAGAAGCTAACATTATTCTTTAAGATCATAGGTGTTGATTCTCTTATGAAATGGATACTGCGTAAATTTTATTTATAGACATAATAGGAATAAGATAAAAAGACAATTGCAATTACTGGTTTACAGAAACTTAAGAATAATAATTTGATGTTTACTACCGTGGAAAGAAGTCATGGCTAAGATGGAAATAAAATTTGATGATTTGTACTTCTAAAATTTAAAATTACGTAATGTGTTCTCTTTAAAAGTATATATATATAATATATATATATATATATATATATGTTAGTTCACTAGTTGATTCTATTCGATGACTATGATGAGTTGCCTGATAGCAACATCTGTTTAATTAAAGCATATATTACTCCGTCAGTTGGCTTAGAAGGCAGAATTTTGTCAGTTTGCTTTTATTACGAAGGGAATTGAAATCAATTATTTAATTTAAATACTCTTAATACGTGTACATATATATGTAATAATAACAATAAATCAATATTAGTAATAATATTTAAGTGGATGTTTAGAGGAGGATAACAGATTTGTTGCTTCAGTTTCAAAGCTGCGCTACGCAACTTGATGTTCTTTTAACATATGCAATTTTATAACGAAATTTGCTGTATAGTAAAATTATTAATTCACATACCAGAAGATGGCATGTGAAAGTGAATGTGATGGTATATATCGGTGTAAATAACAGAAAACTACATATTTAAAAGTAAATAAACAAATATGCGTGCGCTATGAGCATATATTGTATTTGAAGATCATCTCGTTTGAAAATAAGCCAGTTTCCCTTAAAAAAGAGAGAAATTAATTTATTTAAATTAAAATAATAAATAATCATTTTATTTTTCATAATACAGATATTAAACAAAGAACTTGTTTTTCGACTTAAAATATGATCACTCTGATTTTCATTTATGTATTGTTCGCAATTTGTTAACATTTGAAAATTGGATGTGTTGATGCGCAATGTGGTTAGGCTTATTAAAACCTTTCAGGTATTCGTTTCCATTTCTACTGTCTGGCGGAATTTGACTGAACAGAAAGTACTTGAATGTATGTATGTTTTTTCATGTTTGTTCTTGTTTGCCTCATGAAAGAACTTTTTTGAAGAAGGAAGGCGAGGCTCAGTCCTTTCTTAATTTTTTTTTTTTTTTTTTCCCTTTTTTTTTTTTGAAGGACCATGAAGGACACCTCATAAAGGAGGGACCGCCATGAAGGACGGTAGAGGACCGCCATGAAGGACGGTGAGGGGGGAAATTTTCAAATTGATCCATTGCTGTCTCACATTTTGCCACTATACTACTGTGGGGCGTGAAAAAAATATTGAAGTCTGATCATAACTGGATTTTATAGCCAAAGTTCGAGGTCTCCCCTTTTTTTGTTTGCCTACCCGATATAGGCCAATCAGTTTAAGGTCTGTTGTAGGTAAGCTACTAGAATCAATAATTAGGGATCGTATAGTCGAACACTTAGAATTGCATAACTTGATTAGAAATACGCAGCACGGTTTTAGGCGAAACAAATCTTGCTTAATTAACCTTTTAGATTTTTTCAAAGCGTGGTTGAAGTTTACGATAGTCATCGGGCGGTTAATGTAGTGTATTTAGATTTTCAAAAAGCGTTTGACACCATACCGCACAAAAGACTCATTGAAAAAATTAAGGCTCATGGAATCAAAAGTGTAGTAATAAATTGGCTAGAAGAGTGGTTGCGAGGTAGGAAACAGAGGGTGGTCGTTGATGGAACGGAGTTGTCTTGGGCTAATGTAGCGAGCGGCGTTCCTCAGGGTTCTGTATTGGGCCCCTTGCTTTTTCTTATATATATTAACGATTTGGATGTCGGCCTAGTCAGTACAGTTTCAAAGTTTGCGGATGACACGAAGTTGGGTGGTAGGGCGATTAATGACGAAGATAGGAGGTAAAATCCAGGAAGATCTGAATAAAATCGTTGAGTGGTCAGTCACATGGCAAATGAGATTTAATGTCGATAAGTGCAAAATTTTACATATAGGTTCGCGTAACGATAATTTTGCATATAGTATGTCAGGGAAGGAGTTAGCAAGCGTAGAGCAGGAAAAAGATTTAGGAGTTATAGTCACTGGTGATTTAAAAGTCAATGAAGCGAACAAAGTGTTCGGTTTTATAGCTCGGAATTTTAAGTACAAATCGCGCGATATTATTGTCCTCTTTATAAATCATTAGTTAGACCCCATTTGGAGTACGCGATCCAATTTTGGAATCTGCATATGCGAAAAGATAGAGACAAAATCGAAAGAGTTCAAAGACGAGCAACTAAGATGATTCCGTCGCTTAGGTCGAAGTCGTACGAGGATAGGCTTAAGGAGTTAAAATTGACTACACTCGAGACTAGGAGGCTAAGGGGCGATCTAATCCAGGTTTTCAAAATTATGAATGGGTTCGATAACGTAGATAGAGATAGCTTTTTCGAAATATCTCAATATAATAGGACTAGAAATAACGGGTGTAAGTTGACAAGTAGAAGGTTCGAGACAGCAGTTGCCGAAAACTTTCTTACGCATAGAATAGTAAATAGCTGGAATAGTTTGCCGGTAGAAGTAATTAGTAGCACGTCTATAAACATGTTTGAAAATCGATTAGACGCATATGTGATAGATTAGGTATAGTTTAAGGTAGTAAAATTAAGGCCTTGTGGTTCGGAACCCACGTAAAATTGTAGGTCCTCTCCGCCACCAGGGAGGACATGCACAATACACAATTACGAACACAGTTAGGTAGAACAGCCATGAGTGGATCCTAGGGTCTTTGTTCGTCTGAAACATTATAACATATACATCTTGCCTGTAGTAATCGTTGTTCAAATGATTCTCACTGTAAACTCATAGATAGGTATTGTAGTAGGATAGTATCCCTGTTAAGAGAAGCAGGAAGCCCCTGATTAAAACTTACAACTATCACACTAAGATTATTCCTGGATGGAATGATTTTATCGCCCCCTGAAGAGGGAATCGAAAGACGCCTACGATTTGTGGTGCTTTCATGGTAGACCCAGATTAGGACCAGTATACACGAATATGTGTAGAAGTAGGGGTCAGTATAAGGCGGCCAAAAGGCGATGTAAACAGAAAGAAGAGTCTATTTGAGCATCAAAAGCCTGTGAAGCTCGCATAAATAACAATAATAAATTTTTTTTAAATTTGTTAAGAATCAAACGGGTGTCAAAAGTGTCCTCCGCCGACAATCGATGGGGTGTTGGGGGAGGATGAAATTGCAAAGCTGTGGAAAAACCACTACTATAACATTCTTAACAGTGTGAGTAGGGATAATCTTAAGATAGATTGCAGCGAAACGCCTATGGGAGGGACAAGGGAAAATACTTTGATATCAGCTCCGGAAGTAAAGAGGTTAATTAAAGAGTTAAAGACTGGTTCTGCGTCAGGGGTAGATGACCTATCGAATGAGCACTTAAAAGATGTAGATGACGTAGTATGTCTGCACATATCATTACTCTTGTCAGCCATGCTTGCTCATAGCTATATCTCTGTAGAGTTCATGAGGGTATATATCTTGCCCCTAGTCAAAAAATAAGTATGGAGATATTCTGTCCAGCAATAATTACAGGCCTATTGCTGTCGCTTCCTGCTTCTCGAACCTACTAGAAAAACTCGTTACTCCGATTTTTGATTACCTATGGACATCTAATCAATTTGGTTTAAAAAGGTCCCACTCAACTGACCTGTGTATCAATGTACTTAAAGAAACAATATCTAAATACATTGACAGTAATTCAATATTTATAGCTGTTTCCTAGATATAAGTATGGCATATGATAGAGTGAACCATAATATTTTATTTGAAAAACTAGAAGACAGGAAGGTTCCCATGTACATATTACATTTATTGAAATTTTGGTATTCCCACCAATCTTTTACCGTTAGGTGGGGCAATGTACTATCCGAATGTTTTGGTTCCTCTTGCGGGGTGAGACAAGGCTCCTTGCTCTACCCTATGCTGTTTAATGTGTATATTGACGGATTAATTTCTTCACTTAATGAGGCAACAGTGGGATGTATAGATAACACAAGAATAAATTAGATAATTTATGCCGATGATATGGTGTTAATAAGTCCCTCTGTTAAAGGTCTGGATCGGCTACTAAAAGTCTGCGAAGTGTATTCGCAGAAAAATGATTTTCTTTTTAATGTTACAGAAACTAAGGTTATGCAATTTCACCCTAAAAGCTGTAATCAGCCAGCTGATATTAGGTTTAAAATGAAAGGTGAAGTAATTGAGGAAGTACAAGAGTTTAAGTATTTGGGTCAAACTATTACAAGCTCCTTGAGTGATGACTCAGATATAAGAAAACAATCTCGAAGCCTCTGTGCTGAAGCGAATATGACTATAAGGAACTTTCGGTTCTGTACAAGTGAAGCGAAAGACACTCACTTTCGCACTTTCTGCAGCAATATATACGGACAGCAACTCTGGGTGAATTATAAAAAAGGTTCTGGCAGAACCCTAAATTTGCTGTACAACAGGTCTTTTAGACTCACATAAATTACCCCCGAGATGCTCAGCTTCGCAAATGTTTGCTACCCGCAATGTCCCGAGCTTCCCGGAGTTAACAAGACGTGATCAATACAGTCTAATGTAAAGAATTAAAAAATCAACTAACCCGATTATCCAAGCTATCCATGAGTCTTGCCGTTTATCCTCTAAGCTATGGAATTCTTGGTACGAAACGTCTGTCTGTTGCTCCACCTAACTTCGACATTACTGTATTATTTCTAATGAATTGTATATATTTCTAGCCTTAGTATGTGAGCTTATTGTTATCCCACCCCTCAATGCATATCTATTTAACCCCTCATGAGAAAATTTTCATTTTTCTGGCAAATATATTTATTTATTTTGTGATGTCCTCTTAAATTTGGTATATAAAATTCATAAATAAAATTGGAAGATAAGTAGGTCATTTTCAGGAATGGTCCAGTAACCCCCCTATATTCTTTAGAGAGAATTCTAGAAAATTCTTCCTTCAGGATACCTATTCTAGAATTTCCATTTTTTCCCTTTATGGATTATATGATGTTTTATTTTCTTTTTCATCTATAATTACTGATATTTTCACAAGTTTACTGTTCTAGAAAGGTTACTTCATGTTACTTTACAACTTTCTTACAGTAATCAAGTCATAATATAATTTAGGTGAGTGATTAATGATTATATTATATTATTATTAAGACTAACAGGTGGTAAAACTTTTTCCCTCAGAATTATGGCAAAAACCAGAAACAAGTGTGAAGTCTGGTTGGTTGGACAAGTGCTGGAAGAGGGTTTTTCTGAGAAGCAGCTTCCAACTAACAGCGATGTCCTTAAACGTCTTTTTATCACATTAAGGTGGGAAAGCAAAATGTCTCTGTAGCTTGCGCAACTGTAGCCAACGAAGTTATTGCTATGTGGGAAAAAGCCTCCTTAATTACATCCCACAAGCATTATATTGTCTCAAAGCTTAAAAGGCTTTACAATAAGCATGAAGGGCTGGTCAAGAACCGAACTCGACGAACTCCTACCCAAGAGAAGAATGAAGCAGAATTTGTCACCAGCTTAAAGAAGCTTTTCGATGTAGCTCATTCAGAAGTGGAAACAGAAATAAAATTGCAGGAGGATAAAGATTTTCTTAAGGATCAAAGGAACGATCGGAAAATGATTATGGGTCCAGAAGACAAGGAGTTTTCATGAAAGGCAAAAGCACGACAGATAAGCATGGAAAGAATGGAAAAACTTCGCAGGAAATCAAAGGAAGAAATGAGGCAATTGACAAAGGTTGTGGATCTCAACCAATGTGAAAATTCCGGTTCAGGAGGAAGTGAAGAATCATCTGGTGATGAATTGTTCTACAGAGCACTCTCATCATCATCTTCAAAAAAGGAGAAGCTTGAACCAGGTGTAATTGTTAGGGATAAAAAGTTCTAGGCTGCTCTGGACCGCACTGGAACATCTGCAAGAGCTGCTATGCACATTGTGGCACCTGCCCTTTCAGCTGCTGGAGTGGAAATTGAAGAGATCACACTTTCATCATCCTCTATCTACAGGTCTCGGCGATCAACACGGATGCAGATGGGAGAAGACATTAAAGCCAGTTTCCAACCAAATACCCCTTTAATAATTCATTTTGATGGAAAGCTTCTTCCATCCATGCATGGGGGTAAGATTGATGTAATGCCCATTGTTGTGACTGGTGCAGGCGAATTAGAAAAATTGCTGTCTATTCCAAAGCTTATTTCTGGAACGGGAGAAGAAATGGGGAGAGCAGTTTTAGATGTCTTGAAGCAATGGCCACAAGTAAATGAGTGGGTAGCAGGCCTTTGTTTTGATACTACTGCAAGCAATACAGGTATCCATGCTGGGGCTTGTACCATCATCCAAAAGGCCCTTCAGAGATCACTCCTTTTTCTGGCATGCCGCCACCATATCCACGAGCTTCTTATCACTGCAGTTTTTGACATTTTTTTCTCTTCTTCGGGTCCACAAATTCCCTTATTCAATCGATTCAGAGATTGTTGGGATAACATTGATCAGCAGAATTACAAGCCCTATGAACCCAATGATCTCACCTCAGAATCTTTAGATCATTGGATCTTGAAGCACAGAGACAAGCTTATTTCTTTCATCAACTCCAAACTTCAAGAGGGCCACACTCGAGGTGACTACAGGGAATACTTAGAACTTGCACTTATCTTCCTTGGTTGTCCAATGCCTAAAACAAATAAAGGCTCTGATAGCAGATTCCACTACCCAGGAGCTTACAGCAGAGCTAGATGGATGGGAAAGGGCATCTATTCCTTAAAAATTTACTTATTTAGGAACCAATTCCTTCTCACCCCTCATGAAAAACAAGCTCTGATACGAATAAACGCCTTTTCAGTGACAGTTTATCTTCAAGCTTGGTATACATCTCCAGCTGGAATTGATGCTCCAGCAAATGATTTGGCCCTCCTCAAGATGCTACATATCTACAAGATCCAGGTTGATAAGGAAGTGGGTGCTACAGCCCTCAAAAAACGTCAGAACCATGGTTTACTTGAGTGAGGATCTTGTAGGATTTGGCTTTTTCTCAAACCTCGTGACTGAAGATGATAAGGTTCTAATGCTCCACAACCTTCACCACGCGCCTCCTCGAAAAGTGAGGGCAAGAAAGGTGGACCCCCGAATGTTGCAAAACCCCAATGACTTAAAGATTACCAGTTTTGTCACAACTCAAACACAAGACTTCTTCAAGTGTTTGAAAATAGAAATTCCCAAGAACTTGAAGACATTGAGGAGCACCGTAATCGGGTCATGGCAGTCAAAATAATCAACGACTGTGCTGAACGAGGAGTCAAACTGGCTACAGAGTTTAATGAGAAGCTCACAAAGAGTGAGGAAAGAGAGACAACTGGCCTTTCAAATCATTGAAAATCAGAGAAAGGAGGTCCCTCAGCCACTGAAATCCCTATATTCTTAATCAATATATGTCTTAAATAGAATTTAATTCGCTTTGTTTTAAAACATATTTTTCGTTCAGTCTTATATTTGCTCTAATTATCCATTAATGTAAAAGAAGTGCCATCTGAGGGGTGCCTTTTTATCATTCAAATAAAATGATATTTTGTATATTTGTTTTTCTTCCTTCATATAAAAAAATAAAAGTGTGTGCGTTTATCAAAATTCAATTTGAAAAATTACCATATAATCGTGAAACGGTCTAAATATATATATATATATATATATATATATATATATATATATATATATATATATATATATATATTGCCCAAGTTGGAGTCACTAATGGTATAGGCTACTAATTGTGTAGGCTGCAGTAATTAATTAAGTAGGTTGTGTAGGTAATTAAATGTTTAATTAATGTTTGGGGTCACCAGTTGAGTTATCAATCAACAAGGAAAAGAATAGACTGCACGGCTTTCTCCTTTAATACAAACTTAATATTTCAATGATTAATGCAGTACGGTACGTACAACACAAAATACAGTGGTTATAATCAGAATTATAAAATGTTGTGAATTAATTATTCATATGAATACACAGTGTCAGATACAGTTACAGGTTATAAGTTGCAAGTTACATTAAATTGTACAATAATACAATTATAACTGCTAGCTCGATAAATGACACAATGCGAGTTCTATGCCAAGATGTAAAGAAAACGGAATGTTTACAGATGTGTTGAATTTCTATAAAGGTATTTTAGACTGAGGCAGATGTAGGTCGAGCAAGAGCGTCTACAATCACCGAGTTAAAATATGCAAAAGACGTATGTGGGTCTATACGGGAGATGCTTTGAGCACTGCGATTGAAGGAAGACTAACTTAAAACTTCAACTTTTAAATCTTGAGTAACACGAGGTGATTCCGTTATTTATGGTTTTCTTCTGGTTTTATGGTTGCTTCAGAGTTCCTTGATGATGGTCTCGGTTGATTTTCATCGTCGCCCTTTCAGGTTTTTTTTCTTTAAAGTCTGCTTTACGATATCGTGCGAGTGTTTTTGAGGTTTAACAGTTTCAAGTCTTTGTGAGAAAAGTTCATTGACGCAGAAAGCGTCTCTTGTAACCCGACCCTGGTATCTAGAAGACCTTCTTCCATATAGATTTCTGTTGGTAACAAGAATTTGTAGGGTCTTCAATAAACTGTGACGAATCTGCTTTTCTTTGTGCTTAATAAGGAGTTTCTTCAGACATCTGATGATCTGAATGAACCTCATTAAGAATACTGTACCGACAGGAAAAACCTTCTTTAGGGTGATCTTTTTATGTTGACATTTGATATTCACTTGAAAAATGTGTTAAGGAATTTCTGCAATAGAACTGGAGGCCTAGAATGAAATGTTTTATGAATACTACACACTACACTGTCTGTCTGTTCTTTGCTACTTTACGAAACCGCAACAGTCTTTAAGGAGCTCATCGCGACACAAACGTGCAGGTATTAACATTTGCGGTGTCGTCATAGTCTAAGATGTTTTTATTGAAGATATTTAAGCGTTATGATAAAAATGATTTGGGGGTGGGGCTAATCTTTGAGCGGACAATCCAACGCAGACATCAATTTTGAGTAACAAACTATTTTGTAACCAAAAATTAACAGAACATAATCAGTATCGCCACAAAATTAATCATTAATACATTCTACATTTTTTTTTGTTACATTCTTCTACGTTTCTTCATCGTCACTTCTCTTCCATATTTTTTCTTTTTCTCGAAGCAAAATTGTCAATAATGTCCGCGTAACTTAGTTTTCTTACTTATTTTTGTTTCAGTGGAGATGATAGCTAGATTTGACAGCCTTTCCTGAGACATTGTAGAACGTAAATAATTCTTATGAGCTTCAGTTTTGAGAATGTCAGAAGTTGACGTTCGGTTTAACTGATCAGCATGAAGTAAAAGTCAATTTTTAGCGAAACAGGCTGAAAACAAAGAAAGTTACACTAAGTAATCAAAGTCTAAATACACTGAAAAGAAAAAACACGAAAATTAACACAAAAATCATTCATTTCACCATGACTTGAAGGAGGAATTCCCGTGATATTTGGTTAGGTTAGGTTAAGTTAAGTTAACTAGGTGATGTAAATTAGGTTTAATGCCACCATCCATTAATGAAACTGAAAATATCGCAATTTCGTAAAGTAACCATATACACACACACACACACACACATATATATATATATATATATGTGTGTGTGTGTGTGTGTGTGTGTGTGTGTGTGTGTAGGGTTGTGGGGGAATATTTAGGATGAACAATTCCATAATAATAATAATAATAACAAGCCTTTGTTAATTTTAAACACAGCTATTCGTTTGTAATTTTAAATTATATTTGATGTATCTGTTAACTTTTGTCCCGTCGTAGTGTGGTGGTAACGCTCATGACTCCTATTTAAGAGGTCCCGGGTTCGAATCCTGGTGGGGGATAATTTCGTTTCACGTGCCCATGTATTTATATATATGTACAGTAGGGTGCCCAAAAATTGAAAATGAAAAATATATTTGTCATGATATTTGCCCATATTCCACTACCACTAATAAAGTTGGCACAAAAACGCCGGATAGATTCATGCACATTTAGAGGTGGCGGAACTTGAAGACTTGAGTATTATTATATGATACATTTCAAACTTGCGCTACCTTTAAATATTAATGGATTTAGCTCAAAATCCCGTCTGAGGTCTTTTTCCCTATAAAGGATGAGGTAATGCATCAAGAGCTCTTATTTGTGCATTTTCACTTTTTACCATATATGTGTGGAGTACCCAAATAAACAGCTGGGTGAGCTTAGCGCCGCTTGCCGTCTCCGGGAATTGAACCCGGGGCTGGTGGAATTGCAGTAAGCGATCTTAACCACTACACTACCAAGTATAATAGGGCGGTCCACACATATATAGTAAAGAAAAACTGAAAATGCACAAATAAGAGCACCTGATACATTTTCTCATTCCGTATATAGAAAAAGAACTCAGACCGGATTTTAAGTTAAATTCATCAATATTTAAGGGTGGCATAAGTTTGAAAAAATTCCACCCCATAAAGTATTATATAATGATACTTAAGTCTTCTAGTTGCGCCACCTTTAAATATACACGAATCGATCCAGTTTTTTATTTCCAACATCGAAACTGGTAGTGAATATGAGCAAATGTCATGAGAAAAATATTTTTCATTTTCATTTTTTGGTCCCTCCCGCTCATGGCCTAAACCATTAGAGGTACAGTAAAACTAAACATACCTTACAAAAGAGAATTTAATCCTGCATTTAATGAGAAACAATTAAAACTTGGTGTTCCCGCCATTGGCTTCCAAGACAGCCTGAATTCGCTTTGGGTAGCTTGCCAAAAGTGACGTGAATAGATCTTGATCGTTACGCAAATTTGCTAAAACAGTTTTAATGTGTTGCGTCATTGTATCCTTCGAAAATCGATTTGCTGCAGGTTCTTGAAACAAGAGACATTCAACCTTGTCCTTTATAACTGATCCATTGTGTTCACAGACGTTCAGGTCAGGAGAATTTCCTGGCCATCCTTCATTTCCAAAGAAATCGATCTCATGGTTCCGCAACAACTGTTGAGTGGCTAATGCCTTAAAGCAGGGGCCTTATCGTGCAGAAGTGTGACCTGATCGACATCCATAACATTGTTTGGGTTTCTTAGAAAAGGAATGACATGCTGGGATAGAATAATATCATGAAAATACTGTCCATCCCAACTCTGACCATTTGGCTTCAGCACCCACATGAGCTTTGCAGTGAACAAAACAAACACACCAACACAGTCTGGACTTTTTAATAATTCGCGATAATGTTCATTGTCATCGATTTCATCTGGTGTTGTGGCCCACACTCGATCATTTTGGTAGTTAGGCCGACGTGTTACGTAAACAAAAAATTCATCGGAGACAGCTAAATGCATGAAATCATCCACATCCCAATCTTCAAGATAATGGGCAAACCACATTCTGTCATCGATGTTAAGTTGAGTTTTTCTTGGCTTTGGAAGTTCATGCCAAGGCTTTAAACCTTGCCTATGACGGTACAGTCGAATGATCTCACCACTAACGATCTTTCCTCTCAACACTTCGATCTCTCTAGAAAGTTTAGCACAGCTGTTTTTTCCGCTTACGCGTACCGCTTTCAATGATGTCCTTTGTTTCCTGAGAGAGTGGCAAATTTGGGCGCCCAGATTTGGTTGTATCCATTTCACATTCATCCAAAGTTTTATTCCAATTTCTTTTGACGAAGTCTTCACTTCTTCACAACTTTTTGGCAACCCATGAACGTGTTATAAAGGTGGCTCCAGCATCACGAGCTTCCCGAAATGTCATTGCTCGTATGCGATCTATCACGCGTTGCCTCTCCGAATCACCAATTAATTGAGAAGCCATTATATTATCACTTTATCAGCTAGAGTAATTTTAATACCTGCAATAAATAAAGAATTTTATATATTTTTATAATCACTAAAAACTATTTCGATATAAGTAAACATATAAGCTGCAAATGGGGGGGCTAAGGTTTTTTAGAATCCCTTACAGACTTGTAATTTTTACTTTATAGTATTATACTATAATAATTTCATTTTAAAACCTAACCTTACACGATGTTCATTTTATTTTACAAACAAATTTGTAAAAACTTTAGATATTCTTATAATAATTAATTACCTATTGTTTTCTTACAAATTTCATTACAGTTTTTTATTTTAATACTTATGGTAATTAACTAATGTTTAGGTTTAATCCTTTTATGAACTCTTTCGTCTGTTTATTCTATCATGAATTTATCAGTTTATTACGTTTAATTTTATTCTTTTTTATGAACAAAGTCCCTGACGTAGCGTGGCTGACTACGAGAACTGGAGGAGAATGGATGTTGGGTACTATTGCAGTTGGGTACCCCATAATTTTTTGTTTAAATTACGTGGTTGCTGTGTGGCCCCCGGTTAACTGAATGGCCAGTTAGGTCAACTGTACGCTCTTGACGATTGATTAGGTTAAGGTGTGATATTTTCGTTAGTTTTAATGAAAATATCAAGACAACCTAACCATTCAGTTAACCGGGGGCCACACAGCAACCACGTAATTTAAACAAAAAAATAGGGTATCCAACTGCAATAGAACCAGATGTTGTAGAAGGGTCGATCGCAGTTCGATCCTAACCTGTCGTTCGAAACGACCATTAAGTCATATCATAAACATATGACTTAATTTTGTAATACCTGCTCGTTATGGGAAAACAAACGGTTTTTGTTTGTTTGATCGTTTGTTTAATAAAGTAATGCTTAGAATAATTGCCAGTTAAGGAATGAAAAGGTTTAATTAACTTTCGAGAGTGTGTGGAAGAGTTTTACAGCGAATGAAGATTGTGAAAGATGATAATGAAAAGTCTTCAATGACGATAGTTTTCTGTATATATATATATATATATATATATATATATATATATATATATATATATATATATATATATATACAGGGTGGGCCGTAAGTTTCCATACATAGGAAAAATAAACATTTTTTTATGGACAACCATTTTTATTTATATAATATGCTCTACATGGTTGCCATTGTTTTGAAAACACATTTCAATACGTGTTCCCCACTGTTGATGAACACGCATTAGCACAGTTGACGTTATGCTTGTAATGGCGTTGGTGATACGTTCCTTTAGATGATTTATGTCTCGTATCTTTTCCTGATACACCATGGCCTTCAAGTGCCCCCAAAGATAGAAATCAAGGGGGGTGAGATCTGGGGATCTGGGAGGCCACTCCACAGGACCACGCCGACCAATCCAAGCATCCGGAAACTGCTGATCCAAATACCGACGCACGTGAAGACCATAATGAGGTGGAGCTCCATCTTGCTGGAAGTAAACTGGGAAGTTACCTTCCTCGTTTAGCAGGGATGGGAAAATCTCTTCTTGCAACATGTTAAGATACCTTTCGGCATTAAGATTTCCACTGACAGAAATTGGTCCAATAATTCTGTCACCCCATATCCCGGCCCACACCATCACTTTACCGGCACCTTGCATCTTCGTCGGACTCAGCCAGTTAGGGTTAGCATTACTCCAATAACGTATGTTTTGCCGATTAACCTCTCCATTGACGTAAAAATTTGCTTCATCAGTAAACAAGATCTTACAAACGCATATTCTTAGGGTATCTGAAACATAAAAACAAACGTTTAAATTTTCCTTTGTATGGAAACTTACGGCCCACCCTGTATATATATATATATATATATATATATATATATATATATATATATATGGGATGAATTTCACAATTAAATACGTGAAATGAATGAATGATGCAAACCCACAAGGAAAAAGAAAAATGATTCCAAGGCCTTTCGTGTATTCAGAAGTACACCTCGTCAGGGAATGAAGGGAGAAGGCAAGATGACAAAAATATATACATATGTACAGCGGGACAGAAAAAAAAGGGATTAGCACATGATTAACAAAAGTTAATTAGAGGTAAAAAGTATTTTAACAGAATATTGTCAATTTTATGCATTCCCGCACTGTTACTGAAATTATTCTTAAAATGGATAAATGCACATTCTAGATTAATCTAGAATATTCCTTCCAATTATATCTGTTGATATTGACAATATCCTGTTAAAATACCTTTTGCCTCTAATTAACTCTTGTTAATCATGTGCTAATCTTTTTATTTTTTGTCCCGCTGTACATATGTATATATTTTTGTCATTTCGCCTTCTCCCTTCATTCCCTGACGAGGTGTACTTCTGAATACACGAAAGGCCTTGGAATCATTTTTCTTTTTCCTTGTGGGTTTGCATCATATATATATATATATATATATATATATATAGTGGACCTAGATTTAGCCGTTTAAGGTAATAATGATTAATTTAATGCTAGTGATTAATTGATGCAAATTGATTGTTTATTAATGACAGGCTGGGTTAACAATTTATGATGTCCTACAGTATCACCGGTTGAAGGTGGCTAATGGAGTAGGCCTACTATAATATTTCTGAGTGATACGAATTGCTTCGAAGTCAAGCAAATATTGTTAAGGTTATAAAAGGCACCTTATTGTTTTGTATTTAATTAAGAAATAAATAAATAAGTTATTTGTTCACAGTGAATAACAAATCATTGACAGTACAATAATTATTTAACAGCCTTTATATTATGCTAAGATTACATGGAGCTTAGCCCATAAGAGGAATGGTTAAGAGCTTAATTGACAAATAATACATTCATTTATGGTAGGCAAATGGCATGCAAAATGGGACATTCAATGGGCCTGGTAATGACAAAGAATGCACGTGCGTTTAGTACACGGGAAGTGGATTCGGCCGTCAATAGTGAATGCTTAAATAAATCACATAAATAAACGGATGCAAAGTATTTGTGGATTACAAGATTGAACACAATAGCATGATGCTACACGATTACGGTTTTGGAATATCACTTGAATTAGGAAATAGGCCTACTGCGTTCTTTAACGAGAGTCAGTTAGAACGCTTAATTACACACTTTGGGAGTATAGCCTATCGTTCGGCGGTAGGCTGATGTAGGCTTCACGAGAGTTACTTAGAAAAGATGCACTTAGCTTACCGGGACGATGAAAACCTCTGTTGAAGAAGTGTTGAAGGTGAACCTATTACTGTAGGCTCGAGATGTCGTTGACCGTCCTATTGAAGCTTGTTGACCGAGCGCTGGTCGTGTCGATTAGGCCTCTTGAAATGGAAAAGATGCTTGAAGGTTGACCTTGTAGAACGTAGGTCCGAGGTGATGCTGACCGTCCCACTGAAGTTTGTTCAACGGGCGCCGGTCGCCTCAAGTGTTGATTCGCTTCGTGTAGAGTTGAGATGATGCTTGAGGGACAAGCCGGCTGTAGTCGAAACGGCGCTGGGCTTCGAAGAAATGCTTCTGCAGGCTGACGGCGGAAGGTCTTACTTGACGATAGATCGGAAGCTTTGAAGGAACAGCAGGCCGCTTCTCCAGCGGGAAGCCGGAGGGCGGTTGATGTGACTAGTTTCTAACTTTCTAGCGAAGGTGGAGAGCAAGACGAGAAAATGACGAGCGACAAGTGAACAAGTGAGCATTCGTATCAGTGGAATCTCGCTTATATAGTTTCTGTGACGCGGACTTTCTCGCCATATCTTGAGGCGCCTTCCACGTGTCCTTTAGTTGATAAGGCCTTGCTTTAGCGGGCCTTTTGGGAAGAAACAGACGTTTTCATTGTTTCTGATTCCTTAACCACGTGTGTCTTCTAAGAATGTTTGATGATGGCGTGGAAGAAAGAATTTGTCTGTCTACCTGATAGTCTATTGCTTGTCGGTCATATATATATATATATATATATATATATATATATATATATATATGGGAATGAACTCAGAATGGTTCCCTGAGGTTTTATATGATACACACAAACCGTGCATGGAACAAGGAACTCTTCTGGGAAAATTAAATCCATTATAGTCCTAATAAGTAATGGTAAATGACAAATACTATAGTTTTTTCTTTTTCATGATGTTAGCCCGACGTGGGCAACGGGCTACTCGCAAAGTTCTGAGTTCATTCCCATCATGAAACGGACATGTTATGTGCCTTGAAAAGTGGACGCTCAATTCTGCCAGTTGAGGTTTAAGTTTTGGTTTTTGGCTAAAAATATAATAGTTACCCTTTTTTCTTTGATGTATTCAATCCAACGTGAATGCAACGAATCTTTTGCTTATATTAAGGTTCTAAATATAGTGGGGCTAGGCTGCTTTAAACCCTAGATCCTGTCCAAAAGCTGGATCCTATCTGCTTTGCAGATGAAAAAGAAAAACTATAGTGTTTGTCATTTACCATTACTTATTTGGACTATAATGGATTTAATTTTCCCAGAAGAGTTCCTTGTTCCATGCACAGTCTGTGTGTATTATATATATATATATATATATATATATATATATATATATACAGTACTTGGTACTGAATACACAGTGTATACGTTGTCCGACGGCCCAAAGTTCGCAATATGTACAGTATATACATATATGAACGTAATAATAATAATGGGTCAGGAGATCCGAAAATTGGCACAGCGCTCAAGCCAACTAGTGAGGCCCATTGCTCTAACTCCTGCGTGAATTATCATTATTATTATTATTATTATTATTATTATTATAACACCATCGGGAGGCGAACCCCCGATCACACAGTTTTCACTTCACTTATATAGGAAAACGGGAACGTAATAGATTTGTTCTGTATTTTCTCGTAAATACGATATTAAATGAGGCCTTTGCACTGAGGCAAACTGGAATTTTCATCAGGATTATGAACGGTCAGTTATCGAGCCGAAACCAAAATTTGGAAAGAGCAACATAAATTTTTTATAAACTTTTACGTCACTAGAAATACCAGTTTCAAAATTTCTGGTATCCGGCTATACGGCAAAATCACTATCCGGCAAATCCCTAGTTTTCGCTGTGACTATTCGTTAATACCGATCCTAACTAACCATCGTTCGTTCTATACAGGTGTCCGATAAATCTGTACCCAAAGGGAATTACATTAATTATTAAATGAATGGCTTAATCGTAGTAATGTGTTTTGAGGAGCTGTCCATAGTCATAGATAACCCGATTTTACGGTTAACTCAGCATACTATGCTAGTGGGTAGGTGATGCAGTCATTACTGCCCGCCACCACTGACTGGCCACCTCGCGCGCCACCACGCAGTATTTTATTACAGTACAATTCAGTAATTTGTATTTACCACAAGATGTAAAGATCATCCGCTCCCGAAGATTGTAACCCCCTCCCCTTCGACTAACGCTGCTAGCCGCGGATGTAAACACCTCGGCAAATCACGGTAAACGCTGTGTCTCGATCACAGATATACGATGGTTAAAATTAGTAAATCACGGTTAACTCGATTCACGGTTGAGTGAACCACGGATAATCGCGTAAATACTGTATTCCCTATTGATTTTGTTAGTTACATTAAGTATAAACTACAGACAGTTAGGTTAAGTTATGTCAAGTTACATAAATTACGTCATGCGAATATTAAACAGAGATTCTAGCGAATAACAAACATTTTTTTTTTTGTCTTTTATGAACATGAATTTTGAGGTGCAGCAAAAAGACATTTACGCTAACCCCATTTTCAAATTAACCACTAAACTCGGTTCCAATATGAAAATGTATATATATATTTCAGTTTCAAGTATTTACTGTATTTATTATATAATTTGTTATAGGAAAAAGAACAAAAAATGGTTTCTTTCAGAAAGCGTTCGATTGTTGAAAGTTAAATTTAGCACAAACCCGGAACAAGATATTTTTTTTCTTTATTCTTTAAATCGGAAAAAAGAATTTTGTTTTTCAACTTTCATCGTCTTTTCTGCATTATATATAAAGAGAGCCGGATCCATTTAAATATTTTTTTTTTGTTGGGTGCTTGGGGTTCAGTTTCAAATCCGGATTTAGAAACAAAATTGAATTCAGGTAATTCTCACGGAATTGGAAGGAAGGAAGGAAGGATGAAATTGAATATTTTGTTTTCCGAACTAAAATTAAAATTTTTAAAAATTCACAATCTTTATTCAGAAAAAAATAAAAGTGACATTACAATTTTTAGATATTTGATATGACATTAATACTCGTATATTCGCATTACTCTCATTTAAATATGCCGTTGGAAGCGTGGAAGCTTTTTAGGCAAAATTAATGGCATTTAGTTTGTGTATTGATCAGTGAGGAGGGCCAGAAAGTGACACAGTTCTCAGGCCACCCACCTAATGCGCCCATTGCGGTAACAGCTGTAGTATTATTATTACCAGTATTATCGGGATTCGAACCCACGACTTCAGTGTTTTCACTTCGCTTATAGGAAAACGGTGTTACCCACTGAAGGACGGACTCTGGCATATAATCATCATGGCTGTTCTTCAAAAATTGAATTGGACTCAAATTGATTTTTAACGGTCTGAATTACAACGGTGTAGCATGAGGGAGTCTCTGGGGCTTAAGCGAAACCCACGAATTAAATATAAAGTATTGATAAAGTAATTTGTACATTAATATTTTAATTATCGTATATTTGGCAGCAGAGTGGGACTCTATTTGGGACTTCAAAATATGTCTTTGGACTTTAAAATCTCTCCTTATTGAGCGGAAAATTAAGATGAAGAATACATATATATTTTCCTTTCTTCATTTCTTTGTCTTATTCATCCAAGATGCACCTCCGCATCTCAGAGACATAATTATTAAGTTTGCTGAAGTTAGGTTATAATTTATTACAAACAACAACAACAATAAAATGTGTAATGGCTGGAGATCGGAGTGGTAAAATGACGTTGATCCTTCGCCTGAGTGCGGCTTCAGAATGAGCAATTCCTTCTCTATTCAAACTTTCAAATTGTTCCAAATCCGAGGGATTGTTGTAACTTTATGTAAACTAATAATACACCCGTGAACGAGAGATGAATGTGACGGAAGGTGTAAAGGCAATAAAGTAGGAAACTGTAGGAGATAGCGGGGACTCGAAACCGCGTACTGTAGAGTGGTTTCAGATCGTTACCAGCGCTGACTCTGAAATCCAGGGCCTGAGTTGTAAAAAATTAACAAGTGGTCCGGCCGCAGATTCACGCGTAGCAGCGTCGCAGACCGATAGACCTAAAGTGCGTGGTGGTGGTGGGGAGGGGGGGTCTCCCTTCCGCAAGGGGTTAACAACCGGAACGATTTATTAAAAAAAATTAACAACCACTACGTACCGCCCTCAACTCAAGCACTGCTGAAATGACGAGGATTCAATCGAGCCGTTCTAGTTCCAATATACGATAGTTTCCCACTTAAATGCCTCTTTTTTTTTTCTTTTTTTTGCCGGTTTCATTTTATTTAAGGGTTGTTATTCCACTTGACATGAATGATTCTCTGATTCTCTTAAAATAAATAATTACTTACAAAAATCAAACATTTATGGCGTAGATTAGCCTCAGGTCTCTTATCGTCCTAGATATATTTTAAGAGTATATTATGGATTCCTTTTAATGAGTAACAAAGTACACGAAATGTGCGTACATAGGGTCTGAAAGTATATTAATGCATTAGTATTCTTTTTTCTCACTTTCCTATACTTTTTTAACACTTTTTCTGTCAACAGCGAATGGCGGAAGAAGAAAAACGTCGTATCTCCTCAACTTTACTCTTTCTGCTCTTAATGAATGAATGTTTTGCAAGAAGATGAATGTAAACATGGTTTATGAAACGTTTTCTTTTTTTAACTCTTTTGTTGTTTTCCTTCCTGGACTAACTTAGAGGGAATGAATATTCGGCTCTCTCTCTCTCTCTCTCTCTCTCTCTCTCTCTCTCTCTCTCTCTCTTATCATATTTTTAATCGCTTGCCTCTTAAATAGCTCGAAGTGGGAGAGACTTGAATTCGCTGTAGCAACAACGGGTAATTACCCACGAAACACTTTCATTCTCCATAAGAATGAAAGTATCTCACGAAGATAGATACAGGGACCTCCCACTGATATTCCTTGCCTTGCCGGAAAGAGATTTTCTCTACTATTGTGGTGGCACAACACCGCGAAATATGAACGACTCAATATATTACTTGCTGCATAAGCACCTTTCACGGCGGGAGACCCAAGTTGAAACGGCGACATTCAAACGGTTGACAGACACATACACGTGACAGCCATCCAATTACAGAAAATACGGTCGCACACTTGCCTGCTTGTCTAAGAAGAGAATAGAAAAATATTTTGTTGAAACATATAACTTCCTAATTAGCAAAAGCTTAAAAAAAAGTATGGCATGGATTAGGTGAGGTAGAGTTGCGTTTCTGCCGTCACGATTTTTTTTTTCTCTTTCACTTGGGTGGATGGATGCACGTGACGGGTGAGAGCATGGTGTGGAAAATCTGATTTCTGTCCTCAATTTCTGTTTCCACCCCTTTCCTATAGAAGCATTTCGTAACTTTGCCGACGTGATGGCTTTGCGCGTACATGGATGTAGGTATGAAGAGTTTAACCTTTACCTCTCAATGTTTTTGGAGCTAGCCTGAAATGGGTCATTGGGTCTTTGTTGGATCGATACCTCGGTAAATAGAGCTATAAATATTTTGTATGAGGTTTTGCTGACGATACCAAGTGGTTGATGTGCGGTGGCGCAAGTATGTTATTGGTTAGTTTATATACAGCGGTGCTATATATATAGTGTACGATCTCTATGTGTGGATAACGTAATTGTAGAGCTAGTTTATATATTCTCCGCTTTCCTGTAAAATTTGCTTGGAGGGAGCGGAGGGTGGGGAGAGAGCCTTATACTTTTCTATCCAGTTTTCTACTACTGCTAGAATAGTTGAGGGAAAAATAAACTTGTTTAATAACAGCAACTTCCCAGAGTGGACCGGAAGGTCTTTGAGGCTTCCTCTTGTCCTTGTAACTCTCTCTCTCTCTCTCTCTCTCTCTCTCTCTCTCTCTCTCTGTCCTGTCGGTGATGCTAAATTTAAAAATGAATCCTTTGGCGCCTTTCGCTATCACTCCCAATAATCAAACGCTGGAAGCACAAACGTCACTCCAACCCTAAGGCCAAGGCCTAATTAAAGGTACACATCACATATACACTTCATAATTATTTAAAGTTATATATATATATTATATATATATATATATATATATATATATATATATATATATATATATATATATATATATATATATATATATATATATATATATATATACCGGGTGTCCGAGAATTATCTGTACAATTTTTGGCTGTTATTAAAAGTCAACCATGAAGTGTAGAAATTCCAGTATTGTCCCATTTTACAGAGAATCTCATTAAGTTTTTTCTGATACCACGTTTTGACAAGTTTTTTAGAAATGTACGCGGGTGACAGACGTTGATGATTTAAAAGCAAGAATCACAGCTGCTATTGAGCGAATTGATGTGGATATGCTGCAGCGTACATGGCAACATTTGGAGTATCGATTGGATGTTTTGCGAATCACTAATGGTGCACATGTCGAATGTTTGTAACAACGTTACTTTAATAAAAGAAACACTTGAAAATACAGATTCTAAATAATTTTGTTTAAGAATTTTACGTGTTATCAAGAATTTCATTAAAAGATGAAATTGTACAGATAATGTTCGGACACACTGGAATTTCTAAAAAACTTGTCACAACTTGGTATCATAAAAAACTTAATGAGATTCTCTGTAAAATGGGACAACACTGGAATTTCTACACTTCATGGTTGACTTTTAATAACAGCCAAAAATTGTACAGATAATTCTCGGACACCCTGTACCTATATATCACTAGTACAGTATTTCATTGTATTGAATGTGTCTGAATCCATAAAACTGAAAATCAGTCTTGAGACTCACAAATGTGTTCATTAAAGAAGCAGCATAAATAAATCTGGTGTAGCATTTATTTATGTGTCGAGTTCATTGCTCTCTCTCTCTCTCTCTCTCTCTCTCTCTCTCTCTCTCTCTCTCTCTCTCTCTCTCTCTCTCTCTCTCTCTCTCTCTCTCAGCTTAAATGGTCCAGATTTTTCCCTGGAGACTATTTTTTCTAAAAAAAATGATAGTGTAAGAAATGAAAACAAAATGTTATTTCTTTTCCTCTGACAGTCGCCATTTTTCTCGTATAGTCTTCCTCGTCTTGTTCGCGCGAGTCGTAAAATCTCGAGTATATGGAAACCCCTGGGGAATGGATTAGATGAAAACTGGTCTGGGGTCCCGCTTCTGGAAAATAATTTCACCCACGAACGAACATTTCGAGCGCCAATGCCCTTCCTTGGACCTTTTTACGACATATATGACAGTGTGGAATGGCAGAAGCAAAGATGGTACACAAGTGGCGAAGATTTTTCAACATGAGCGGGTTTTTTTTTGGTTTTTTTGACTGTTGCCGAGACGGGACGGAAATTTGAAAGATGTGAAATACGAAAGCTGTTCTGGGGTTTAAAAGGAAGGAGACTTGTCAGATCTAATAGTTTGAGTAAAACCGTTTGTTATTTGGTATAAAAGGATAAAAAGGGTTAGGGAAAGACTGAATGAATGCTCATAACATGATAAAAGAACAGAATAGAAATTGAGGAAGTCTTCGGAGAAGTACATGAAGAACAAATATATAAATATGCAGATGTACAACGCATTCGTACGAGTGTCTATTAAAGAAGACACCATCTGATTTTGAGAAGATGAGGCGAAGAAAGAGAGTACTGTGTGGTGGGACGATGAGATAAACACCCCACGGAAAGAATAGAAACCTTATTTTTACTTCTTTTCTTTACCTGTTCGGCCAAAGAACAGAAAAGAATGTGGAAGAGAATATTAAAAAAGTAGACTGGCAGTGACGAAATTAAAATAACGCACAGGAAGTTGTAGAAAGAATGCATCCATGAGCATGAACAAAACTTAGGAAATAAGATGAATGAGCAGTATTTGGAGAAGAAAAAGATTCGTGGGAGAATTGAGAAAGTTCTGGTAGAATAACTGATAATATGATAAAGAATGGCAGTGTGAATGAGTAAGATTATGGAACATCCGCCAATTCAGTGAATTGGTGCTTGTCTGTGAACAGGAAACGAATATTGGTGCTTGTATGTGAAGAGGAAACGAATGTTTCGACGTACTTAGAAGACTATATCAATATGTAGGAAAGATACAGTGATTGAAGAATAATTTTGCGAGTGTAAAACAGTTAAAAAAAGTCAGCAGAAATTAATGGAAGCAATATAGAGTGGTGTTTAAATGACTGTGGAAGATACGTCAGAAAGCGTGGGAAAGTGGGTGTGTATGAGGAATGGTTGTGCGCATCTATAAATCTTGCATCTGTATAAAAATAAAAGGGAAGAAAACGAAGCTGGAAAGAAAATGTAGGTGGAAAAAGTGATAAACAAAAAATTTACAAAGTGTTGTCAGCTGGAGATGAATAAATATTTATAAAAAGTAGAGCACGTTGCAGAGTAAGTCAGTGGATGAGATAAGTGGTCATGGGGACTCAGTGGATGAGATAAGTGGTCATGGGGACTCAGTGGATGAGATAAGTGGTCATGGGGACTCAGTGGATGAGATAAGTGGTCATGGGGACTCAGTGGATGAGATAAGTGGTCATGGGGACTCAGTGGATGAGATAAGTGGTCATGGGGACTCAGTGGATGAGATAAGTGGTCATGGGGACTCAGTGGATGAGATAAGTGGTCATGGGGACTCAGTGGATGAGATAAGTGGTCATGGGAACTTTTAAAAGATAAAACCTTTGACTGACGGGACAAATTTTCGAAAGGTCGATAAATTTTTCTCGAAGGCAAAATTTCTCGACGAAAGTGTTTCGCTCTTCCAACAACAAAGATGATGAAACTTAAAATTATCTTATTTAACCTAACCAAATTTTATCAAATCTAATTTAACCTGACACAACTTTAGCTAACTTAACCTTAACTAATCCAGTCTAACCTAACTATACTTACTTACATTTACAAAAACTACTCTTAAAAATTTGCTAGACATTAAAGATTCACTAAAATACTCTTTGGCTGGCCGCACACAGGATCGTCTTGCGACTGACGACTAACGACTCGGGTCGTAATGACTCAAGTCGCGCGTGATTTTACATTGACATTGACTCGCGATATGAGTCATTACGACCCAAGTCGTCAGTCGTGAGTCGCAAGACGATCCTGCGTGCGGCCGGCCTTACACACAATTCTGAGAAAACTTCCAATATAGTTTGTTTTTCGTTTTAAAGCGTAATGCTCCCAGGTAAGTGCTTTGAGACGAATAATAGACTAAAATGCAATAAGGAGTAAGATACGCATAAAGTTCATAATTATAGACTCGGAAAATGTGTTCGTAAAGTTAAATTGCTCTTATAAATCCAAAGGAAAAATATACTTTCAAAAATAGTGTTCATAAAAAATGTATTTTATTTTCGACATCTCCGTAACTTACAATACGTGTCTCCGTAAATTAAAATTACGGATTAACCCTTTTAATATCATCGCGACAGTAATATCTCACCAGAAATAATAATAATAATAATAATAATAATAATATCTTATTAAAATGCAACGTTCCTACAAATGCTTCTATTCTACAGGGTGGGCCGTAAGTTTCCATACATAGGAAAAATTAAACGTTTGTTTTTATGTTTCAGATACCCTAAGAATATGCGTTTGACGTAAGATCTTGTTTACTGATGAAGCAAATTTTTACGTCAATGGAGAGGTTAATCGGCAAAACATACGTTATTGGAGTAATGCTAACCCTAACTGGCTGAGTCCGACGAAGATGCAAGGTGCCGGTAAAGTGATGGTGTGGGCCGGGATATGGGGTGACAGAATTATTGGACCAATTTTTGTCAGTGGAAATCTTAATGCCGAAAGGTATCTTAACATGTTGCAAGAAGAGATTTTCCCATCCCTGCTAAACGAGGAAGGTAACTTCCCAGTTTACTTCCAGCAAGATGGAGCTCCACCTCATTATGGTCTTCACGTGCGTCGGTATTTGGATCACCAGTTTCTGGATGCTTGGATTGGTCGGCGTGGTCCTGTGGAGTGGCCTCCAGATCCCCAGATCTCACCCCCCTTGATTTCTATCTTTGGGGGCACTTGAAGGCCATGGTGTATCAGGAAAAGATACGAGACATAAATCATCTAAAGGAACGTATCACCAACGCCATTACAAGCATAACGTCAACTGTGCTAATGCGTGTTCATCAACAGTGGGGAACACGTATTGAAATGTGTTTTCAAAACAATGGCAACCATGTAGAGCATATTATATAAATAAAAATGGTTGTCCATAAAAAAATGTTTATTTTTCCTATGTATGGAAACTTACGGCCCACCCTGTACATGTTTTTAAACAGGTTTAGTTTAGTTTAGTTGTGGAAAAGGAACCCAACATGGATGTAATGAAATTGTTTGTATTTCTTAACTAAAATATTTGGTTTTGAATGACAATTAATCTCGTACGTTTAATTTAAACAAAAAAAAAGATATATTTGTGAATGGAAGGGTTAATTAAAGTTAGGTTAGGTAATAAATAATTTTTTTTGTTTCGTCATCTTTGTTGGTGCGGGTTCAAAGCGGTGCTTAAATCGGTAAATCGAGAAGAATTTTCTCGTCGTGTCGATAATAATCTTCTTCAATCGAAAGGGTTTTTTTTTTCGTGTGTGAAAAGGTCAGAGTACCCTCGCTGAAGTGTCAGATGAAAGTTGAGTGAAGCGAGATGCTTTCTCAAGTCGTGCTTCCAAAGTACAGTAGTAGTGCTTGTGTGAGACTTGAGACAGACCGAGTTAAGGGAAAGTGCTTAGTTTACTAGTAATTTGGGGTTCGAAGGGGTTCTATGGTCCCATGATGGCTGTTAATGTAATTTAATTATACGAAGTATTTCCGCAACTTTACATTAGTGAAAAACTGATAGTTTTTTACATATATTTATAAATAATAATAATAATAATAATTACCAACGCATATATATATATATATATATATATATATATTATTTATTTCCAAAATAACCTTTACCAGGATTTGAACATGGACCTTACGACTTGAAGCTGTGAGCGTTAATTAACCACTAAGCTAGCGGCACTACTATCAGAAGTCTTATATTTATTCCGGTAGGGGCTATTTTGCATTTTGCAAAATCATGCACGAGTTTTCACGCATGACATTCTCTCTCTCTCTCTGCTCGGTATGGGCCGCAAGGCCTTTTGAGGTACTTCTTTTCCTTGTAACTCTCTCTCTCTCTCTCTCTCTCTCTCTCTCTCTCTCTCTCTCTCTCTCTCTCTATATATATATATATATATATATATGGGATTGAACTTAGAATGGTCCCCTGAGGTTTTTTCATGATACACACAAACCATTACTTATTTGGACTATAGTGGATTTAATTTTCCCAGAAGGGTTCCTTGTTCCATGCACGGTCTGTGTGTATCATATATATATATATATATATATATATATATATATATGGGAATGAACTCAGAATGGTCCCCTGAGTTTTTTATGATACACACAGACAGTGCATGGAACAAGGAACTCTTATGGGATAATTAAATCCACTATAGTCCGAATAAGTAATGGTAAATGACAAATACCATAGTTTTTCTTTTTCATGATGCTAGCCCGACGCGGGCAACGGGTCACTCGCAAAGAGGTCCCATAAATATAGCTTCCCTCACCAGCTATCTGCAAAGCAGACAGGATCCAGCTTTGGGACATGGATCTAGGGTTTAAAGCACCCACGTCGGGCTAGCATCATGAAAAAGAAAAACTATGGTATTTGTCATTTACCATTACTTATTCGGACTATAGTGGATTTAATTATCCCAGAAGAGTTCCTTGTTCCATGCACTGTCTGTGTGTATCATAAAAAACTCAGGGGACCATTCTGAGTTCATTCCCATCTTGAAACGGACATGTTATGTGCCTTGAAAAGTGGACGCTCAATTCTACCAGTTGAGGTTTAAGTTTTGGTTTTTGGCTAAAAATATAATAGTTACCCCTTTTTCTTTTATGTATTCAATCTGACGTGAAGGCAGCGAGTCTTTTGCTTATATTGAGAGGTTCTAAATGTAGCAGGGCTAGGCTGCTTTAAACCCTAGATCCATGTCCCAAAGCTGGATCCTGTCTGCTTTGCAGATAGCTGGTGAGGGAAGCTATATTTATGGGACCTCTTTGCGAGTGACCCGTTGCCCGCGTCGGGCTAGCATCATGAAAAAGAAAAACTATGGTATTTGTCATTTACCATTACTTATTCGGACTATAGTGGATTTAATTATCCCATAAGAGTTCCTTGTTCCATGCACTGTCTGTGTGTATCATATATATATATATATATATATATATATATATATATATATATATATATATACACACATCCCGCAAGGGGGTTCTAAGCTCGTGCTCTTTGTGTTTGTTTGTACGTGCTTGTTCCTGGAGGTTTCACGTGCGCCCTCCCGGCCCTAGCACCAAGGATGATGGGGCTCGAGCCTGCAGTCCTTGTCATCCTTGGTCTTTTTCCACTTCGACTGTCCCCTCCACCTTTTCTTTTTCCTCTGTCTTTCCTCTCACTTTTTCTTTGTTTTTCCGCCGAGATATGCCCTTTTAAATAGAGGCGAATCGGTTCTTCCCGAACTTAAAATATATATATATATATATATATATATATATATATATATATATTATATATATATATATACAGGGTGGGCCGTAAGTTTCCATACATAGGAAAAAAAACATTTTTTTATGGACAACCATTTTTATTTATATAATATGCTCTACATGGTTGCCATTGTTTTGAAAACACATTTCAATACGTGTTCCCCACTGTTGATGAACACGCATTAGCACAGTTGACGTTATGCTTGTAATGGCGTTGGTGATACGTTCCTTTAGATGATTTATGTCTCGTATCTTTTCCTGATACACCATGGCCTTCAAGTGCCCCCAAAGATAGAAATCAAGGGGGGTGAGATCTGGGGATCTGGGAGGCCACTCCACAGGACCACGCCGACCAATCCAAGCATCCGGAAACTGCTGATCCAAATACCGACGCACGTGAAGACCATAATGAGGTGGAGCTCCATCTTGCTGGAAGTAAACTGGGAAGTTACCTTCCTCGTTTAGCAGGGATGGGAAAATCTCTTCTTGCAACATGTTAAGATACCTTTGGCATTAAGATTTCCACTGACAAAAATTGGTCCAATAATTCTGTCACCCCATATCCCGGCCCACACCATCACTTTACCAGCACCTTGCATCTTCGTCGGACTCAGCCAGTTAGGGTTAGCATTACTCCAATAACGTATGTTTTGCCGATTAACCTCTCCATTGACGTAAAAATTTGCTTCATCAGTAAACAAGATCTTACAAACGCATATTCTTAGGGTGTCTGAAACATAAAAACAAACGTTTAAATTTTCCTATGTATGGAAACTTACGGCCCACCCTGTATATATCGTAACCGTATAAAAATAAAACACCTAAAAATTAGTTTAAATAAATAAAATAAAATGGATAAATTAATCAAAGAATTAAAAACACGTTAATTAGAATTCCATTTTAATTCCATTTTACATTTTCAAATTATAAAAATACTTCCCAAGAAATAAACTCATTTCTCAGAGACGTCTTCCCGAGTTTACAGATGAAGAATAAATACAAAGTTACCGCACTTATTCGTATAAAAGCTAAAAGTATACAAAACAAACAATACCGTATAAGAAAGTGGACAAACTTTTGCGATTTTCATATATATATATATATATATATATATATATATATATATATATATATATATATATATATATATATATATATATATATATATATACATACAGGGTGTCCGAGAATTATCTGTACAATGTTTGGCTGTTATTAAAAGTCAACCATGAAGTGTAGAAATTCCAGTGTTGTCCCATTTTACAGAGAATCTCATTAAGTTTTTTCTTACCAAGTTTTGACAAGTTTTTTAGAAATTCCAGTGTGTCCGAACATTATCTGTACAATTTCATCTTTTAATAAAATTCTTGATAACACACGTAAAATTCTTAAACAAGATTATTTAGAATCTGTATTTTCAAAAGTTTCTTTTAAAAGTAACGTTGTTACAAACATTCGATATGTGCACCATCACTGATTCGCAAAACATCCAATCGATAATCCAAATGTTGCCATGTACGCTGCAGCATATCCACATCAATTCGCTCAATAGCAGCTGTGATTCTTGCTTTTAAATCATCAATGTCTGTCACCCGCGTACAAAAAATAAAAAACTTGTCAAAACTTGTTATCGGAAAAACATTAATGAGATTCTCTGTAAAATGGGACAACACTGGAATTTCTACACTTCATGGTTGACTTTTAATAACAGCCAAAACTTGTACAGATAATTCTCGGACACCCGGTATATGGTGGTTAGGTCATGATATTTTCGTTAGTTAGCCTTATAAAACTAACTAAAAAAGGCTCGGGTGACGGATCTTCGGGTGATCCACGGTTTCAAAACCTATTCTTTGAATTTTTAAAACTCATAAAAGATGTCAGAATTTTGTAACCTTTATTATGAGGGGGGGGGGGGGGGGGAATATAGAATCAGTGCAGTCGAAAAATTTTTTCCAGTCTGTTTTTTTTTTTTGCTAACTCTCTCTCGACCTTTTAGATTTTAAATTAATTTACACTGTAAGCTACTTTTACAAAGAAAACATTCATAATTTTAGAGAAAGACTTAATAAGTTCACATTTGGATCTTTTCCATTTGACTGCCGCCATTGAAACATAAGAGGTGAGTGCCCCCAGCCTTCTTTACTTAGCCTTATAAGGTTAACTAACGAAAATATCACGACCTAACCTAACCAATCGTTAGGTCAACTGTACGACCTTGACGATTGGTTAGGTTAGGTCGTGATATTTTTGTTAGTTAGCCTTATAAAGCTAACTAAAAAAGGCTGGAGGCCCTGATCTTCAGGTGATCCCCTTATTTTTCTGAGTACACGATTAAAACTTAAAAATTAAGCATGGATCTTGAAAGTAATTAAAATTGTTTATAGGAAACAAAATTTGAAGGGGAAATTAAGAAAAGCTTTTTATAAAGTAACTTATTTTGTATCATCAAGACATTTCAGTTAAAATACAAAATACAAAAAGTTTAATTATGTTTCAATGGCGGCAGTCAAACGGAAAAGATCCTCACATTTTTGTAATTATGTGTGTTGTCAATAATAAGTTCATATTTTGATAATTATGTGAGTATTTTCAATAATAAACTTACATTTTTATATTTATGTAAGTATTTTCAATTACGAGGAAGTAAATTACGCGGATAAACCACTTGGTGGTGGTCTTAGTTTAGACCGAAAGATTAATTGGGCTACATATAAATCCATTAATTATTTTGACCTAATTCCCCTAGGACTACATTTTCTTTAAAAGACTTTCCCCCCGCCCTTTTATATATATATATATAATATATATATATATATATATATATATATATATATATATATACAGGGCTATTTAAATTGATTCATCCGATTTCAACTGAGAATACTTCCGTACCTATCAACCGTGCATCAACTGGGCATACACCACATGAAAGAGGAAATCTCCGAGTTTTACAAGATCACCGCGAGAGGGCTCCAAAGTCACGCCGTGGCCTAGCCTAGCAACAAACAGTCAGTGTGAAAATGGCGTCCGCACAGCAGAAGGCGTTTTGTGTGTTGCAGTTTTCGAGCTGTAAATCGGTAGTTACAGTGCCGATACCTGCCGATACCACCGACGGATGCTCTGAGCACCCGGTGGATCTGTTCTGTAACGTCGACGAAACTCACGCTGCACTGTGACTACCGATTTACAGCTCGAAAACTGCAACACACAAAACGCCTTCTGCTGTGCGGACGCCATTTTCACACTGACTGTTTGTTGCTAGGCTAGGCCACGGTGTGACTTTGGGGCCCTCTCGCGGTGATCTTGTAAAACTCGAGGATTTCCTCTTTCATGCGGTGTATGCCCAGTTGATGCACGGTTGATAGGTACGGAAGTATTCTCAGTTGAAATCGGATGAATCAATTTGAATAGCCCTGTATATATATATATATATTATATATATAAGCGTGCATGTTTTTGGTAACTTAAATAAAACTACACCAATAAACACCTATTCACAAAGTAGTGATGTTTGTAGGTGATTATAGTTCAAGAATTTATTAAAAGGTCATAAAAACGTCATAAGGAGTAAAACTTGCATCAAATTAAAATGTACAATTTCAATTAATAAAAGGTTTTTAATTTGATTGTTTTTTTTTTCGTTTTAAAAGAAACCAACACGTTTTAAAGAATTTTCTTTAGAATTAAAACGTTTTCTTTTGTAGGACGTTGCTGTAATAAACAAATGTAAAGGAAAAATATACGTTGACATTTATTCGTTATTGATGTTAAGTCTAAGTGCGTTTTGAGAATAACTATAATAAATTAGAGAACCTACAATATGTATAGGTTCACATATTATAATAACGGTTTGAAAGCTTTCTGTGTCCTACGGAAATGTTCTTGCATTAAGAGAATTCTCACCTTTAATGGTGCTGCTGCTCCAAATTACAGTTTTATATATATATATATATATATATATATATATATATATGAAAATTATTTCACGAAAGTAACAGGTGAAAAATATTTATGATGAATAAAACCACGAAGGAAAGGAAACACAGAATGGTGCTCAAGCGCTTTCGTCTAATGACATCCTCAGGAAAGCGCTTGAGCACCATTCTGTGTTTCCTTTCCTTCGTGGTTTTATTCATCATATATATATATATATATATATATATATATATATATATATATATCGTTACGAACGCTTGTAAATCCTATAGAAATAGGCTAGACCTTTTCTTTTTTAAAAATAAGCATATATACATATATACACACGAAGGTCGGTATGAAAGGAATGCCTCTTATTTTTCAGTTTACATTTACTTATATATATATATTTATTTTATTTATTTACTATACTTACTTTATACGTATATGCCATGTCTGTATGCATATTTCCTGTAATTTTCATTATAATTCGAATTATATTTAGTGAAAATAAAATAAGAGGCCTTACTTTCGAACTGCCCATCGTGTGTATATATATATATATATATATATGTATATATATATATATATATATGATGAATAAAACCACGAAGGAAAGGAAACACAAAAAGGTGCTCAAGCGCTTTCGAATAACATACATACACACAAACATATATATATATATATATATATCTACATACATATCCACACACACATATATATATATATATATATATATATATATATATATATATGCAATAAACGGAGAAGTAAAATAAAAATTAAAAATTAGAGGATTAACAAAGAGGCAAACAGATTTGTAAGGAAAAATATCGATTTTTAGCACAAGATCAAATGAATTATAAAAATACAAATTTATACTGGAAATCTGCCCGGGTTTTAACACTTTGCCTTTTAGAGTCAAGTTTCGATATATATATAAATAAAATGAAGATTAAAAGTTAATAAAGTTAATTCCTTCAAAACAAATTTAGATAAAAAGGGTAGGACGCTAAATCTTTGGTAAACTTGTACGCTACTTTATTAACTTTTAATCTTCATTTTATTTTTATATATATCGAAACTTGACTCTAAAAGGCAAAGTGTTAAAACCCGGGCAGATTTCCAGTATAAATTTGTATTTTTACTGTATAATTCATTTGATCTTGTGCTAAAAATCGATATTTTTCCTTACAAATCTGTTTGCCTCTTTGTTAATCCTCTAATTTTTAATTTTTATTTTTACTTCTCCGTTTATTGCATATATATATATATATATATATATTATATATATATATGTGTGTGTAGATATGTATATATATATATATATATATATATATGTTTGTGTGTATGTATGTTTATTTATTTATTTTTTTTTCTTTCTGTAACCTATATATAGGCCGTAACCTTTTATGTACTTCAGTGTTCCTGAGGATGTCATTAGACGAAAGCGCTTGAGCACCTTTTGTTTCCTTTCCTTCGTGGTTTTATTCATCATAAATATTTTTCACGTGTTACTTTCGTGAAATAATTTTCATATATATATATATATATAGGGTGAGTCAAAAGTCTGGAAACATAGGAACTATGCTTTTTAATGCAAATTGTATATTTGCATTGAAAAGCATAGTTCCTATGTTTTCCGGACTTTTGACTCACCCTGTATATATATATATATATATATGTGTGTGTGTGTGTGTGTAGAAACTTTTACAATAAAGGAATCTTACTTTGGACCACAAATTCTTCCTCTGAAATGGTTTATTGTACATAATAACCACCAAATCACCACATCTATTTTGTTAAAGAATTTATTCGGAAGTTGAGTGCCTTTCAATCATTCGGGAATTTTGTATAAAACCAGAATTTTCATTGAAAACTTGTTCCGATATTTTTCAAATCGTTTAGGAATAAAGTCGGAGATTAATGAAACTTCGCAGTATCAATAGTAACCAAATGGCGAAGTTATTGTGAACCGCGATATTTCACTGACGTATTTTCAATTTATTGAAGTTCTAATTTGAGAGTGTTGGAGATTCGTCGGAGAATGAATAAAGGCGAACAGTATCGTGTTGATATCAGTTGCTGATATGCGTAAAAGAAGATATTTGAAATTAATGTAAATAACAATATAGGATTCTCGCGATTCGTAAAGGAGAGTAAATATTTTATACTCTACTGGACAGAGGAACGTTGTAGTTTCGAGAAAATTATTTGTGATTTTTCTTTAATAAAAGAGGTATGAATAAAAGAGAAATTGAAAGCAAAATGAAGGAGTAAGTAGATGATGAGTAAATAAGAAAAGAAAAGTGATAACATCTGAGATGAGTAATATGACGTACGTTTGGTGTAACGAATTGACTGACTGAAAAATGGATGAGAAAACTGACAGAGTATGCTGTCAGCATGGTCTTGTGGAGAGAATAATTAATGTAACTTATAACCGCGAAAAGGGTGTGTGAAATGATGCTTAAGTGTGAGAAATAGAGGAAGAACCTAAAAAAAGATGAAAATATACAATGTTGCTTGCATAAACGTAATAAATTAACAAGAATTTAGGAGTTCGTGGAAGGGATGTAAGTATAGAAGATACCTTGCATGGTCCTCCCTCCCGCATTACTGGAAGCATTATCAAAACCTTTTCATGAAAGGTAACACTGGATTGGAGGATACTTTATCGAGGACAAAACAAAACGATTTATGTAAAATAAATCTTTTATCTTCACTTCTAATCTTAGTTTAACTTACCGCCTGAACGAAGGAGGTAGTCTCCTTCGAAAAACTTCGCAGTTGTTAGTGGTTTTTAGCTCTTAACTTCAGGGATTTTTAATTATTCTCTCTCTCTCTCTCATATATATATATTATATATATATATATATCATCCACTTCTTACACTTAATGTGTAGGAAGTGGATTGTATAATGTATATGCCTCTGTTCGAAGTCAAACAACATGCTCACCCACCAAAAAATGGGATTCTGATAAATAATGAAATAAATGGCACAGCGCTCAGGACAGTGGATGTGGCCCATTGCATTAACTCTGCATTATTATTACAAGTACCATCGGGAGTCGAACCCTCAATGTCGGTATTTTCACTTCGCTTATAGAGAAATGGTGTTACCCGCTAAACTACGGGCGCTGGCCTGACGAAGCATTTTCATTTTCAATTTTACACTCTTAGCCACGAGAGTAGCTAATTGGTGAAGCGCCGGTCTGTTGATCCGAAGGTCCTGGGCTCGAGTCTCGGCTGGACTTTGGATGTCATCGATTTCTCTAGTTCTTCCTCGGTGAGGTAATGGTTCGAATTCCACGCAAAGCTGTAGGTCTCCTCCGTCTCCTCCTTCGTAACGTTTGCCGTTACGAAGGCGGTTAAACAACCCCAAACATTGTTTATATTCGTAGTGTGTTATAAATAAAATAAATATATAATTTGTAATTTAAAGAGAGAAGAGGCAATATTCACACCAGAATTCGATCAATCAATTAATAATAGTAATATCATACGTCATCTTTAGATATTTAATGCATTTTTTTTTTTTTTTTTTTTTTTTTTTTTACATCTGATGTTACTCTGTAAGTTGTATGTTTACATGTTGAAGCTGAAAATGAATGAATGTCTGTAAAATCCATTTCATTTCACTCTTTGAGAGTGAAATAAATAAATGCAATAAAATAATTTCGTTTGATTGTAGGCCTATATTAAACAAATAAAAAAAAAGTTTAACTGCATATTTTTCATGTATGATGTATCGTTTACTCAAATTTCAAAGTAAACTGATATATGTGGATATTGGACTTCGTGATTATAATGCTGCGCAAAAGTGTTACTGCGATATTGGACACTGGTCATACTTTTATCGGTTATGTTTATTCTCTTGTATATTGTTGTGCATGGAACTGCATGCAACTGAAAATATTTTACTTCACTGCAGATATACAGTGTGCGGTTACAGTACAAATTAAAATTTATCGTTTGTGAGTTGATGTTAACTATCAATTACGTCCTTATCAGTTACATTTTTGAAGCTCGTATCTTTTCCATGTTTTCATGAACATATTTGCCGCTTTCATATAATTTTACCTATCTTCTTACGGGTTAAAAACTGAGTTTTTGGCACGTGTTTACGGCATTAATGTGACTGCGATTATAGTTGCTTGCTTGCAGCTTACATGAATAGTTTCACCTTCCTCCGGATATGAGAAAACTTGAAAACTGGTGTTTTCAGGGACCTCAGTCCATTACATTCGTGTTAGTTGTTGATAGAGACTGATGAGCGTTTCTGGCTAACAAATGATGATAGGATTAACTTCGCTTATAAGAACATACGATGAAAGAATGTAGTAGTACGGACAGTTTTAAATAAGAGTTTTACCCCTCGAGTCTTGAGCTGCAGTCACATCGCTCTTGCAGTGGCTGATTGCGTTGGGCTCTCCAGCAGACATCTAATCTACCAAACCTAAAAGCTAAAAGTCAAAAATACCCTTCCGCACATTAATTTGGTTGTGATTGGTATTTATCGAAGAGACTTTCCCTGGAAAAAACTGAGAAACTTGAGGGGTTTTATGCTGGACACCAGTTCCTTTTATATAGGCTCAAACAGAGAAAAGGTATAATGACGCTGGTGTGTGCGCGTGTGCGTAGGGAACTGGACATAAGTGAGGTCGAGTGTGTAATAATTCATAGATGTAGTGGAATAATTTTTTTGTGAGGTAACACTTTTGGTACCTCGTAACATTAAAAATGTATATAAAAAATCTAGACGCCTCTTTATTGTCGGAAAAAGATAGGTTGGTCCTGATTAAGTTAGGTTAGTTAAGGTGTAGTTATGTTGAATTATATTAACGAGTACCTCACTTTTTAATGACTTAACAGAAACCACCCTTCGAGCTCTCAATTACGTCCCAAACCCTTATTTTGCCATTCGCGGTTTGATGACATTAAGCGCATAGGCTTATTTCGATCGAACTTTATTTTGGTCATAGTTG
Organism: Bathynomus jamesi; assembly: GCA_023014485.1. NCBI lineage: Eukaryota > Metazoa > Arthropoda > Malacostraca > Isopoda > Cirolanidae > Bathynomus > Bathynomus jamesi. Next base: position 105,822 of record JAJOZX010000165.1, read on the forward strand.
TTAAAATTGGTCAATGTCGTCGTTTTTTTTTTTTTTTTTTTTTTTGCGAAATGTGGTGACTCGTTGATGAGCAAATCTCCGGTTTAAAACTATTTACGAGCATCATCACAATGCTTGTACACTTCTTAATATACCTGTAATATAAAGGAGACGATATTACGTACATAATAATTATCTCTCTCTCTCATATATATATATATATTATATATATATATATATATATATATATATATATATATACAAGTCAAAAGTAGCGCCCGATTTCTGTCAGTTGATTGTTTGTTTGCCATTTGTATTACAGTGTACAAGAAGGTAGAAATAAATGAATGACATGTTTATCTAACTATTTATTCGGGGGAAAATTATTACGGAACTGTACCAAGCTGTTTTACTTGCAATTTTCAAAGTGCCCTCCCTCGTGATCGATGCACAATTGCAGCCGAGCAGGCACAGAGTGGCACACACGCCTGCAGAGTTCGATATCAATTTCCTCAAACTTTGCAGTGATTTGAGCCTTCAATTCCTGAATGGTACGAGGCTTTTCACGATAAACAAGGTCTTTCATGAGCCCCCAAAGAAAGAAATCTGGAGGTGTAAGGTCTGGGGAGCGTGCCGGCCACTCGATCGGACCGCGGCGGCCGATCCACTTTCCGGGAAAGTTTTCATCAAGCCACTGATGAACATGACGTCCATAATGAGGTGGAGCTCCATCTTGCTGGAAATAACAGTCCTGATCTTGTACCCTGGGCCAAAAGAAGGTTTGCAGCATATCCAGGTAAATTTCTGCAGTGACAAATCCCTCAAAGAAAAAGGGTCCAATTATCCCTAATGGAGATATGGCTGCCCAAACTGTCACGCCAGGTAAATTTACCTCCTTCTCAACTGTCACTCTTGGGTTCTCCGCAGCCCAGTAGACACAACTGTGTCTGTTAATTGTGCCGTTAAGCTTAAAACATGCCTCATCTGACCACCAGATGTTGTCTAGCATTGTGTCCTCTTCGTCAAGTTTAGCTAAGAACTCTTCGCAAAATTGAAGACGGCGGTCGTCATCTCCATCATGAAGGGCATGCAGTAAGCGTGAAATGTAAGGTTTCCATTTTTTCTGGTGAAGGATACGGATAACACTTGATTGGCTCACTTCCAACTCTGCAGATAAACGGCGAGTTGACTTTTGCGGACTTTGTTCCAGTCTCCTGATGGCTTCTTCAGCCTTAGCTACATTCGTTGCCGTTTTCGGACGACCGGACTTCTTTGCAGTGGCTACCGACCCTGTTGCTTCAAATTTCTCGACAATAAATCGTATGTTTCTTCCCTGGGGTGGGTTAATATCGAATTCCTGTGCCAAACGGCGTGCCGCCATCGTTGGTTGTTCATTACATTTGTAGTAATGTTTCACGGCCGCAATGCGTTGATTCATTGAAAGGTAATTCATGGTTCAATTTGATGCAAATTCAGTAACTTTCCAAACTCTCAGCAATAACCTGCAAAACAAAAACAAAAATAAATAAACTAAGCAAATTAATAATCTGCAAGACAATTATTAACAACATGACTTCCCAGAAAGAATCTGACAGCCGAAAAAACAGAAATCGGGCGCTACTTTTGACTCACCCTGTATATATAATATGTGAGACATCTGCATAAGTTTATATATATATATATATATATATATATATATATATATATATATATATATATATATATATATATATATATATATATATATATATAAAATTAGATTTTCTAAATTTTGCTTTGTAGTTTCTGTTAACCTTCGAAGAGAACTGAAATAGAACCCATTTTATTAAATTTCATAATTACATTGATAAAATAGAACAAAAATAAATAGATTTAGAGCGTCTTATAATAAAAAAATGTTCTTTCTCATTCCAGATAAGTCGGAGAAAGGAGGAGAACGGGTGGTAGTTGGTTGGTGGTGATGTGGACTCGAAGAAATAAGGAATAAAGGAATATATTGAATTTAAATAGATAGTTCTTATCTATTTATTGTGCGCGAATATCACGTATATTTTATCTATATATTTATAGAAAAAAATATAATATTTTATGAGGGATTAGATATATATATATATATATATGTGTATGTGTTTGTTTGTATGTGTGTATAGTATTCCAGTAATAAAGTATAGAAATATATTTGGACGTTTATAGAAAAATTTAAAGTAATAATTAGGTTTCAGTTGGTTACGTATATTTCTATAGTGATAGTTTCACCCTAAATTGAGATCATCAACATTGTCCGTGATGTTGCTGCTATGTATTTTATTCATAACTTTGAGTTTTATATAAGATTCCCTCGTCATTATTATAGTAAATAGTGAAAATAGAACTAATTAAATACGTTAATAAATAAATTAGATACGAAAAACTAAATAACATGCCGGCAAGAAGAGGTCTCCTCGCTCCGCAGAACACGTTTTTAGATACGATAGCAACCCGATTTGATGGAACCCGTGAGTACACCTTTAAAATCTTTACCTTTTTTTAAGTTTTATTTAAGTCTGCAGATAATGTTAATAATAAAAATGTTTTCACAAGGTTTTATTATTAAGACATAAAGAAAAGATATGTTCACATTATCATCGCAGAAACAGTGTTAATATTATATTGTGAGGTTTTTTATATACTGTAAATGAGCTACGCGTTAAGTCATTACGTGGCTTAGCCAAGCGACCTCTTTTATACATGCAAATTCATGGGCGCCCGCAGGATTTTTTCCAAGGGGGGGCAAAATTTAATGTATTAATAGGTAAGGACCGGAGCAAGCAAAAAACTTTTGACAGGTGCTTGAGTTGGCGCTGCCAACTTGGCGGGATAATTTTAAGGGGGGACTTCTGAACAAATAAAAAGGTAGCAACCTTTTATCATGCACACAAATAAAAAATTTCACCCTTTAGGAGGCAGTTGGATACTTTTCAGCAAGTTTAGGATATAAATATTTTCTTAGAAAATATTTAATATATTTTCTTGGCATTTCCAGGGGGGGGGAAAGCGCCCCCCTTGCCCCTACCTGCGGGCGCCTATGCATGCAATGGCTTAGCCCAGTGCTGTCCAACTTCTATAAAGCGCGGCCAAGATGGTGCCTATAATCATACACTGTTGGTTAATACGACTTAGGAACCCGCTGAATGTTGTTCTCCCTACTAGAAATGACAAAATAGGGAAGAAAATTCAGAAATGAAATTTGGCAAAAGTCCATTCCGCGGACCGCAAGCGGCCCGCGGGCCGCAAGTTGGACAGCGTTGGCTTAGCCTAATGAGGCTTTTCTTTTATTTACCTGGCTATTTTGTTATGTTAAACGGTGAGAGTTTGTGTTCTGAATTAATACAGAAGTTAAAAAAAGGATACTTCAGTTCAGTTCCAACTACTTTTGGATCACCTGAAGATCAGGGTCCCTAGCCTTCGTTAGTTAGCCTTGTAAAGCTAACTAACGAAGGCTAGGGACCCTGATCTTCAGGTGATCCCTACTTTTTATTTATTTTTCAATTGAAACTCTAGAAAATAATGTGTTGTATTACAAATTTATTTCCTGGGACTAGTACTCGTAGGTGTATACCTTTTACTTCTGAACAAATCGTGAACCAAAAGTGAGGCCTCATGTGGAGGGTTGGGTACGATTCGATGTGGCCGACTCGATGCGACCCAACTCGATGTCAAGCCAAGTCGATGCCAAACAGTGTTGTTGTCGAGTCTGAAGCCAAGACCGAGGCCGAGTTCAATAATAACCTAACCTAACCTAACCTAACCTAACCTTACCTAACCTTACCTTACCTAACCTTACCTTACCTTACCTAGCCTTAATTATTTTTTATGCTTTACTTTTTCTTCTTAAAATACCCTTAAAAGATAATAAAGCACAATATGCTTCGACTTGGCCTGGCATCGACTTGGCCTGGCATCGACTTGGCCTGACATCGAGTTGTCCTGACATCGAGTTGTCCTGACATCGAGTTGTCCTGACATCGAGTTGTCCTGACATCGAGTCAGCCACATCGAGTTGGGTCGCATCGAGTCGGCCACGTCGAATTGTCCCATCCCCCATGCGGAATGTTTATAAAATCGGTAACTGTGTCAATAGGGCTAATGACATTTGATTGACGTGACATAAAATCGAGAAGTTATTGCGAGTTACTATCCTATTGTTATGGTTAGCATAGGCTAAGTTAGTTTTTGAAGTGTGTATGTTACGTCTCGTCGACCAAGTGATCTATTTCAGCTACACGCCATGAAATCGTGTATATATGTCAGTTCTCGTAGAAACTGTTATGGACAAACATTGTGTAGTTTTTTAGTAAAGACGTTGGCACTCTCTCCTTGTTTTCGTGGGGTCACGAAGTTTGCGGTTTAAAGTCACGGCCATGCACCATATAGGAACTATAAGTAAATGTCCGAAACGAGTATGCTAACGTCTCTGTTAAAATGTTACGCATGTCCGTAGTAATTTACGTAAGAAAATAACATGTAAATACATTACGCCCTGCAGTTTAAACATTTAATGAATTAATAAATATGTTGCGTGGCACCGGACTTTTTGACTCGCTTTGTATATATTAAAAAATAAAACTTAAGGTTTTTCGAAATGAGTTTTAAACTACGTTCCGGAGAAAGAAAGATAATTAACCTATTTTTGTCCGAATTATTCTTTCTCAAATTCTTATAAAATTGCTTTGAAATGTAAATGTCCTCTCCACCCCCCTCCCCCAAAAAATAAAATTGTTCTATTTGATGAAAGAATTACGTGTGCAAAATTCCCTCAGAATATATTACTATTTAGAGGTCGCTTATGGCACTGAAATTTTAGGACTGCTACCTGTATATTACAACATGGTAAGAGGTAGCATATGCAACGTTCCAGCAGTTGGGATCCCAATAAAATATAACCTTTTTAACTGAATTGCTGGAATCCAGGTTCCCCTCACCCAATGGAGGGTATTAGCCGTTCAATGATGGGGGTTTCATGGGAGCCAGCTAGCATCCCACTCATTGTCGCTTGGTTAATGTCGACTTCCGGCCGTCGGGGAAATGCCGACGGTGCTCTGAGACGATCTGCAGAAGATACTGCAGCTGCTCTTCATCCTGAGTCAGATGCTGATTGAAGTCTTGAAAGAGGGCAACAACACGTTCCGCGCTGTCGTTCGTAACAGATAAGTTGTTGATGACATTCTGTGCCATCTGGTAGTCGTCTCTGGTCTCCCAGACCTCTGGGGCATGCTCCAGAAATTCATCGGGTAATCTCAGTTTTCTGAATAACTCTCTCGAGTTCTGAGTTACAAAATCCTCGAAGCCATAGCCGGCGATGGAATGAGACTCAGTCTTACTCCTTTTGGAAGAATCTTTTTCTCTCTTGTTCTTCAGTGCATTTACCATCCGTTGTTTTGTTACTACAGGAACTTTTGGATCGAAAAATGAGAGCGATATCATCTCCTCTGAGAGATACCAAAGATGGAGTGCGAACTTCGATGAGGTGGCTTTGGAAATGTTCTTCTTGGTGTAGCTATGTAGGCTCTTTAGAAGTTCATTGTCTTGGCGGGGAGCTGAGGCTGCCAACGGTGCCGAGAACCACGCTTTCATGTAGATGGTCACTGCAAAGTTCTTCACCTCTCGTAAGTTTTTCTCCTCACGAGCAGTAAGAGGGAACTCAGGTTGAAACATCCATACTTTCAAAGAGTAAATGACCTTAGACATCCACCGAGCATGGTGCATTGCCCCTGGTGCCATAAAACGAACTCCCTGAAGAGAAATGCCTCCGAGAAAGATCATGGAGAGCTCCAGAAACTCCCGGTAATCATCTCTTAATATTTGCTCCTTGCGCTGCTGCTCAGCAAATGCAGAGATATCCGCACTCATGGCCTCATTGCTAACTCCTGTTATGCAATTTGCTTGATTAATCTTCCAGCGCTGCTGGAACCGCTTGAAAAGAAGTACTTCAAGTCCAGATGTTCCACCATGGCAAGCAGTGAATGCTGCCCCAAAGACGAGTTCAAGGATGTGATGGCAACAGGCAAAGTAAAGCAGGCTCTTCTTCAGGTTTTTCTGAGTGACGGCCGGTGTTACTGGCAGTGGTGTCAAACCCCATCCCAATGACTCGATCTTGTAGGCCCCACTTTTCTATTTCTCCTACAACTGCCTTTGCCTGATTCTCTCCAGTGCCACTCGGTATCTTCGGAACTCCGAAAAGCCGTTGAACTCCAACACCAGATATCAGCACGGAGAGGCGATCAACTTGATTTTTTCCTGCAGTGTCTGATAAGAGCTTTCCGCCCCAGTGTACGATGAGCGGCACATTGAGAGTAAAGTCCGCCTTCAGAGCCCTGCGATGTTGCTGCCATGAAATTGCCGCTGGCGTCTGATTGAGGCACGGTTGATATTGTAATCTTCAATGTTGTGGCCAAGACCCCGTGCTGTCTCCGGGATCACAAAGGCTGCTTTTCTACCAGTTAGTTTTACACGATCTAACGCAGCAGCGAGGGAGGGCGACACAATGTTTGTTGTGGCTCGGCACCTTTTGGATGAAGACGCCCCACTTATTTCTTCCTGGAGCCTGGCTCCTCCACCTTCTTCACCCGCAAATGATCTACGTTCTTCTTCGCTGCTGATGCTGGAGGCCAACAAGATACTTATAGATGAGCTTGTTTGCTGGGATGCATAACGAAGACGTCTCTTCTCGATAGCTTCTGATCTTTGTGCCCCTCGTTTCTCTTTCTTATGGAGAGTGATGTCGACCTGATCCATGGATCCCTTTCTTCCCTGCTCTCGCTGAGCCAGTAGAAAATCGCGGTCCTCTTGGATGGTAATGAGAGTAAGGGTATCAGCATGTGCGACATCAAAAAAGGTTTTCCAATTTCTGCTGAAACGCCTTTACCTTGGCCTCCTGCGTGCCTGATTGTCTGTTTTTGTTCTTCTTTGGGTTGATCCATTCCATATGCAACTTTTTAAGCTTTGACAGCTAATTGTCCTTCCGCCTTGCTGGAATTCGTGTTCGATTCCAAAATTCCTCCACCTGCTGAATCACGGATGAGCCATCCTGATGAATAGGCTGCTTCTTGAACATGTGATAATGCAAAAAAGGCTCAAAACTTGTTTATTGGGTGGTAGTTTGGAGCCAGTCAATTCGGTAATTGGGTAATCCAACAAATATAACTTGTCTTTCGATCTAGTCGAAGACATTTTTGAAATTGTAAAATGAAATACAATCCAAATCACTTTTCTATAGTAGTCAAAAATACTAACTTTTTCTACAATAATCTGTGAGAGGAAATAAAGTAGTGGTCAGAAGCACAGTAACTATAACACAATAAAATGCTAATGTAAACACAATATAGTGGTAAAAACACATTAAATCTTTCTACAATAATCCTAAACACATATGTCTCGTGGGCAGCACTGACCACAACCGGCTAACACGATAAACACGTGAACTGGTCTAGGATTCCCGCTACACGTTTATCCCTAAATTGGTTTATCCCTAAATTACCAAAATCTCATTAGGGAAAGAATAATAGTCCATGAACCACCAGATTAAACCCAGTTGGAGGCATACTGGAAACCCCACTTAACCCTGAACAGCATAATCAGGATGCTGACTGGATAGATACCATCAGGGTGGCAAATGAGGGTAAACCAGAAATGGAGGAGTTATTTATAATGGAAGACAAGATAAGAAAGAAACTGGCAGAACTCTCCAACTTTAAAAAACCTGGCCTAGACAAGCTCCCGAATTTATGGCTGAAACAGGTCACGGCATTACACCACCATTATACTGCCGCTTTTCAAAGCATTTTGCAGGGAGTAGAAGAAACACCAGAATGGCTTACAAGTGGAGACACAACCCTCACCTTAAGACTCGTGAGACAAATCTCCCAAATAAATGCCGCCCAATCTGCTGTCTCACCACCACCTATGAACTTTTTACAGGCCTAATTGCAGACAATATATATGAACACCTAGATGCTGGAGACTATCTGGAAAAAGAACGGAAAGGATGTAGAAGAAACTGCTTAGGCACAAAGGATCAGCTGCTCATCAACAAAACTATCCTTGAAGACTGTAAGAAGAGAGGCAGAAACCTTAGTGTGGCATGGATAGACTATCAGAAGGCATTTGATAGTGTCCCCCACTCGTGGATTTTGGAATGCCTTAAACTGTACCAAATCCACCCTACCATTATTAGCACTTTAACAAACCAGATTACAAAATGGCGAACAAACATCAATCTTAATCTTACCCATGAAAATGATGAAAATGGGAAAATATCCATTCCCCATGTCAAGATTATGAGGGGTATATTCCAGGGGGACAGCTTATCACCCTTGCTATTTTGCCTCACCCTGGACCCCCTTAGCAAATTAGCAATAATAACAAGGGCTACAACCTCAGTCAAACTAGGCGAAGAAATCCTGACAGTGTACTGTACCCAGACTGACCAAAACCTGGAATGCCTATTAAGGATCGTCCATACTTTCTCCGGTGACATCAAAATGAAGTTTGGATTGGACAAGTGTGCTAAGTGTACACTTAGAGGGGGCAGGAAAATACAAACCCATAACATCAATTTAGGAAGAGAGACTGATATTAAAGACTTGGAAGAGGATAGTTCCTACAAATACCTTGGGATAGAAGAAAGTGGAAATATAGAACACCGGCAAATGCGAGAGAAAATCAGTGGAGAGTATGTACGAAGACTGAAAAAGATCTGCAAGACCCAACTTACATCAAAGAACAAAATAACAGCTATAAACCAACTCGCCATCCCTGTTATCAATTATAGTGTAGGGATCATAGACTGGCCACAATCAGAACTAAATAAACTAGATGTTAAGACTAGAAAAATCCTCACTCTAACTAGAACAACATACCGGAACCAGTGTCTTCCCAGATTGAACCTACCAAGAAAACTGGGAGGAATGGGATTGACTGAGGTTAACCAGCTGCACCGATCATCGACCATCAGCATTGAGCAGTATCTGAAAAGTTCGAGTAGTCCTACAATAGCTCTGGTCCGTGAACATCACAACACAAGGGTAACGCAACATACTTCCATAACCAAACTGGCCCAACACTTTGGAGGCAATAATATGACAGAAGTAGTAGAAACTGCGAGTACCAGCCACCTTAATAGCTAGGAAAAGTCGCAAAAGATTTGTTCAGGAACAACAGGTCAAGCATGCAGAAGAATGGGAACAACATCAAAGAGCTGGAAAATATTATCAAGAATTACAGAAGGATTATATCAACAAAGAAGGATCATTGGAATGGTTAAGGAGAGGAGTTTGCAATATGACGGAGAGCGACTAATAATGGGTGCCGAAGATCTTGCACTCCTAACGCTAGGACAAGTTTAGACATAGTTGAAGTGTTTGGCTTCGGGTGGAAGCCCCCACTTCCAACTATAAAAAATACAGTAAAGAGTATAAACCAAAAGTCAAAAGAGTAAACTTCAAAGTCATTGAGCGACCTTTTAATCTTAACCTATTTGTAAAATAGGTACAATAAGATTAATCTTATACATCTTAAGATGTACAATAAGTACATTGTTTTTTCATCAAACGAAACGATTCTAGATGGTAGGAGCAAAAAATTTACAACCTTTAAGATTAAGGACCACCCTAATATAATATATATATATATATATATATGTATATATATATATATATATGTTCAGAGTGTATATTAATGGTGTACCGATTAATTGGCATCGGCACCGGCAGAATCGGCCAATTTTTGGCATCGGCCAAATTTAGCCGATTCTGACTTTGAAATTTTTAAATTTTTATGAAAAACAAAATCTATATTTATAGAAAATTGAACAGACAAAAACACTATTTACAATAATTTATACTCGCTTCAAAGTGCAATTATATAAAATTTTTATATATTCATGAAAAAGGCAAAGCTTAATAAGTTTTGTTGTTCATAAATTTACATTTTCTCTAACTAATCTCTAAATATTATAAAATGTCGTAATCTACTCTATATTAATAATAATTATATATTAAGTTGTACTTTATAATTTATATATTAAACTTTATTGACTTTATTTGAAGTATTTTAATAATTTTATAACCCAAATTTTATATCCATTTTTTTATTCAAATTGGCCACCAGGGACTTGAAATTTTAATGAGAAATTTTGTTGTTTCTGTTGTTGGAGAAAGAAAATACCTTCAGCATAAAGGAAAAAAAGTACTTCAACTATTGGTATTCAATTTATGAAGATATGATAAAATAAAATTATTTTATCATTTTACTGAGTAATAAAACTTTTTAACATTACTTTAGCTACGGTGTACGAGTAATTAATTCTGGTATTGTATATTGTGGAGTGAACTAAGGAAAAGCATTTAAACAAATTTGAAATGTAAAAATATGAAAATGGAAAGTTTTCACATTAGATTAGTAAAATTCATGAAGGGACTTGACTTTTTAAAATATGAAAAAGAATCGGCATCGGTATCTGCATAGACATTTTTTCATGGAGTCGGAATCGGTTACAGTTTGGAATCGGTACATCACTAGCGTATATGCCCCAACAACTACAACAAGAAGGTTTAAAAAGAATTACCGTAGATATTGTAAAAGGTCATGTTCCAATATCGGAGCACTGGGCATGAAAGGGGGCACTTTCTTCCAATTATACATTCGTGTTCTATTTGTAGATAAAAAGGCGACTTGCAAAAAAAAAATTATAAGGTCATTTACGATGCTACTTTGCATTATCCAAAGAATTTTTAAAAATGAATGCATGATTTTGTTGTGCATAAATGAAAAAAAAATATGTATACAATATTAGGAAACCGTTTATAGAGGATGTCCCATAAATGTGGTCTTGTAGGAAAATTTATTTTGAATTAAATTTACATTAGAACTAAAACAGTTGTTCAAATTGATATCTTCTTTTGCGACCTTTTTTTTGTGTTGTAGGTAGAATAACACGCAATGGCTAATATAGCTGCAGTTGTAGATGGCCACTGTTCTTCTCCTAAAGCTATTAACAGTGGTGTTCCTCAGGATTCTCTCCTATCACCCACTCTTTTCCCTTTATTTATTAATGATCTTTTAATTCGCACTTCTGTCCTATTCACTCCTATGCCAATGATTCCATTCTTCACTTCTCCACCCGCTTCCCAGCGTCCCTCACAGCAGTCACTTCATGATTCGCGCAAGACGGCTGTGACACACCTTACCTCTGATCTTTCTGGTATATCTGATTGAGACAGAGAAAACCTTGTGGCCTTCAGTGCCTCAAAAACTTAGTTCCTCCATCTGTCTACTCGTCTCAATCTTCTACACAACTATCCCCTTACCTTCAACAACACACAACTCAATCCTTCCTCTTCTCTAACATTCTTGGCGTTTCCTTTTCGTGTGATCTTTCCTGGAAAGATCGCATATACTCTTTCGAAAACAGCTTCTAAGAGGTTAGGTGTGCTGTACCGCCTCCGCAGTTTCTTCACCTCCACTCAGTTGCTGTCTCTGTACAGGGTTCTTGTTCGCCCCTGTATGGACTATACTTCTCATGTGTGGGGTTGCTCAACCCACACAGCCATACTTGACCGGGTGGAATCAAGGGCTTTTCGTCTCATCAATTCCCCGCCTCTTACTGATTGTCTCTCTCTCTCTCTCTCTCTCTCTCTCTCTCTCTCTCTCTCTCTCTCTCTCTCTCTCCGCCGCAGTGTTGCCTCGCCTCTCTCTTACTATCGCTATCATAACAGACATTGCTCTTCTGAACTTTCTAACTGCATGCCTCCTTTAAGGAGAACACCCAGTACCGGACTTTCTACACTCTCTCATTCCTTTTCTGTCCAGCTATCTAATGCAAGGGTTAATCGGTATTTTCAGTCTTTCATCAACTCAACCAGTCAACTCTGGACCAATCTTTCTCAATCCATCTTTCCTCCTGTCTATGACCTCCCATCTTTCAAACGCAGAGTGTCTAGGCATCTCGAAAACCCCAGCCCTTGATTTTGGCTCTTATTCTTCTATGGGAGGGGTGTTTTTGCGGGCATTTGCCCTTGGCCCCTCCTTCCTGCATAAAAAAAATTAAAGCAAGTTACACTCCTGAGGAAAAGTGTAACATTGACATCAATTTGAATATTTATTTTAGTTCTGATGTATTACTTTTGTAAATTTAATTTAAAATAAATTTTCAAATGAGACCACACTTATGGAACACCCTGTATTACACAAACTGCTCCTGTGTATATGATAAAATATGAACCAATGCCCTGAAAAAAAAAATTAATTGACTTGATTTCCTCAAAGTTACTCACTATTATTTTGTTCATAATACAATAACAGGCCTTAACATTAATTTTTTTCGCTGGTTTCCCTCTCGGGCAATCAGGGGTTGCCAAATGGTTGGCCGACAAAATGTTTGGTTACCCGACCTTTTCCTATATATATATATATATATATATATATATATATATATATTATATATATATAGCAAGGAATAACAGGACGAAGAGATGGTACATGTTTATTATAAACGTTTCAGAAATTTCAATTTCCATCATCAGTGCTAGAATTATAAAATCAAATGTATAAAATAAATAAATAAATATAATGAACGGAAACTTATACAATATATTTAAATAAACGTGTGATATTAATGGTGTGTTTACAGGATATATTTAAGTAATTAAAATTAAAAATAAAACAATATAAAAATATAGAAGTGTGATCAATCGTCAAAATATAAAGTTAAATGTGAACAAAATTGAGAAGCGTCTTACCAGGTTATTTTCAGGGTGAGGGAACTAATTGAGCAGAGGGTTGGGAATGATTGGTTGTTGGAAGGAGTCCATATTAGAAGAGTTGGAGCCAGACGGAGTGATAGTGGATTTCTTCTCAGTGGTAGGATATGACAGTTTATCTGGCTATGTTTAAGTTAAAGGCAGAACGCAACCAACCATCTAACCGACCCTCCGCATTCTAGAGTCCCAATACATCCTCAGTATTAAACCAACTCTCAACGATTATAGTTCTGCCTTTAACTTAAACATAGCCAAATAAACTGTCATATCCTACCACTGAGAAGAAATCCACCATCACTCCGTCTGGCTCCAACTCTTCTAATACAGACTCCTTCCAACAACCAATCATTCCCAACCCTCTGCTCAGTTCCCTCACCCCGATAATAACCTGATAAGACTCTTCTCAATTTTGTTCGCATTTAACTTTATATTTTGACGATTGATCACTCTTCTATATTTTATATTGTTTTATTTTTAATTTAATTACTTAAATATATCTTGTAAACACACCATTAATATCACGCTTATTTAAATATACTGTATAAGTTTCCGTTCATTATATTTATTTACTTATTTTGGTTCCCCAAGAACAAACCCTTCAATATATATATATATATATATATATATATATATATATAATATATATATATATATATATATACGAGGAGTGATCAAAAAGTATCGATAATTTTATTGCTACGGACAAATGAATGCAAATAAGAAATAACTGTTTACATATGAGAGTCTTCCTGCCCTCTGGCGTCTGCAGTCTGAAGCAAAATCTGCTACCATGAGTCAGTAGTTGGTTGGAGCGCTTAAAAGGAGGGTGTGTTTTTGCAGAACGTATAAATCTCTGAAATGGAACAACGCGCGTTCGGAGACGAACGAAATTATTAAAACAGCTTTTGGAAATGATGCTCTCAGTGTAGCTAACATTTACAAATGGCACAAAAAGTTTGAAAATGGAGAAACATCGCTTGAGAACAAGGAACGCAGTGGCCGCCCTTCCACTTCTCGTACGGATGAAAATGTTCAACAGATTCGATTTCTGGTACGAGCAAATTTTTCTCCATTTTAAACTTTTTGTGCCATTTGTAAACGTTAGCTACACTGAGAGCATCATTTCCAAAAGCTGTTTTAATCATTTTGTTCGTCTCCGAACGCGCGTTGTTCCATTTCAGAGATTTATACGTACTGCAAAAACACACCCTCCTTTTAAGCGCTCCAACCAACTACTGACTCATGGTAGCAGATTTTGCTTCAGACTGCAAGACACCAGAGGGAAGGAAGACTCACATATGTAAACGGTTATTTCTTATTTGCATTCATTTTTCCGTAGCAATAAAATTATCGATACTTTTTTTTATCACTCCTCGATATATGACACGGTTTTTTTGCGAAATCGGTCTTTTCGCAAATTCTCCGGTCAGTTTACAAAGAAACCAAAACAATAGTAATTTTACAAAATGACCTTAAATGTTTGGTCATTTTGCAAAAACACACAAAATCGGTCAATTTGCAAAATCACCAATAATCTTGTCGGTATATTTGCAAAATCTCTTGTTCTAATACTGTAGACCTTCTAGTCCTAACCTAACCTAACCAACAGTGTCATTGTCTTTAGGTTAGGTTAGGAGCTAGAAGGTTCTACAGTATTAGAACAAGAGATTTTGCAAATATACCGACAAGATTATTGGTGATTTTGCAAATGACCGATTTTTGTGTGTTTTTGCAAAATGATCAAACATTTAAGGTAATTTTGTAAAATTACTATTGTTTTGGTTCTTTGCAAACTGACCGGAGAATTTGCAAAGAAACTGATTTCACAAAAAAACCGTAACATATATATATATATATATATATGTGTGTGTGTGTGTGTGTGTGTATTAGTGGTGGACCGGATATCCGCATCATTTTCAACATCCGCATCCGCACTTCTGACTGCGGATGTTATGCGGATATTACCTCTAATAAATTATGCAATTTACAATTAAAGTAGCTTATAAGGCCCAGTCATGCACATTTCATGTAAAGTATTAAAATTATTAATGAACAAACACATATATAAACCTGAAAATATAAATAGGTGGTAACACAGAAAATTGAATGAAACTTGTTTCATTGAACTTTCTGTGGGTGAAACTCTTGAGAAAGTTATTATTTTATCATAATGAAAATATTAATTTTAATTCTTATGCATTGCCTCCCATAATAGTAATATCAAGAAATTTAAAAAATTGTCATATATTCATAATTCTATATTATATTGATAGATTAACTAAATATCCGCATCCGCATCCGCGAATATTGAAATTAGAAATCCGCATCCGCAGATGTTGAAAAACTGACATCCAGTCCACCACTAGTGTGTGTGTATATATATATATATATACAGGGTGGGCGGAAAGTAGCTCCCTATTTTGGATTGGTAAAAAAATACGTATATTATCCATTATTTCAGAAGAAATAATATGAAAAGGTAGGCATACATGGTAGGTTTTCTCTAAAATTCAATGTGGGCTCCAACTCTTTCCACCAGCTTCTGGAGCCGCCCAGGAATGGCGTCCACTGACTTTAGCAGGAACTCCGGCGGGATGGAGGACATGACTTCCCGAATTCGGTCCTCCAGTTCTTCCAATGTCCTCGGTTTGGTGCGGTAGACTTCTTCCTTTACCCACCCCCAAAGAAAGAAGTCGCACGGTGTCAAGTCGGGGCTCCTGGCTGGCCATTGATGTGGACCACGACGACCCATCCAACGCCCAGGGAAGTGGGCATCCAGCCACTCACGGACAACAAGAGCGAAGTGCGGAGGGCGCCATCTTGCATAAATATCAGATCGTCGATGTTCTCCCATGTGCTGACAACCGGCCAGACCTCGTTTCGCAACATAGCAAGGTACCGCTCAGCATTCATGGTGTTGCGCAGAAGGAACGGGCCCACAACCTGATCTGAGGTCATACCACACCACACCGTTACACTGAACCGATTCTGCCGTTTTTCAGCGGTAACCGTGCGACTTCTTTCTTTGGGGGTGGGTAAAGGAAGAAGTCTACCGCACCAAACCGAGGACATTGGAAGAACTGGAGGACCGAATTCGGGAAGTCATGTCCTCCATCCCGCCGGAGTTCCTGCTAAAGTCAGTGGACGCCATTCCTGGGCGGCTCCAGAAGCTGGTGGAAAGAGTTGGAGCCCACATTGAATTTTACAGAAAACCTACCATGTATGCCTACCTTTTCATATTATTTCTTCTGAAATAAATGGATAGTATATGTATTTTTTTACCAATCCAAAATAGGGAGCTACTTTCCGCCCACCCTGTATATATATATATATATATATATATATATATATATATATATATTCATACAATTACGAAATAGTGCTAAATAATACATATGAATCTGTATTTTCTCTTTTATTCAAGGCAATATTAATCACGCCATTAAAACAAAATCTGTAAACGCTATATGTGAACAAGATAATTGTAACCAATCACATATTTTATGGGGAATCAAGTGACATAAAATTATAAGTATGGCGATCATAGCTAAACGTATTCTGTTACTCAATCAGCTTGTCAAGGAATTGACAAGCAGATAATTGAACGTAAAACATTTCTTCGAAATAGACAATAACAACTAAACATTTCAGTTTGTGACTGACTAAGATCAGTTACTAAAATATACGACGAAATTTGTAAGCTAAACTGAGATCAACGATACTGATAGTTGCGGATACAGTACCACCATTATCATTACAACCGCCGCCATTCGTAATTCAATGTTTTGATTACTAACGCCATCTAGTCCCAACTCCAAACAACAAACATCTGTTCCACAACACGACCTCATATCTGGTGCTTTAAAATGTGTACATATCAGAAAATAAACAAAAAAAAAATCTCAGAAAAAATGGTTGTCCTCTCGGACAACCAGGGGTCACCGTTTGGTTGCCCGACATTAGCAAATGGTTGCTCCGGGCAACCGGGCACGTTAAGCCATGGATAATGTAAAAATTCCTTTTACATTATATGAAGACAAAATTATCATATGGTTTGAAAAATGACTTGACACAACAAAGATTATTCAGAACAGTTTAGTCTGTAGGAAATTTTTTGAAACAAATATCATGTAAATTTACGCCACATTTTTCACGACATTTAGTGGTGTTTTTCTTGCGTAAAGCACATTCTGGTTTGTTTTTCTGCAGGCATGATCCAGTGATCAGTTCTGTCGTACCTCAGCTGCACAGGTACTCGCGACATCAATTCTTTTTGAAGTTTGTTGCCATTCTTCTCCAGTCGTTGGCTTTGCGTACTTTTATAAATATACTTGAACAATTGGCCTATTAAACCCTAAATAATCCCCCCATGACATCGCGATTGCGTCGGGTTGAGGCACTGGTATTTTCTTCTTTTTATGAAACATTCATCGGTTTGTGGTGCCGCTTCAACAAGCAGTATCGCTTGAGCTAACTGTCAAAACCACGCGATTATCATGTCATGATATCACTGCAATTAGGTTTTGTATCAGTACAAAAATCATAATTACCACGTTTTTTTCTCCTTCATCAGTTTTATATCAGAGAGTGGAGGTCCGGTGCTAGTGTCTCCGAGCAACTGATACAATGAGCAGACCAACCAAACCAATGGTCTCTGTATATCTAAACCCTCGCTCATTTAATTTATTCAATAGCTTAAGCGAGGAGAAAAAAACTATCTACATATATTTTGAATGAAATATCATAATTTTGTCAATTTTTATACAAAGTTCAGAACAACAGATGCTCAAAGACCAAGATCCGCATTTTCTTAATTTGTCCGTTTTTCTTGGTAAGACTGAAATTGCACGAGATATCCCAGTGTCTCGCAGTCACCGCATTTTGTACCCGTATCTGATAGGTTTCCCACGAATAAATTGTTTAGCCCCGTGTTTTCCAAATTGGGCAACCATGCTTTCATCAACTGACATTCTCTCAATCATGGAAGCATGTTTCAAAAATCGATCATTGAGTAAAGATAGTAATGGCCTCATTTTGGCAAACTTATTATTTTTGAGATTTTTATTGTCGGCACAATGAACGTATCGCTTTATTGTTTCAAATCTGTTTCGCCTCATACCATTTGGAATTGTAGCTTTCTCTGCCCGCTTCCCATAACATTCTCCACTTACGTGGTTGAATATATCCTGAAAAAAGCAATATCCCAATAAAACATCGAATTCTTTCACACTCAATTTAAAAGTTATGGTCGCTCTTTTGGTATTTGGCATATATAAGGTAAACGTGTCTTTTAAAAACTTATACACTTTATCGTCAGTAAATAATTCGAAACATTTAAACTGGATCTGTAATTGTTCACAGGAGAAACAAATGATGTAAATATCTGATTCACAGTAGTTCTCCAATTTCGGTTACATTTTTCTTTCTTTTTTCGAGACGCGCTGTTGTCACGCATTATCTCATCTTGGCTTTCGTCATCATTATCGTTCTTTCCACAAGTAATTCTGTGCGTTACTCCTCTTTGAACGAAGCAGGCATGTGCCTGTGCCTGTAATTGGCGTCCTTGCAAATTATTGACGCGGACTCTGTCATCTTCGTCGGCACTATCTTCAGCACTATCTTCAGCACTATCAGTTCCGTCTTCAGGAGGAGTAAAATATATATATATGCTCTTGAAAAATAATAGTCATCCTCTAACAGCTGTAAAACTACTTCATCGGTACAAGGCCTACAAAAAAAAGTAAAAAGTAAAATAAAAGTTATGTACCCGTTTGTGCCCATTGTTCCAATATTGGAACAACTGAGTTTACAACTAAACTTAACAAATGTATACAAATAATCGTTTGAATTTTTATTATAGGAATGTTCTACCATTATAAATAATAAAAAGGTTTCTAAATAATAATAATTAAACATTTCAAATAGAAAAAAATTATGTAGCGTACGTTTTTTAATCCAGCGTAACACTAGAGCATGTAAAACTTTAGTGACCGTTTGTGGAATTACTCTGAAAAGGAGAAAAAATTACCTTCAATTGGAAGAAATTACCTTAGATAGTAAATCGGGTTTATAATTTCGTAAAGCCACAAATTATGGTGAGGAGGTTGGGTTATTTCACTAATTGGGCGAGTATTAATATAATATGGGAGACAGTGATTACTGATTAGATCTTTATTTAAGGAATGGCCACAAATATGACGCTATAAATTGCAAACGTAAATGAAAACAGATAACTAAATATCTTCGTTTGAAAATTTTAAATTAATCTCTTAACAGAGCATAATTATACATGGCATACCTATGTTTCATCCAACATACAAGAATAATATAAACCACTAAGTGAGAAAGGTCATACCTGCACAAATAAATGAAAATAAAATAGACAAGTAAGAGGCCGCAAAGGACACATTTCATTAAAGGAAAACACTATGCCTTTACTTTGATCCATTAATAAAAGTATAATTGAAATAATACATAACAGCAGAAATAAATGAATACTACTCTCTACTGTAGAGGTAACTGATCATTTCATAAATTTTTTACCAAGAATTTTTTTGACACTCTCCATCAGTTGTATCACTATCAACATCCTTAAGTGCAGCTTTGAGGTGATCATCCATTGATAACTGGTGTGCAGAAATTCCAGCATGGCGCAAACCATTTTTGATGTGAAGCAAACTGACGAGACTGGTGGTCTTCATTGAGTTTCTCATATCACTCTTGATAAGACGCACATGGAACACTTCTCTGAGGCTGTTGGGCTTCAAATTCAATGCATTTTCTGGAATAAAAAATGACAAAATTTTGAATGACTGTTTCAAACCTGAACCGTATCTGATTAATCAATTCAATAAGAAATGCCTGGCAACTCTCTTTGAAATAAGGCTGTCACAACGGTGACCGTTGTGACAGCCTTATTGAAACAGAGAATAATAACAAACATTATAATAAGTGTACCTATCATACAAAAACATGTAGCTTGTTCGAACTCGCTATTTTACGAGTTGCCGAGTTCCGAGCCATGAATATGCAGTTATACACGTGCCTGAAAGAGGCACGTTCTTCAGAACTTCAGCTGTCAATCTGAGAAAACTTTTGGATGACTTAATATCTAGAATAGGTCGTAATTATATTTACAAACACAACTTTTGAAACATACTTCAGGAGAAATCTGGAAATTTTAGTTCTTTTTTTTAATTTCATGTTTTACTCGAAGGATGTAATGTGAAGGGTGATGCGACTCCTTTAGAAAAAGAACTTAGAAGCGGGTATTCCAGATCCTAAAATTTATAAACGAGTTATGGTAATCGGTTTTTTTTAAATGTTCTGTACTACGGTTAATCTAGAAAGATTCAGTATGTTTTGAAAATTTGTTTTCTAGAGGGGAAGTTTGATGGCGAGTGTAGGTTTGGTTTCAATGAAATGTTTCAGGAAAGTTTTTTTGCGAAGCTGATTCAAACACGGGTCTGTTTTGTGAACTTTTTTTAAGAGTCTTTGATGTCGTCAATCATATTAAACCGGGTAAGATAATGGTCGTAAAAAATGTCGAAACAAACTGAATTTTGACTGGAATAGCCTTATAAGAAGTCGTGGCTACTAAATGGAATAGTCGGATAAGGGAAAAACATCATTTGACATTTTTATAGCCGTATTATTACAACCGTTTGCTAAAAATCTGAAAACCGTTAAACAAAATAGCGTCTGCCGTTCGGAAATACTGGTCTTTTTTGCTCCATTTGTTCGCAACAGATATCGATTGATCGTGATGCTGAGAATATCAAGATTACTGAAAAGGATGTTTTATAACCGAGAATCGGTTCGATGCAGTCATGCATAAGAGAAGAAATATTTGTAGATTCCTTTGAGATGTAATTTGTAGATATTTGTGTGTGTGTGTGTGTGTGTGTGTGTGAGAATTCTAAATTAGACTTTAAAGCACAAAATTTGGATTTGCGCGCACACAAATCTGACATGAATTTTATTCCATTTTTTTGGCAAAAGTTGACATAAATAATTCATCTCATTCAGAATTCCTTTTAACTGTCATCGATTTTTTTTTTTTTTAACGATATATATATAAAGCCTAAGTCGTATTTTCCACATTTCTGAATCATTTATTCTTTTAATTTTTAGCAATATTTGTTTTAGGATTAGGGAGAAGGTATGAAACGAGGTTATGCGTTTCATTTTTCACTATCCTTTTTTATTATTTAGAATTCACTTTTGTTATAATTCCAACTTTTGTCTATATCACTTTTTAACTATTTTTTATTTATTTATTTTAATTAATCTCATTATTAGTTAAATATGTTTCCTTCGACGTATATAAACAATAGAACTTTGTTATAAGTAAGACGTAAGACGAGCCGTAAAACGATGATGTTTTGAGATCGTTTAATCCCCCTTTTCATAACGGCAAAGTTCATGTGGCGGAAGGGATCTACAGCTTTACGTGGATCCGAACTATCTAAAGCAGTGGTGCACAAACTTTTTTGATGTGAGGGCCAAGCGAAGAAAATAACTAAATGTATTAGCCTACTTACTTTCCATCTACAGTAAGTCATAAATTGGGTCACTTTTATATTCTAACTTTTTCATTGAATTGAAAAGACCGTGGGGCCACTGAAAAGACCCGTGGGGGACACATTTGACCCGCGGGCCAGGGTTTGTGCATCACTTATCTAAAGGGTCGTTACATCATATTGAACGCGGAAGACGCTCCACCTTCCAACAACTAAACAGACCCAGCGTCGCTTTACTCCCGCTGATCGACGAGAAGCGGTGTTGCGACGTATTCCATGAAAGGACCGAAGAATTTAAACGAGGCAGGGTCGTTATAAACACGTTTGAAACGAAAGGAAAAACTTCCGGTTTTTTATCTTCAGTTTGCGAGTTTATAAAGAATTCGGTTAACTTCGGTTAACATTAACTTCTCAACAGTTAATGGAAAAACTTGAACCAAAAGTTATTGAAAAATATGAATGACTCCATTAAAATTTTAAAACATTAAAACTTAACTAAAAAATGAGTAACTTACAATGTTAAAACTTAAATTAAAATTTAATTTTAAAAATGTGACTTAAAATTTTAAAAAATTAAAATTTAACTAAAAACATTAATGGCTATTAAAATTTTAATATTAAGAAATATAAAAACCTTAAATGAAAGTTAAATAATAACAATAACAATGAAACCTAAGACAAGACTAACAAAAATAATTCAGGAATAATAATTTTTTACCTTTTCTACATTGTCTCATAAAAGCAAAAATCCAAATTGAGTCTCTTATATCCTTTCGTGAAGTAGCCTCAGTCACTATAAGTTTTTTTGCAGGGAGGATCCTTTAAAGCTGATTAAAGGTTACGTCCCCTCGCTTCCCAGCGATCAGAGAAGTTAAGGGACATTGGGTGTGGGTCGCAATTTGTAAGGGATCGTCCTCTCCGTCCAGATTATGTACCAACTCGTGGTGCATTTCGGGGTTTCACGTAAAACTGTAGATCATCTCCGTCATACGACTTTAGACGTTACGAAGGAGGTGTAATAACGTCGTCACACAATAAAACTAGTTAAAAACTGGCGCTGTAATTAGAGATCTTTACTAACTGTGTCTGATTCTGTTGCAACGTTTTGTCGTGTTGATCAAAATATTTGGCTAAATCCTTTTTACCTTTTTCTTTACCCACAAAGTTCATTGTACGGACTAAGACAATCGTTATAAACTGATGTTGAATGAAAATGAGTTGGCGATTCCATTTCGCTCGAAATAAAAGTAATGCAAAGCCCACTAATTTGAGAAATCACATAATTTAACAAATCACATAATTTAACAAATCACATAATTTAACAAATCACATAATTTAACAAATCACATAATTTAACAAATCACATAATTTAACAAATCACATAATTTAACAAATCACATAATAACAAATCACATAAATTACTGTAAATTATGGACCTATAGCTATTTCGTCCACGAGACCAAAAGATCGACACTCAAAAAACTAACTTAGCATAACCTACAGTAACTTAACCCAACCTAGTAATAACTTGTCGATAGAATGTCAAATCGATCAGATGTCGTAAGGCCGTAAATTATGTGATTTCCAAAGATGACTGTATTAATGGTAACTCGATGCGAGCTTTTATGATTGAGTGAAAGGTGTTTGCATTTCTGCGGATAAATTATTTTTAGATTTTAATAAACCAATAAACCGAAATTTATACGGAGTAATTAAAAAATGAAGTACGTTCATATTCGATAGGTTTCTTTCATGATAGGAATGAAAGTGCGGAACTAAGGGCTGTGGGAGAGGGGGAGGGAAGAAGCCATTCAGGGAAGGTTAAAAAAAAAGACGAGGAACTCGCCCTAACCTAACCTGAAAAAACCTAAGTGTTACTGTGAACTAACTTAACCTAAATTAAACTGGCAAAGCACTTTAATTTAAACGAAATCATAGAAACTTAACCTAACTAAGCTTTCCTAAAAAAAAAAAAAATTAGAACGACCAATATTGCGTGTTCATGGTTGATATTCCATATAGTATACACACACCTTGGTTTTGCTTCTTCCTGAATTGTTTATCTTGACGAAGACCAAGCTTGTTGCTCTACCTTAGACCTACGGCTTAACGTAGAATCCGAACCACGACCCACCACGGCTGGTCAGAAATTACAAAGTCCTCGCCCAGACTTGATCTCACGACCTTCCGGTCAGTAGCCCAGCGTCTTAACCACTTGGCTACCCAGGGTACCCATTTATCTACCAACTAATTTTATTGTATGGAATATATATAGGGTGTTATCAAATTATGTTTCATAAATTAGTATACATATTCAGGACGTCAAAGTGAACAAAAAAGTTCCTATGAACATAAATCCACAATTGCTTCGTTTCCGAGATACATTGCTTTTTTGCCGAGGAGGATCCAATTAAAATGAAAGTTATTAAAGTTTATCAAAGTTTATTTACAGCAAGTACTCAAAATGGTTTCCCTGCATCAGAGTGCGTGCTTCAACGTGTTGAAAATTTTGCCGCATACGTTCGAAAACACCTACATGGTTGCGTATTGTTTCTGAACAATCTTGAACACGTTGCCACAATTCATCTATGTTATTAACTTCTCATGCATAAACAAGATGTTTTAAATAACCACAAGAAAAAGTCAATTGCATTAAATCCCGAGACCTGGGTGGCCAAGCGACGGGACCATGCCGCCCAATCCACCGCTGAGGATTTTGAGCATTGCTGTAAATAAACTTTGATAAACTTTAATGACTCATTTTAATTGGATCGTCCTCGGCAAAAAAGCAATGTATCTTGGAAATGAGGCGATTGCGGATTTATGTCACAGAAACTTTTTTGTTTACTTTGACGTCCTGAATATGTATACTACTGTAATTTATGAAACATAATTTGATAACACCCTGTACATATATTGGGAAAATAAAACTCCTAAAGATTTTTAAATTTTATGCAAATACAGTGTGATACATTGGCTTCGATAAAGTAAATGTTCAAATTCTTTCCTACTTCTTGAATGCATGCCTCAGCACGTCTGACACATGCCTAAAGACGTCTGCCACAATTCATCACGTGCTCGGACTTCTGTAACATAGACTTTTAAATGACCCCACAAGTAATAATCAAGAGGATTTAAATCTGGTGACCGAGGTGGCCACAAAATAGAACCACCATGCCCTATCCACCTGTCAGGATACAGCATCGAGATATTCCCCCGTTTAAACGGGCGAAATGAGCTGTTGTACCATCATGCATGAACCACATTAGTCGTTGAGTTCTGATAGGCACATCTTCAAGTAGCACTGGTAAAGTCTGCTCAAGGAAACGCCTATACGAATCTCCAGTCAGTCGCTGCGGTAGCAGATGTGGGCCGATAAGATGATCTCTAATAATGCTATACTTAAAACCTCCGGGTTTCTCGACCTATGTTTATATGGTCCTTTTTCTTTAATTTT
Organism: Bathynomus jamesi; assembly: GCA_023014485.1. Classification (NCBI taxonomy): domain Eukaryota; kingdom Metazoa; phylum Arthropoda; class Malacostraca; order Isopoda; family Cirolanidae; genus Bathynomus; species Bathynomus jamesi. The sequence goes on from JAJOZX010000165.1 coordinate 130,577, forward strand.
ATCAAGAATATCCCCTGCGATTTATGAAACACATTTATGCATCACCCTGTATACATTGTGTGTGTGTGTCGTGTGTATTGTCGAAACTTTTTAGTCTAACGAGACAAACATACTCATTGATACCAACTCTTCCAAATTCATTTGCACACTTTACTCTTCATTGCTCAAACAGCAGCATTTAAAAAAAAAAAAATTCTGGTTAAAGCCAGACAATTTTATTAAATTCAGAAAAGATTCCTGTATTAAAAAGTTAAGATAATGTGAGATTGCAGATATCTCGGATTACTTTTATAAACTCTGTCTTTATCGTATGTTTCAAGTCAAATATATAATACAAGCTTGACCTTCGTGAAATGAGGAATCATCGCACGGAACATTTGAAAGGTTGAAAGGTGTATATATAACCTTTGGTTAGCTTCCGCCCGAATTGTTCATTCTGACTTCCGAAAACGTCTGATATTAAATCTTCATTATGTTGACTTGGACGTTGATCATCCTTTTTATTCTTAAATGTCAGTCCCTGATAACACTACTTTCTCTGCAATATATATATATATATATATACTATATTATATATATATATATATATATATATATATATATATATATATATAGCTTAACTCACGTTATTATATGTGAACACTAACTGCAGACTTTTATATTTCTGTCGGAGAATCTCTGCTAATTGAGTCTTAATTGTCTCGAAGAAAATGTCAGTTCTAGTGACGAAGGTGGATTCCTTCATTTCGCTGGAAGGGGATTCTCTCTCTCAGGATGTTTCCTTCGTCATGGAAACATTCTGGAATTAATTTGGCATTATTTGATTCCAGTGGGAGCTATTTCACTTATTTCTGTAGTGACGGTTTGGCATCTCTGTATTTGGCTGTGATTTTAATTAGATACCTGTGGTGCTTCCTACTCAAAGGGCGTTAGATTTTTACTTGTTCTCACTTTATATATGAGAGAGAGAGAGAGAGAGTATATAAATAGTGCAATGCAGTCGATCAGCCGCAATCGTGTTCGTAATAAAGACGATCTTTTCCCTTTTTCAGACAGATTAAGGGGGTCATTCAAAAACCACGTGGTCCTTTCTCGAGTGGTTTTCAAACCCTTCCCCCGCTTGTGGTCATTTGTGGCCAATGACTTAAACCCCCCTTCCAAAACCACGTGGTCTTCTGATGTCACCCCCACCCCTTCTTAATCTTTACTTCCTTGCGAACAAGACGAAACCACATACGTATGCGTAGTCATTTACATTTGAAATAAATATGCCTAGGCTTATCACCCCACATGGGCGTTTTATCCCAGTCTACCCTATTTATATAATTTGATAATACAGGGTGTCCCAAAAGTCCCTATCTATTTTGTTGAAATAGGCTGAATTTCAAATAATGTCACACTGACCTGATACAGATGTATTTCTCTACAAATTACAAGTATTACATCATTAAAATCTTTAATTAGTAGTTTCCATATGTGCTCCATCTGTATTTCTGCAAATCTCAAAGCTGTCAGCTGCATTGCGGAACACATTTCCGAGCATTTCAGGGGTTATTTTCTCAACTGCTCGCCTAATGCGATCTCGCAGATCTGGTAAATCTCGAATATTTCTGCGATAGACCTCTGATTTAATGAAACCCCAAGCAAAGAAATCCAATGGGGTCAAATCCAGAGATCGCGCTGCCCAGGGCCTATTTCCCCCACGTCTAATCCAACGATTTGGAAAACGCTCGTTTAAGTATATCTGAACAATTCTGGCATAATGACATGGTGCCCCATCCTGCTGAAAGACTACATTGTCGAGAATGCCATCTTCAAGAAGTTGAGGTTCTAGAAAATTTTGAAGCATATCAAAGTAAACAGGCCCTGTCACTGTAGCCTCTGCAAAGAAAAAGGGCCCGTAAATCTTAGACTTCGTCATTCCAAGCCACACGTTGACTTTAGGCGAGTTTCTTTCCCATTCAGTGAACTCAGTTGGCTTTTCATTAGCCCAGATGCGATAATTATGTCGATTGATTTTACCACAGGTGTAAAAAGTCGCCTCATCGCTAAACAAAATGTGGTCCATTAAATTGTTATTTTGGATTTGTTCGACCAGTTCCGCACGCATTGCTGCTCTTTTTGGAAAATCTTCCTCGTGTAAGCTGTAACAGCTGAATGTGATAACACTTCTTCTTCAGCGTCGAACGCAAGATTCTGTGAACAGTTGTTTTGGGTATGGTCAATCTGTGGGATGCTTGGCGAACTGACATTCTTTGATCGTCTTCGAACATTATGCGAACAGATTCAATGTTTTGTTGTACTGTTCTTGGGCGTCCATTTCTTCCTTCATCATGCACAGATCCAGTCCTTTTGAATTTGTTCACCAATTTACGAATTGCTTTATCTGTCGGTCCAGGCTTATGAAACCTTCTTGAGAATCGGTCTCTAATTTCACAACATTTCATTCCTCTGATGCGACATGTTACTATCATAACGCGTTCATGCACATCCATCACCAATGATATGGATCTGAAAAAATTAATTAAAAATTTAAAAATAATTAAAATAGAAATCTAATGCATGTATTTGTCTAGAAAGGTGCATGCAATCATGTCATTAAAACATTCATTTGAAATTCAGCCTATTTCAACAAAATAGATAGGGACTTTGGGACACCCTGTATAATAAACAATATTATAAACAGTATTTTAATGCTTAGTATTGGCCACGTGGTTAAACGTCAAGACCCCCCTCCCCCATGTGGCCCTTGGTGGTCAAATAACGAACCCCCCACCTTTTAAGGACAACGTGGTTTTTGAATGGCCCGTATAAAACGAAACGTCGATAACGTCTCGATCATCATTTTATTTACTATGAAAATAATGGAAATTCCAGTAAAAATATAGCTTTCCTCTGTTAAGTTTTTTATTGGGAGAATATTACTGTCGCGAACACACACACACACACACACACACACACACACCACACTACTGTCAAGTACTTTTAAATTTATTTCAACTTCTCTCTAGAGAATTTTGGCAAAGTTGGAAGTACTCGGAAAAATTGTTTGTTTCATGGGACTCGATCAAAGTACGGGTATTGCACTAAAGGGAGTAATATACATGCAGGGGAACGTGGTGTAACACTGCATGTACATCTCCAAGGATTTCTCTCCGTGAAGTTTCAGCTAAATTTTTAATGAGAAATAAAAGAATTTCGTGCATTGCATTTTCACACAATGAATTTTGGCCTCTGTAAAAAATAGTCTTCTGCCGCTACGGAGTAGACATATCAAGAAGGCGCTTGCAGATCGATGCGTTATTGCCAAGGGTGAGTTTTTCGACATGATTCCTGAGCGTGTCGTTACAGATGATAAAAAAAAATAAGGATCAATGAAAGAAAGCCACCCCCAGCCTTCTTTAGTTAGCTTTATAAGGCTAACTAACGAAAATATCACGACCTAACCTAACCAATCGTTAGGTCAACTGTACGCCCTTGATGATTGGTTAGGTTAGGTCGTTATATTTTCGTTAGTTAGCCTTATAAAGCTAACTAAAGAAGGCTGGGTGGGGATGGCTTTCTTTCATTGATCCAAAACTAAATTTCGTTAGTTTTGTATTTAAATTGCGTATTGGGTATCAATAATGTCCGAGTGCATCATAAATCAGGAGCAAGATGCATCACAGGTTTTGTTTTTCTCACTCAACATCAGCATGCTCTCATTCCTCCAGTTACAAATAAATCCAGACTCCCTAAAGCACGCTCTACACAGAGTGGACCAAGAATCCTGTGCTTTTACCCTTTCAAAGCTTTCGTGTACACTGTACAGTATGTACAATTGTACATAGTATTCGTTTTATCGACTGGACATTCCACTCACACTCTAATAACCTAACCTAACCTAATCTAACTCACAGGACACACAACGTCTCTAGAATATTCCGTAAATAAAATGTATGAATATTCTGGTCACAGTGCAGTGTACTTTTTATGCCAATATAAATTAGACCGGAATATTATATATATATATATATATGAAAATTATTTCACGAAAGTAACACGTGAAAAATATTTATGATGAATAAAACCACGTGTGTGTGTGTGTGTGTGCGCGTGCGCGTTATAAAAAATTAATTAATATAAGTTTCTGTTTTCAGTCTATAACATACCCAGTGTATGCGTCTGGTTACACAATAACCTCCTTAAGAGATAATCCTTTTAATCTATTCTTTCTCTCTCGTTTTAGTAATATATTGTACAGTCTGCAGTCTCTCTTCGGGTATTTGAAAGTGAAGTAAAACATTGCTTCTCATTCCAGTTTGTTTTGTTTCTCTCTAAATAGCGACTTCGTTATTAACAGTCGTTCATTTACAGAACCAAGAGGAATTGTCAGCAGCAATGACACGAGGCCCTTTTTGTTCAACTGCGCTGGTAAAAAAAGTAGTTTCGGAGCGAGCGCGCGCGCGCGCGCGCACACACACACACACACACACACACACACACACACACATATATATATGTGTGGTGTGTGCAGGGTGTCCAAAAAAGGGTGAAATAAAAGAATTGTATGTTTATAGCTCCCCCAAGGGGCTCAGGGAACCCGGGTTCAATAATAATTGTCCGGGCCTGATATGGCCAATTTTATTGCGTTTGACCACATATAAATGAGTTGGGAGTGGAAAGGCCATGCAGATATCATTCCTCAGTTCGATTTCAATTGGATTACAGCCGTTTTAGAATATACTGATAATTACTGTCTTAATTCAAATGTTTGCCGTAAAATAATTACTGTTTACGTTTACTGTCCTTTTTAAAGGTGACGACGCAAACTATTTTGGTACAAGTATGTAACAGTCTTATCTGTTGTAGCGAATGACGATTATAACAACTCGCAGTTCAAATAACAGAGCAAAACAATGTAACGACAAAGATTTAAATGTTTGAGTCACAAAGGCAGTACTTTTGCTGGCGTAGGCCCTCGCCTCTCCTTCCTGCCTAAAAAACAAAAAAGGATAATAAAATTTATAGACTAGTCAGTGCATATAACTTTCTTTCAAACTGTTTACGAGTATCAAGCAAAAGATGAGAAGGATTCTAATTTCAATAATAAGAATTTAAAGAAATTTTTCGCAGGTACAAATTAATTAACCATTTCACCGCCAAACCCGCGTATATTCGTTGCCATAAAACCGTGCCTGCCACGCCATACCCGTATATAATAACCCCATAGCATACCATAACCTGGCGGTGAAAGGGTTAATTAATAGACGTTCAAGAAAATTTGAATAAAACTAAGTCGAACGTTGTATGCGAAAAATAACAATTATTAGCAATTATTAACAATAACAATAACTAACATTTATTAACAATGATTATCAGTTACTTACAATTACAGAGAAGCCTGTCTTTATCCCCAAATATCGTCGAGGAGCATTGCATAAAAGCCGTATTCCTCTTATATATAATTCTAGAAGTTTTGGACGAACTAAACTAAATCTAATGATTAACTAATTACTAGTTAATCTGCCTGAATTTTGTCAGTTCCAGCGAAGGAGTTCAGTGATTGGTACACCTTTGGAAAAAAAAAAAAATGATTTTGGCCTTTTTTTGAACAAATAAAGATGATCTTAAAACCGTCTGTTCACCATTTCTGTCGAAATTATGGATTGATTTGGCGTTTATAATTGTAAAGTTAGGGAGTGACATAAACATTACGCTAAATTCTTTGGGTATAAACTATAACTTGCTTTTCTTTGAATGAATGAATGAATAAATGAGGTCGTTGTCTTGTCTTAACACTTCGAATTGATACGAAATCTTTTTGCTTAATATTTATAAAACATTTTTCATCCAAGAATATAAAAAAGAAATAACGCTTTCTCTCATTATTTATAAGATTTTTTTTTTTTGTAATTGAAACTAATGAATCACATGGCTGTGTTCAGTTATTAAAATTCTAGTTGGAATGGCGTGATAAGTATACAGTAGATCTCTTGAAGTGTCTTATTTTACAAAGGATTCCGCGTACGTAGAAAATAATAGAATTCTGTATAGGAACGTTAAAACAGGAATCAGTAAATATTTAAATAAAGAAAAAATAAAGGTAAATAAATAGAATCGTTTTGGAGGAAGGGAAAGACATCCGAAAGGAAGTTACTTTCATTGATAACGAGACGAACGACCACATAAAGGACGAAGAGACAGATTAGGACAAACGAATAAAATGTGCTTAGATCTTTTTTATAGAAATTTTTTAAGGTTCCGAGGTATTAAAAGTGTTAACTCATCAAAAATACCCCATTACATCTGCGAATTATCACACTCTCGACTTCACTCATGCCCAGTTGCCTGCTCACACACACACACACACACACACACACACACGAGACGAAACAACAATATTGGATCGAAGTCCAGATAAATAGACAAACTAACTCATAAAATACAGACAGACTAACTCATAAAATACGGACAAATAGACAAACTAACTCATAAAATACAGACAAACTAACTCAAAATACAGACAAAGAGTCTCAACAGAAAACAAAACCCAGCTTCTGTTCTCGCGTCTCCCTTTATTCATTCACATATACTCTATAGAATTTGTCTTGGGAGTTGAATGCGTTCCTTTGACAACAGTTTGGTCCTCGTTCAACTTGTGAGCAAACACCTCTGAGACATTCCAGGATTGGAGAAGCCGCACGGTCCACAGAATTTAATTACTATGCACATTATATATATATAATATATATATATATATTATATATATATATATATATATATAGGCATAAATACCCAAGTTGGTCGAACATTTGTGTAAATATTCGTCCGTGACCATTTTTTATGTACTTGGTCGATCATTTTATATAGTTTCATTTTCAAATATCACAGGCCTACAAATTGAAATTAGTAAAATGGGGTTTATGTTCTAATATGTAATCTTCCCTAAGTTTGCTACACTGATTTCAAAAGTGACATCCATATTATAATAAAAACCCACTCTAATAGACAGAGTTTATTTCCACAACAGTTTCGATGCCCACTGGCATCCTCTTCGGATGGATACAGAAAATCTCTGTCTATTAGAGTGGGTTTTTATCATCATATTTTGGACCTTCACGTAGAAAAGTGAAGTTTTTTGCATTTATGATATTCATATTCTTGTCACGTAAGGGAAAAAAAACAAGAGAGAAACACGTTTTTCCCCTTACCTTGTACAATGTATTTCATATATCCAAATAACAACTTGTGTATATTTTTGATCCAAAAATGGACAAAACTCAATTAAAGTGAAGAAAATAGAAGGCAGTAGTATAGCCGCAAAAGGGAGAGTGCAGGAATGTTGCAGGTTATTATGTAATGTTGCGAAGGGGGGTTGTTGGGGAGGGGGTTGTTGCAAAGGGGGGAAGGGGGGGTTGTTACAAAGGGGGGCTGCTGCAAAGGGGGGAAGGGGGTTGTTGCAAAGGGGGGTGGGGGGAAAACTTGGAGGCGGCGTTATCCCCCAAGAGAAAGAAAGGAGGAGAGGTGTTCACCTGGCAGGAGCCAAGTGCACATTAAGACTTCCAGCCGGGCTGGCGTTGTTTTATAGGCTCCTAATCAGCCAGTTGGCGTAAATGGCTTGAGTTGCCAGATACCGCGATACCATTGTATACATTATTATAGACTCCTAATCAGCCAGTTGGCTGGTTGTCAGATACCTCTTTTTAGCAGTATTATTGCATACATTATTATTATATACGCCTAATCAGCCAGTTGGCTGAGTTGCCAGATAGCGCCATGTATTCCATTGTATACACTATTATAGACTCCTAATCAGCCAGTTGGCTGGTTGTCAGATACCTCTTTTTAGCAGTATTATTGCATACATTATTATTATAGACTCCTAATCAGCCAGTTGGCTGGTTGTCAGATACCTCTTTTTAGCAGTATTATTGCATACATTATTATTATAGACTCCTAATCAGCCAGTTGGCTGAGTTGCCAGATAGCGCCATGTATTCCATTGTATACACTATTATAGACTCCTAATCAGCCAGTTGGCTTAGAAGGCTTAAATATTGCCAGATACCTGTTGTATACAGAATACCGGTAGTAGAAGGCATAACAATAAACAACATTGCATCATTCTTTTTATTATAAATATATAGAAAATAAATATACATTTGAGGAATATGCGTATAACAGAAATATATACACACAATTATGGATATATATATATATAAAATAATATACATTTCATATACATTTGAGGAATATGCGTATAACAGAAATATATACACACAATTATGGATATATATATATATAAAATAAAATATACATTTCATATACATTTCAATATGTACATAACAGAAATATATACACATAATTATATATAAAATAATATACATTTCAAATAAATATACATTTCATATACATTTCAATATGTACATAACAGTACAGGAGAAATATACACACACACACACAATTATGGTGATATATAAAATAAAATACATTTCATATACACTTCAATATGTACATAACAGTACAGGAGAAATATCAAGCAAAATATATATATATATATATAAACACAAATCAATAGAAATATGCGTATAATCGTCAAGCAAATATATATATACAATTCACTTTTTTTTCAAAATACTAAAATCGGTCTTAATCGAGTTTACAATTACATCATTATTGCTCTGCATTACGCAGTCTATGCGGCTTAATAATATTTCACCGCTTAAAGTATAGGGAAACCTGTATTCGATATGAATGGCTTTCATATCGTTCAGTACTATTTTTGTCCCCACTTTACAACCGGTTGGCAAGTCATCTTTAAATACGTCTAGAATACAATCAAAAGCACGCACAAAGAGTTCATCGTTAGCTACATTATTAAACGCAAGTTTATAAGAATGCTTTTCCAATCGAGGGTTTATTTCTACCGACTCGAGCTTTTCAATCGTGAACTCTTCACTCAACATAACGGCAATTGAAATAATCTTCTAAATCGTTACGGCAACTGCGCGTTATATAAAGAAATAGTTCTTCAGGGTGAACGGTGTAGGTGAGCTCAGCCTTGTACCGATCAATTGCTTTGTACCAAAGTTCATGGTATTTCAAAGAGTGTAAACTTTTTAAATAAACATCCAGCACTAGACCATTCTCACCAGTCCTACACTCGGTAAACCCATCGAGCAGAGCAGTGTATGCGTATTCAAGAACTGTATCAAAATAAAGCATATCCGTAACACGCGTCTAATATAGGTTTCAGTTTACGGAATCCGACGATTTCAAACATTCTGTCGAGGATGAAACGGTTTCGCGTAGGAATAAGAGCGTTATTATCAGAAGCATTCTTCCACATCAGCCTTATATCAATGCATGGCCGATCGTTATTTATACACAACCTCATCATGATATACGTTAATATAGTGATAAAAACACCTAAGATTGTCCATGATCACGAGATTCACATTTTCAGACGTAGGGTATGAGTAATCGACATGGTGTAGCATGACGTAATACCGCTTGTCACCACCCATCCACAAGGCTCATTATCCATACCTGCTGCTTCTCTTCTGCACGCGTTGTTTCTTTTACTTCACGGTGTATGTGAGACTTTATAAGTTTAGCCCTGCAGCATACTTCAGCACATCGTCTGTGCAACGAAAGCCTTCAACAGTCTCACCAGAACATCCGTAGAGTATTTGTACATCTTGGAACTTCGCACAATCCAATGTGGCTTTAAAAAGGCATAGGGGGGGAATAGGAAGTTTTTGGTATCCACCACATCCTCACACTTTACTGAATACCATTTCATAAACGTTGTGCAAGCAATATTAAAGGTAGCCATTTCAATATACGTCTGATCTGAATACACGTCTGATCTCTCGGGTTACTGCGGTCGACTGACCACGCAGGACTCCCAGATAGTAGCATGACTCACGCAGTGGGCGGAGCTTAGAACTTTCACCACACACACACACACACACACACACACAACACAACACACACACACACAAAGGAAAGTGAACGCTATTTGATTTATTGAGATATTCATATATTTACAAATACGATTAATAAACGAGATATTCAAGTTATATATATATATATATATATATTTTACAAATAGATACGATTATATACAAGACGTGTGAGTTAGAAGCATCATTGGTATCCAAAGGGTACGGTATCATAGGTGCCAGGTAACTGGTAACGTTTCCTATAGGTGTTACGGCACACCATCGTACCCCTAAGTTCCTTCACGCCTCCCAGCTTCTGCGCCCGAAAATGTGGGTGCCTACAATTAGTTGGTGAGGTTGCAAACATACTAGATCCTTCAACGACTCAAAGTTAACAACCTCCGAGTCGCATGGTTGAGCGTAATACCCTTTGCCTTCACGATATATTTCATTTCCTCCCCTACCCTGACCCGTACCCCATAAGTCTTAGGTCCTGTTGAGATAAAGATCGGCGTATGCGTCGTCCCCATACTCATCCTTGATCTCATCAGTGAGCTCGCCGAGGAACTCCCAATAGCGGGCATGTAATCACCCTCCCTCTCTGTGAATATCACGCTATCTGTATCGGCATACAATACTCTCCGCCCAAGAGAATGCAATAGACCCCAAAGTTTTATACGGGCGTAGGCTGTTGTGAAGCTCGCCACAGGTATGTTTGTAACCCTTGAGGTATCTGTGGCAAATTCAGTGTTGTTGTACTTTATTACGTAAGTATTACCTACATTCACGATCTCCATGACCTCTTTATCGGGGCATTGGCATAATCCCAGACATCGCTATAACTTTGTGCCAAATGAATGTTCCCTCTGCCGGTATTCTGCGCAATTTTCCCCATAGACTGTTTAGAACAATTTGCACTAAAGCGCTTGCCAGATTCTTTACAATTTGGACACGATCAAGTTGTATACCTTCGCGGTCGCGGTAACGTTGAATATAGGCAGACTTTTCATCTTCGGTATCAACTCCTCGCGGATACCCTGATGCTTCAACCTTATCCTTCAAAAAAGGCGTTATATATGGTGTGAAAAGGTTGGGGAGCTTCTGAAACTCCACACCTCGTGTATCTTCAGTATTCTATAACCATGGCGTACGGCTAGGGCCAGCTCAGGACTTGTATATACGCCTCTGATCTTACGCTGGTGGGGCATATGGTTACATTCGCCGTTATCCTCTTCCGCGCACTTCACGCACAGGGAAACATGAGCTTGTCGTCGATAACGACAGGTAAGATCGCATCCATAAATTGCGTGGGGGGAGTACGTCTACGAAGAGAGCCCAAAGTAATGATCATTCAAATTTTTGAAATTCATTGATGGATGGTAGGCTAGGCCCCACCAGTTTCAGGAGCGCCCACGGGGTACGGATTGCTCTTCATCACGTATGGGTATAAAGAACAGAAATCATAGTAATGGAGCTTCACGCCCTCCGTAGGTGGGAAGTATAGTCTGAAAGGATTTGTACGTCCTCCAAACAAGCTATCACACATTTGAGAGGATCCAGCACCATTGAACGCTTGATCGTTTTTATTTCCTCACGGTATACATCGTCTGTCTCCATCCGTGCATCATATTCATGCTCCCACAAGACTTTGTGAGTGAACTGTGATCCTATAAGTTGATCGCGGGTGGCGGGTCGATGCAAGACAGTCGGCAGGAGACCTACCGTGGATATCTCCGGTGACTTCGCACTCAGGACGGGGCAGCCATGCCACCAGCAACCGTTAAAGGAGTACACAGTCTTCACACCAGTGACACGGTTTTCACTTAACCCATCAACCCAAAAAACACGTCCATTAATCTTAATGGGTACTTCACCCGTGTTGCGGGCGTGCTTTATGTATACACCTGTTTGTTGCTGCAGGTGTATGAGCCAGTAAATAGCCTTGTGTCGTAACTGCGGGGGTTGTTTCGGTGAATAATGGCTAAGGTGTCTTAGGCATGAAGTTATTTTGAACACCGTAAACATAATGATGCGATGGTGGTTGCGACTTGCAGTGGATCGCATTTGAAACGGGCTATGTACATACTTCTAAAGGCCTGGAAACATACTCTAAGCACGCGCACATCATTCACGCAATAACGCTCACATTCATCAGCTATATTATAAGGGTTACTTTCATTAAAACTGTCGTAGTATCGATCAAAGTCTTCACGTTCATCCATGCAGTCAAAATAATGTTTGGGGTGGTGGGGCCTACGTAGTTTAAAGTCTCGCTGGTGAGGAAAGTGTATGGGAAGTATCCTTTGGAAACTTCAGCTGCTACTCCCCATCACCTTGGGTAGCTTTGCTAATTTACAAGGTGTGAATAATAAGTATCTTTAAATTGTACATTGCCTCTTATCTGCATCTGTATTAATTTGTTGCCTTTTTCAATGGATCACCTGTAAATATCTCAGAGGATTCGTGTTCAAGCAACTCCTTAAAAGGAACTGCGTGTCAACTTTGCCCCGTTATGGGCGAGAATATACACAGTCATTTTTTGAACTTGTCGGCTAACTTGACAATATAGGAACACAAATAGTTTCACAGGACTATCGCTGACATTCGTTTTAAAAACGTTTGTCCGTTTACCGCATTTGGGGCACTCGTCACATTCGATACCCATACACTCATCACAGATGGTCTGGCTCACAGTAAATGTGGAATTACCTCTTGGTTTCAGCGTTCGTATTGTTTCTATATCGTAGTACACAGTTATACAAGGGTTATTTTTAGGCTTAGCATCTTTCATAAAAACACACATGCTTTACTCCATCCGCCTTATATTTCTCCTGGCATGTAGGACAGTGAATTACGTCGCACTTGTGCTTAAATTTTCCCCAATTATCCATTGTGAAACATACCACATTCACAGATTCTCATTTTCCTGCCGTACCAATTGATTTATGGATCAAAGCAGCTATTATTGAAAAATGTGCGTCTACACACATCACAGTTCTCTTCTCAACTACACTGCTTTCACATTTGGTGCTTTTACACTGCTCACATACCATGTGACATTCTTTTACAATGTCTCACTATATCATCCGCAACTCGAGGCACCCTTACCAAATCATGAGGTCTCCCATATTTTCGACTTTTGTCATAACTCGCGTAAAGCCCCCTTATATTACGGATGGGGAGATACGTTGTTCCTGACAATCCTAAAATAAGTAGGGCCTTGTACGATCTCTCACAGCTTTTAAAAACATACACAGTCCGGCGGCGATCATCCAAACAAATATAACTATGCGCACATTCATTTCCTGTTCTACCTTTCTCAGCTCTTCAGGCCCTATTACAGTCAAATTCAAGTCACAGTCTACAGCTAGTTTACGGGCACGCCAACGATCGTAGGCAGCCAAATTTTTTTGAGTCCGTGTATTTTGTACAGTAAACATACGTGCTAAGAGTACTGCTATAAAACCGCAACCCACGATCGACGTTATATGCCTTCGGTAAATAGTTGGAGAATTGAAGTTAAGAGGTCGGTATGGCACTATGACCCGCAACACGGAATACACGGTCAATATTTACCGTGAAGTTGTCCATATTGAAGGCTATACTACTTTGGACGGCTTGCATTATACGCCCTAATATATATTCTACATCTTCAGCAGCCAAACGTCTAAACCGGTACTATCACCAATAATCGTCTACATCACCGTCATCTGACCCGAACCAAAGGACAGACTCGTCCTGACCTCACGCTCGTCGCGATTCTGAAGAGCAAACTCTATAAATATGCTGTACTACCCTGCGTATCCCGCGCTCAATACCATTGCTATACATGACTCTAGGGTCGACCCTGACTCTATACCGATTCTAGTCAAGGCGGGGGTGGGGCTGCGGATCGCACTAACTCTAACGTAATAACATCCTCAACAGAACGGGGGGCGGATGAATGTGGCTATATTAGGTGCTGCTGCTGATGGGGGCCCTGTTGCGTAGGAGGGTTGGGATCTATTATTGTAGACTTAACAGAACGGGGGGCAGAATAAGGGGGTATATTAGGTGCTGCTGCTGGGGAGGTTGTTGCGTAAGAGGTTGAGGGTTGGGGGTCTGCTGCAACAGACGTATTTCGGTCGCTTTATACCTGATGTGGGTTCTCATACCTCCGCTTTGGACGTGCACCGTATCGCTGGTGAGGGTTCAGGGGAGGAGATCACAACTACACTGTCGTCGAGGTCATCCGTAATGATGGGTGCTCTACCTCATCGTCGGTTCTGTGGGAGAAGAAATATAAGGATCAGCACTCAAAATTTGTAATATTTTGTAAATGACCCACTTAGGAGTGTGACGTGTTAGAAATGGACTCTGTAGAAAAATTCAGATTCACGAGCCCATCCACATGTATTATATCTGGACCTACAGGATGTGGTAAAACTGTGTTTATGCTTAAAATCATTAAAGAAAAGGGGAGATGTTCTCGAAATTTGTGCATAAAGTTATATGGTGCTATTCGACGTATCAATCAGTGTTCAACGAGTACCAAGATGATATTTTGTTCCACAAAGGCGTATATGACGTTAATTCGTTAAAGGGAAATGAACATACAATCATTGTAATTGACGATCTCATGTTGGAGATGGATAAAACGTTTGCCGAGACATTTACAGTATTCTCCCACCATCTTAACATAAGCGTGTTCTTCATCAATCAGAATCTATTTTTCAAAAATAGATACATGCGCGATGTGTCGTTAAATACGCAATATCTAGTCTTATTCGCGCAACGTAGAGATGTATCACAAATTGGGGTATTAGCCAATCAAATGTTCCCGAATCAGCGTAAGGAGTTTTTGGAAGTTTATAAAGAAGCTACAAGCACGCGTTACGGATATTTGCTTTGCGACCTTCATCCGCGAAACACGTTTAGAGTGCTTCTGCGAACGAATATATTTCCAAACGAGCCTGAAACGGTGTATATTCCAGAATGACAAAGAGACTAAAGAAATACCGTGAATTAATAAAAATCTATCATCGACTGCCCGGGCAATGCAGCAGATGTTTATTAAAAATATCGATGCCGACTTTTTAAAATGCATCTGTGAAATCTGTCTTAACGTTATAAATTGCAATGTATCAATGAAAACCCATCAGAAGGCTCGCCTACGCCGCTACAAGAACATAATACGTGCACTCGCTCGTAAAAGCCAAACTGTAGCGAAGAAAAAACGAATTATTGTACAAACAGGAGGGTCATTTCTCCCCATCTTATTTTCAGTTTTGGGCCCTTTACTGACTAGATTAATATAATGAAGAAAGTGGTAGTGATTCCCCACGAGGTGTACGCTTCACTGCAAAGAGACACGGATCTAGATCCCCGTAAAAGCAGACTTAAAAGAATGGAAAGCGAATTGTTAGCCCTATTAAACAGTGAAAAAACACCTGATGAGAAAAGAATCTTATACCAAGAAGCTCTGCAGAAATTTCTTCACGAGTACGAAAATTATAAGAGCCCTACAGAGATTCCTGTGGTTATTAGGCACAGCACGGGGGACGATGGCGACATAGGATCTGTACCCGACGACACAGCTGACCAACCAAAAAGATTAGCCACACAACATATCGAACATGTATTAAAAACCCTCCCACTTACATTGAGGAGTAAAGGCTTAAGTCTTTATAATCTATTGAATGAGGATCCCGCCATACAATGGACCGATACAGGGGATCATTGTGGAAGGATCAAAGGTACAGGGATCGAATATCGTAGACATTGTCCATGATCTGGTGAGAAAGTGGGATAGGCCATCACCATCAGGATGGAAGCATATTAAAGCAAGACTACAACAAATAAATGTCCCTAAAACGTTGATAGGAAATCTGAACAGGTTAAAAGACTTGGAACATGCAACGCCTGTGACACAATTGAAGGCGCCGTCACCCCCCGGTAACACCTTTGAAGAGGAGCAAGAAGAGGTTAAACCAACCCTACCCACGTGCCTCTAAAATACGCAAATGGCTAACGTATTAACTAAACGCTATTATGACATTTCTACCCCATCCTCTTACGGCGGCGTAGATAGACTGTACAGAAGTGTTTACGGAGTAGGAAAAAAAGATGTTGAAAGATTTTTGAGGGAGCAGGACGCTTATACGCTTCATAAGCCTGTGAGAAAAAGGTTTAAAACAGCCAAGACAACGGCTTCCTCGATTGATTCTATTTGGCAAGCAGATTTAACAGACATGCAAAGATATTCTGTGTATAACGATGGTTACCGCTACATTCTATTCATAATAGACGTATTCTCTAGATATCTGTGGCTAGTTCCTCTGAAAAATAAATCACCTGAAACAGTTGCTAAAGCCACCAAAACGCTAATGTTAAAAGAAAACAGGGTTCCTGGCTATTTTTGTACGGATATGGGGAAGGAGTTTATAGGCCGTGCTTTTCAGAATATGTTGACAGAGTTTAATATCAGCTATTACACAACCAATTCTATACATAAGGCTTCTTTAGCTGAAAGAGTTCAGCGCACCATAAAGGAACGCATGCACCGTTATTTTACACATAAAAACACATACAGATTTCTAGACATTCTGGAATCATTGGCATCATCCTACAACCGCTCACACCATCGCACGATTGGGGCAACACCTAACGAAGTTTTAGAAAGAGGTACGCTCCCGAGAAGAGATGGATCACCACCACCACCACCACCACCACTCTGTGCGCTTCAAAATCAATGATTATGTAAGGCTGTCGCGTTCGGGGAATAAATTCGCAAAGGGTTTTGAGCAAGGATGGACACGCGAGATTTTTAAAGTTAGGGCTGTGAGACCTAAAGGTGAGATAATGATGTATTACATTGAAGATTTGAATGGGGAAGAAATCTCAGGAGGCTTTTACCGCGAGGAATTGCAGAAAGTTGCGTTTAATTTAGAAAAAAATGTGTTTAAAATTGAGAAAATTTTAGGAAGCAAAGGTTCAGGAAGGAGAAAAATGTACCTGGTGAAATGGCTAGGGTACCCAGAAAGCTTCAACACCTATATAAAAGCTGATGCAATAATGAAGCTTAAATAGTATGCAACATGGCTCCTAACCATTTCTACGTCACACTCCCGTCCTCCTCGTCCCTGTCTGTACACCCTAACAACACGCTAGCCAACTTTGTAACAGAACTCCATGGGCACATTGAATTGGGTCGTGATTCGTATGAGGTGGGGATATGCGAAATTCAGCTGGACACCGTCTTTTTAAATATTGAACATAAAGAAACCGTTTTTACGATTCTTAGAGACATTGACGAGTGTGAAAAAGCTGGGGTAGCTATGGATGAAACTATGCGCATCGCTCGGACTAAGATTGCACGGTATTACAGTACAGAAGTAAGACTAGGGCCGGGTCAATATGGTTCGGCCGAGGATGTTGTGAGAGGCTTAAACGTAAGTTTAAGAAACTCAAACCTTACGAATGATTTAGTATATGAAATCGTAAACAACCCTGCACATACACTAATCCTAAAATCAAAGACTAACAGACGTCTTAAAGAACATAGAAAGTTCAAAATTCTAACCAACGGCCGATATAGCGCAGCCTTCCAAAGAGACACATTTCACGAGACACAGTATAACTTGTCCAGATTAATGTATCAATTGAAGATGGAGAAATTGGCTGAAAGGTCCCCAGACATGTGCTATATTTACAGTAATATAGTGGAGCACCAGTTGTTGCAGCATTTGTTGGGGATACCCAGGCACGCCTGCTGCGCATTGCTCACATCCCCAACCATAGAGGAAGGAGTTTGAGTATTACATATGACAGACCCCATTATGTGAATGTCGCAACTAATTTAATAACCAATATCACAATATATATAAGAACGATTGAGGGCGAAAACTTCCCATTCGGTAACGGGAGCTTAACAGTGAAGCTACACTTTCGACGCACTGAGTTATAATGGATAGAAAGCCTTTCACCGTCTATCGAGGGATGCGATACCAGCGCGGTAGTGGACTTGGATCCATTTTTTCATCCATACTACGTACGGCTGTTCCTTTGCTGAAGAGGGGTGCCAGATACCTTGGAAGGAAAGCGCTACAATCAGGCCTTAACACTGCAGAAGACATATTGGCCGGGGCTAAACCTAAAGAAGCTCTAAAAAAACATTTAAAGCGTACACGGAACGAAATCATCAAAGATGCAAAGAGAAAAATGCGTGGTGGCGGGAAGAAGAAGGGGCTCCCCGGAAGAAGAAGAAGGGTCACGTGGTATTAAACGTAAAAGGCTATCAAAAAAGAAATGCTGTAAGCGAATGAAACCTATGGTTGACCACTTTTTTGACTGATATAAGCTAAGGATATTGATCTCATGAATCATAGTTTGTTTACCACTTGTCGAGAGAGGAGTCACTATTTCGCCATGGCACGCTTCATCCACCCATGTAGTTCACAATGCTGTAAATCGGAGCTGTCCTTTTTTGAGCTCCCGCCAACCCAAGTTTCTATTGAGCACAGTGACTTTATTACAATTAACCCTTTAAACACAATTAGTTCCCCGAGTGCACCTATAGAATTCGTGATACCCAGCTCAGGTCCTTACTTTTTTGATCCAAGCTGTGTGCACATGTACGCTAAGCTACGTATAGCCCATTCTGATGGAACGGCCTGCGATGACAAATATGCTGTATACCCTGAAACAAACTTTCTGCACGCCATATTCAACCAGTGTGACGTATATTTAAATCAGACCAACATATCGGCAGGCACGGGGTACTATCATCTACGAGCCTATTTGGAAAATGTCCTCAACTTTTCCAAAGAAGCGAAGGCTACCTTTTTAAGTGCGGAGGGATATTATCAAACTAAAGATGAAAATAGTATAAAGGACAAATTTAAAAATTCTAAAAAGAAAATATACGAGTGTTTTGGACGGTTGCACACAGATTTCACTTTCCAGGAGAAGTTGCTTGTGAACGGGGTGGATATGAAAATAAAGCTCACCCGCACGAGTCCTGAGATCTGCTTAAATCTGGATGCGAATCAAGAAGAGGGTGCAAAGTCCGTTGTGGTTCACATTATGGACACATACCTCCGCGTACGGCGAGTGAAATTAAGTTCACCAAAACAACTAGAAATTGAGAAAAATTTACTAAACGCTACAGTGAAATATCCTATTAACAGAGTGCAGATCAAACTATATACGGTTCCTGCAGGGTTGGCATCGAAGCAGATAGAAAACATTGCCCTGGGAAATCTTCCTAAAAGGATATTAATCGGCATGCAGGACCACGCTTCGGTGAATGGAAAATATAAAAAGAGTGCCTTTAAATTCGAGAATTTCGGACTTAAAAATATAACTCTATACGTTAATGGCACTGCTTTGGGTGGAACAATGGGTACGGACTATTCATCAGACGCTGTGTTACCTCTTTGTGCCAGAGCCTATAGTAATCTGACCCATATTGCAGGTGATTGTGATGAGCTTGGTAATGGGGTAACGCAGGAAGAATTCATTGATCAATTTAACCTTTATCCGTTTGACATTACACCTGACTTATCTGCTAGCGTAAATACCCATTTAACACCACAGCAGAGCGGTAACATCTCAGTGCGGCTGGAATTCGCCAAGCCTATAGACGCTCCTATTAGTGTACTAGTATATCTCGAATCGCAAGCCCTAATAGAAGTAGATAGATTTAGAAGCGTTATCACTGACTTTTAAAATGGATGCTAATACACTTCAGAAAGTAATGGAGCGAGTCACACGTTCCAAATTTATCGGCGTGTTTGCGAAGAATGAAACATTGAGTTTGCCAAGTACGCGAGAATGCGGTAGTCTTATTGTGAACACAGACATCATCGGTAATGAAGGGATTCACTGGATCGCTGTCTATTTTAAAAATAGACAGCGCCTGTACTATTTTGATTCACTCGGTACTCAACCCTGGAGTGACCCTATTATTGTAAAATTTCTCGCTCAGTTACATATTCCCGAAGTTGTATGGAACCCATTTCGTATGCAGGGATATTTTACTAATGTTTGCGGAATGTACTGTGTCTCATTTCTCATGCATATGTCAAATGATAAAGAATTTATAAATTTTTTAAATTTATTTGACCCGTGTCACACTCACCGAAACGATGAAATGGTATGCAGACAGATAAAAAACCGTTTTCCAATTGTACGTACTCGTTGTATATTATAATGTTTTTGTTCGTATATTTGTATATTCGTTTATTGTACTGATTTCTTTCATTTAATAAATTTATGAAAATATATTGTCTTCTTATCCCAAAAAGATCGAAAAACACTTACATTATTTGACATTGTTGACTGATCAGTATATCATCCGTATTCCCTTCAAAAGATTGTATAACTCGTGTCAAATCCTCATCGGACCTTAAAGGAAAATATACAGAGTATACAGACAGATCCCCATTATGTGAAGATATCTTTGGTTCGAGGAGTGAACGCCATAAAAATTTCGATTTTAGCATAATGGGGAAATAACATTGATTGACATTTTTGGCGAGTATCTATTTGACGAATACTACAACTCTCCATATATATATAAAATCGAATTATGGACACTTACATTTCTATGGTAGTCCCTTGCGTCGGGTTGTAAGGAGCGTCACTGCAAATATCTTCTACGGTTTGCGTCGAAAATAGTTCGCCACAATCAGCGCATTGAAAAGACTAATTGTGGTTAATGCTGCAGTATCACGTTCTTCATACAAGTCTGGGGAGACGTACAGGTCCATGGTTGATTATTCACTGATGCGAAAATAGCTACTGTTACTCCCAACTGAAAATATCCCCTTTTATATGCACATTCGCCAAGCTCCGCCCAAAAGACCAGATGTTCGTAGTGATTGGCTGCCGATGTAGCTGGGTGGAGCTATGACGTGTACCAATCCGCTATAACGAGACCGGACGAGTAACATATATATAAAATCGAATTATAGGCACTTACATTTCTATGGTAGTCCCTTATATTATATTTTTTACTTACAAATTATTAGTATTGTTTGTTAACATAATTGTTAACTTATTTTATAATAAAGAAATTATATCCTAATTATATTTTAAAAAGAACATTCGGTTTCAACGTTAAGCTGTGGTCTAAGGCGGCGTGGCATGAATAAATACTAAAATAAAATTAAATGTTAAAAATCTTTATTCATACGTTATTAAAAGTTAAAAATCTTTATTAATAAAACAGGATAGAAGCATATGAAAGTCAAGGTAAACTATAGTTGTAAATTATAGTTAGGTTATACGATGTTTTTCGGGCATACTACTGCCTCGGGTTAAATGATCCTGTTATTTTAAATCACGTATTTGAAAGAGTTAATCATTATTGCTACATAGAAAAAATCGTGCATTACGATGTTTTTCGGATACTACTGCCTCGGGTCAAATGGTCCTGTTATTTTAAATCACGTATTTGAAAGAGTTAATTATTATTGCTACATAGAAAAAATCGTGCATTACGATGTTTTTCGGGTATACTACTGCCTCGGGTCAAATGGTCCTGTTATTTTAAATCACGTATTTAACGACACATCGCGCTCATTTCCATTGCTATATATGGCTCTAGGATCGGCCCTGACGAGATGTATTTCGTAGGTTAGGTTAGGTCTCTTACATATAAAAGTCCATGTGGTAGAGTAAGCAACGAACCCCATCGACGAGATGTATTTCTGAACCCATGTTAAACTGGAGGTCTAATTTACGAGCGAGTGCACGTTCTTGTACCGCCGTAGGCGAGAAAGAGTTAATTAGTATTGCTACATAGAAAATCGTGCATTATGATGTTTTTTTCGATTATTATTTATTGAACAAAACTCTCGCTCTCTTTCTATATATATATATAGAAAGAGTGGTCTGGAAGGAAGTTTACCAATGATTAAATTCTCTTTGCGAGTGACCCGTTGCCCGCGTCGGGCTAACCTTTGGTTAGCTTCCGCCCGAATTGTTCATTCTGACGAAGGTCAAGCTTTTCACTCCACCTTAGACCTACAGTTTAACGTGGATTCCGAACCACGACCCCATCAGCAGCCCAGCGTCTTGACCACTAGGCCTCCTAGGGTACCCATTTATCTACCAACCACTTTCTTTATTGTGTGGAAGGATGAACAGCTGGGCTTTGCTGCGCGCCGGCTGCCGTCGGGTCTCGAACCCTGGGCCGATGGATTCGTAGTCCGCGACGCTAACCACTACACCACCGAGGCGGTATTTGTCATTACTTACTCGGACTATAGTGGATTTAATTATCCCAGAAGAGTTCCATGCACGGTCTGTGTGTAGCATATATATATATATATATATATATATAATATGCATCAGTAAATGAGCTTGCACCTAAAGCGTTTGCCAAACATGGTGTACCACGGTAAATTCAATTTATATATATATATATATATATATATATATATATATATATATTGGGGGGGAGATCTCTCACCCGTTCTTCGGCCCGACCCCGTTTCATTGTAGAAATAATAATAATAATGATAATAAGAATAGATGTGAAACTTATGTTTCATAAGTTTTCATCTCGTTTGGTGGAATTGTATCGTAAATTATTTAAATGAAGTTTCAATTAATTGGTTTTACTGTTATTTAGGAAAATTTATATTGTGGAAGGATGAACAGCTGGGTTTTGCTGCGCGCAGGCTGCCGTCGGTCTCGAACCCTGGGCCGATGGATTCGTAGTCCGCTACGCTAACCACTACACCACCGAGGCGGTATTTGTCATTACTTACTCGGACTATAGTGGATTTAATTATCCCAGAAGAGTTCCTTGTTCCATGCACGGTCTGTGTGTAGCATATATATATATATTATATATATTATATATATATATATATATATTGTGTGTACGTTTTTCCCACTGTTATTCGTGACTTAAATATTTATAATAAAAGTAAACTTATGTCGAAATAGTTACCCATAAAATTAATTATTTTCTATTATGGCGTTTTCGAAGGTAAACTATGTTATTTGTTTCTTTAAGTTCAATGGAGTTAATGTTAAATTTGCTTCTAAACTAAAATTAAATGTTATAAAATAATAATATATATATATATATATATATAGCATAATAATATATATCTAGCAATCCGATCATTGCAAAAAAAAACTGGAAAGGTATGCAATTAATAAAGGTGTATTTAAACAGAATTTAATTGGAATAACTATCGTCATATATGTGTTACACGATTAATGGGACACATGGCGCTATCTGGAATACCTTGCGCTATCTGGCAACTCAGCCAGAATAGAGGATTATAAAAGATCGCGAAGCTGGTGAAGAACCATTCCCCCTCGGCTCCGGCCGAGTAAGGAGCTCTGCTCCTTCTATTTCAGGCCCTTTGGTAAACCCCATAGTGGCCTCTTAGGTTAGGGAAACGAAAATAAATTGGGGAGAACTCCACTCTGTCCTTCAGGTGTCTCTCTCCCTCCTTCAGCTCTCTCTCTCCTGCATGTATCTTCCTCCTTCAGGCGTCTCTCTCTCTCTCCTGCATGTTTGCCTCCAGCATGTGTACTGCATGTGTACATCCAGCATGTGTACTCCTGCGTATGTGTGTACCTACTGCATGTGTACTCCTGCATGTATACGTATGTGTGTACCTCCAGCATGTGTACCTACTGCATGTGTACTCCTGCATGTATACGTATGTGTGTACCTCCAGCATGTGTACTCCTGCATGTGTACCTATCCTCTCTCCTTCAGGCGTCTCTCCTCCTACAGGCGTCTCTCTCTCTCTTCTTCAGGCGTCTCTCCCTCCTACAGGCATCTCTCTCTTCTTCAGCTCTCTCTCCTTCAGCTGTCTCTCTCTCTCTCCTTCAGGCGTCTCTCTCCCCCCTTGGCTCAGCCAACTGGCTGATTCTGGCTGATTCGGAGCCTATAAAACAACGCCAGCCCGGCTGGAAGTCTTAGTGTGCACTTGGCTCCTGCCAGGTGAACACCTCTCCTCCTTTCTCTCCTCCTTTCTTTCTCTTGGGGGATAACGCCGCCTCCAAGTTTCCCCCCCACCCCCCTTTGCAACAACCCCCTTTGCAACAACCCCCTTCCCCCCTTTGCAACAGCCCCCTTTGTAATAGCCCCCCTTCCCCCCTTTGCAACAACCCCCTCCCCCTTTGCAACATTACATAATAACCTGCAACATTCCTGCACTCTCCCCTTTTGCGGCTATACTACTGAAGACTATTAATACAATACAAAAATGTGATAGATTATACTAGACATATGGGTAACTAATGGTTTCCAACTTTGTCATGATGAACAATGCGATATCATTTTTGTGTATTTCATTCCAAAACGGGAAAAAACGGAATGACGTTTTGCGAAAAATCTGTGGGTGATGGAGGAAAATAGATATAATTTTTGAACTCATTTTGAACTCAGCAGGCATTAATTACTACAGGACACGTATAATTAGCCAGACCCCAAAACCATTGTAGGCCTGTGTATTTAATCACTTTCGCTTATATTGAAGTCCCCGGGGGTGGGAGGGGGTGGTACATAAGAAAGTTTAGAGAAAGCGTTCTTTTTACTGTATACAAAGATTATTTTTTCGAATCTCACCCGCGGAAGGATTTTTATTAAAAACTCGGAGTTTAATAAGTGGTCTCTTATGCTTCCTCAGACTTTACACACCCTCTGATTTGTTTTAGGTTAGGTTAGCCTCATTTAATATATATATATATATATGATGAATAAAAACGAAGGAAAGGAAATACAGAATGGTGCTCAAGCGTTCCTGAGGATGTCATTAGACGAAAGCGCTTGAGCACCATTCTGTGTTTCCTTTCCTTCGTGGTTTATTCCTCATAAATATTTTTCACGTGTTACTTTCGTGAAATAATTTTCATATATATATATATATATATATATATATATATACAGGGTGTCCATAAGTCCGGCATCATAGGAAAAATAATAAAAAAGGCAAAACAAAAGCTTTTATTTACAGAACGTGCTCAATATGTCCACCATTGTTTTCAATACACAAATTCAGACGTGACACCCAGTCAGCAAGCACACGGTGAATGATGTCAGGAGTAATGGTGTTACATGCCCCAATAATGCGCTGCCGCAAATGTTCAACACTCCTAATTTTCTCTGCGTATACCAGCGCTTTCAAGTGGCCCCAGAGATAAAAATCTAGTGGCGTGAGATCCGGGCTTCTAGCTGGCCATTCCACAGTCCCTCGACGTCCTATCCAATGACCAGGGAATTGTTGGTACAGGTATTCCCTTACTTGGGTGCTGTAATGTGCAGGAGCGCCGTCTTGCTGGAACCATGTTGAGAAATTTCCTTCTTCGTTCAAGACACTGGGAAATGCTTCTTCCTTGAGCGTACGTAGGTAGGTGCCTCCAGTGACATGTTCATCGAAAAAGAGGGGGCCTATGATGCGATCCTTCCAAATGCCACACCATACCATCACCCGAGATGCACCTTGTTCCTTTGAAGAGGTATACCAGTGAGGGTTGTTTTGAGACCAGTAGCGGGTGTTCTGTCGATTTACCTCACCATTTCCATAAAAAAGAGCCTCGTCACGGGAAATTGGCCTCCCGAGCATAAGAAAAATATGAATTTCTCCTATGATGCTGGACTTATGGGACACCCTGTATATATATATATATATATATATTAGGAAGGTTGTTTAACCCTCGAAACACGGGTTACATCGTGGCCACGTCTTTAACCCTTTATCGGGGAGTGTGACTTTATTGATTTTGTTCTGGCTAACACCAGACAATTTTATTCAGTCTGGGAAAGACCTCTGTGCAGTAAAGGATTAAGCAAACGTCTCTTAACCCTTTACTGCACAAATTCCTTTCCGAGATTTAATAAAATTGTCTGGCGTTAGCCAGAACAAAATCAGTAAAGTCACACTGCGCGATAAAGGGTTAAATCGCTCCCCGTAAGATCAGTGAACCTAAGCGACGCGACGTTGGGTTTATTCACTCGTTGGATGCGTTTCCGACCTTCCCATTTTAGATGATTTAGTGACTCTCGTAAGATGATCCTCGACTCGCAATTGAAAGAATAAAAAAGTCACCGAATAAAAAAAAAAATTTAAGAATAGAAAACTAAGTAAAGGGGAAACTTAAGAAAAAGAATGTGATGGAGAGCCCGAAAATGTTAGTAAAGTAAATTCAATTTAAAATTACGAGGAGGTAGTTTCATCTCATAACCAAAAAAATCATTTTCTAAAAATGGTTTCATCTTTCCACGAAAAAAAAGAAAAAAAAAAGCGGAAAATATAAAAGAAAAGTTGAATTCTTTATCCTTGGATGGATGTTCAATTTGTTCAATTGGATGTTCATTTTACATCGGAAAAAAAAAAAAGACTTCAAACGTTGAAGATCAACAAGACACCTTTCGTAATGTGTTCCCTTCTCAAGCTCTGAACTTCGGGAAAATGAGAGAAAAGTCGGGATTGCGAAAATGATTACGTGGATAAAAGGATCGTAAGTTATATCAAGTATATTAAGGCTATTTCGCGAAGACAGCGGCAATATGCCTTTGATATACCCATTAAAGGGAGTTAACATAATAAAGTTTGTATTTAATTCTATTGAATAGTAATTGCTCAGTAAAGCCTAAAAAGCTTAAGAGCCAAATTGAATACATTAATGTTCTCATGTAAAAATTACTGCCATCATGATTTTATCAGTAGAGTCTCTCTCTCTCTCTCTCTCTCTCTCTCTCTCTCTCTCTCTCTCTCTCTCTCTCTCTCTCTCTCTCTCTCTCCAACGTGTAGCTCAAAACGGACAATTCTAAATGCAAAGTTATGTCATTCGTAAAATGGTGACGTAGCTATTGCGCATAATTTTAATTTAGCAACCAGGATTTTTTCACAGTGCCTATATTGGCACTGGATCATTGCATTTGATCAGCCCCGCACTGAAGTAATCCGAAACAGGATCTACTGTACTACAATGTGTATATATATATATGCAAACCCACAAAGAAAAAGGATTACAAAGTCATTCGTGTATTCAGAAGTACACCTCGTCAGGGAATGACTCCCTGACGAGGTGTACTTCTGAATACACGAAAAGCCTTGGAATCATTTTTCTTTTACCTTGTCCCAAAAAAATGTATACACACTTTAACAGCTGATAGCTCAATTGATGTTTCTTTCTTTCCAAGTTAAACCCATTAGAATTAATAATGGCAGTCAGACTAAGCTTTGAACAAAGGAAATTCATTCTAAAATGTTACTGGAAGTGTGAAAAGGCAGTTGAAGTGCAAAGACAGTTTAGGAGGGAGTTTCAAACAGATCCACCAACGCGACTTACCATCACTCGAATTAGAGATAAGTTTGAAGCCGATGGAACTGTTCAGAATGTCCACAAGAAGCGTTCCGGAAGACCACGGACATCGACAAGCCCCACAAAGCAAGAAAGAGTACTGGAAACGTATCACCAAAGTCCAAGAAAATCTGTGCGGCAAGCGAGTCGTGAGGTAGGAATTTCAGAATCGTCTGTCCAACGCATTTTGAAGCGCTGTCAATGGAAAAGTTACATTCCAAGATTAGTCCATGCTATTAATGAAGATGATGATGATCCGGACCGAAGAGTGGAGTATTGCGAGTGGTACTTGGCACGATGTGGATGTGGATGTGGATTGGACGAAGGGTTTCGTAGAATACCCTCCGCGTTCACCAGACCTCACACCACTAGACTTTTTTTATGGGGATACTTAAAAGACAAAGTCTACGCTATAAAACCTGCAACAGTCGCTGAATTGAGAGCAGCCATTGAACGAGAATGCACACAAATACCAAACGAAATGTTTCGTGATGTTTGCGATTCCATTGCTTCGCGTTATCAGCAGTGCCTGGACCAGAACGGACGTCAGTTTGAAAACAGGTGTTGACAAAACAATTAAATGTCTGTAGATTCTATTACATTTTGAAAATGAAATGTATTTTAATAAACACTGCCTTTATAAGTATTTAAAGTGTGTATACATTTTTTTGGGACGCCCTGTATATATAAATTGTTCATAGATAAAGTATATAAAATGGTTTTAAAGATTTCACTGTATTTACAATGGGTACGAGCAGCTCGCAGCATCATTGCCAGGTACATTGACAGTCGACATACTAGCGAGGTTTCTGTCAGTGGTTGATCAATGATCACCACTGGAAGCAAGAATGCTTCGAGTTATCATAATCGATTGAGCGTCAAATTCATAATCATTTCGTTGCTTGTGTCGTTAGTTTGTATTGCAGTCTCTTGGCTTTATAGGCCCGGATGCATGGTTCATCAGGAGTAAGATGAACCGCAAGTTTGTGTTCCCTTCCCGAGGCAACACAAATACACCAATTCTAATTACGAGTACATTCATATCACCTTAGGCTTGCTCTACTCAAACTGGATCAAGAATTCAGAATGTCTTGTTTCAAAACCTCCGTTTATAGTTGATGCCTTTAGTGTTTCTTTGTAATACTAACATAATGTTACTGGTAGCTATTATAAGTTCTATATCCAAACATTTCTAACGATTACGAACTGAATTATTATCTAACAAACCTAACCAGATTCAATTTAATTTATCGCAACCTAACCGGGCCTTATTACATTTTACTGTAACTAAACCTCGCATAGAAACGACACCTGACCTAATTATATATATTAAATTTTTATTTTAATGTCTTACTCACTACATGGTCTTATGTTACAGTTTAATATTTTTATGATGTAATTAATTTTGTAGCGTGATGTAACGAGACGAGCGTTCTTGCCAAAGAAAACGGACAACTCGCTTATCATTTTACTTTATTGGCGCAAAAATTTGTTGGCAGGAAGGAGGGGCCAATGGCGAATGCCCGCAAAAGCGCTATCCCCTCTCCCGCCATAGAGGAAGAAGAGAGCCAAATTCAAGGGTCCAATGTTTTTGAGATGCATGGGCACTCTGCGTTTCAAAGATTGGAGGTCATAGACAGGGGAAAGATGGATTGAGGAAGATTGTTCCAAAGTTGACCGGTTGATCAGTGCGTGTTCATGCATGATATATATTCTTAAACTGTATGAGACCACCATTAAAATGCATTTTCATTATCATCACGTGTTATGAGAGTCCACATATAACCAATTTGGTTTGTTACATTTTTAAGTGATCTCTTAGGGAGCTGTTTAAGACTTTTAGGGTTTTTGAAATAAGAATTTTATGGAAATTTTTTAGGTAAACGTTTCAGGGAATTTTTTTTAAACATTTTAGATGAATTTTAGATGAAATATTTTTAATAGATTTTTAGGTAAATATTAATGTTTATTTTATTGAAGTATTTTCTCGGGTTTATTTTGTACCTCGTTCCCGTTATTTGAGACTTTATTTAATTCTTTCCATTTTGTGAGAAAGTTCTCGTATACGGAAGCACTTTTAGATGGTAAAGCCTTCTGCAACTCGATCAACAACGTCAATATAATCTCTCTCTCTCTCTCTCTCTCTCTCAAAGCCGTTTAATACGCTTCATTTTCATTCTGTATATAACTGCGAATATTTCATTATATATAGTATAGCTGCTGGACTCAAATTGACTGAAAGGCTTTAGATTTAATGATTCTCGTATGTAATCCTGGAGCATGTGCGTTTATTCATTTCCTTTACAGTATATATGAGCGGGGCCAATGAGAAGGGGGAGGCTAGGAGGGCCATTTGGCCTGGGCCTCAAGCTTAAGGGCAGAGCTGGGCATTTGCGGCATATTTTGCGGTACTGCGGTACTTGCGGTACCACCGCACTACCACCCCGGGCCCCCATAACGCAGTACCGCAAAGGATCGCTGAAAGTACCGCAGTACCGCTACCGCATTCAAATTTCCGCGTACCGGTTTGGTACCGGTTTGGTAGTGCAGCAGTACCGCAGTACCGCAATATGCCGCAAGTGCCCAGCTCTGCTTAAGGGGGACCTCAAATTTAGAAACTTTCAGGTTTGAATATAATGTTTTGCAGTGAAAGTAATAATTGGGTTTAGCTATGGGCCTCAAAAGCTGGAAATGGCCCGGGCCTCTCTGGACCTCTGAGAGGGCCTGTATATGAGTATGTATATTTTTGGAAGTGACGTGTGGCAAATGGCGTTGCTATATATATATATATATATATATATATATATATATATATATATATACACTGTGTATATTGTATTGGAAACGTTTGACGCGAAGATCCCCTCAATAATCAGGCTTATGGGTCTGCCTCTTAAGTGGGCTTCGTGAAGGAGAGAATTGTTGCTCTGGTCCATTTATCTCATTTGACGACATTTACCCTGTTCATTTAAAGCTTTTTCAAGTAATAGTTTCCTGAATTCTTCTTGAATGTCCTCTCGCCAATATCATTAATATGTCCATTTTTTTGTTAAGTAAATTTGGACCTTTGACTAATAAGAGAGCAGAAAGTAACCTTCCAGATGAGAATGCAGCATTATACTTATTTTTGGTTTTGGTTTTTTGTTTGGCTGGTTGTAAGGTTTGATATAAAGTTATGTACCATTTTTGTAGTGCTGTTCTTTGTATAGTTGGTATACATTGTACCCCCCCTCTCATATACAGGGTGGGAGAAAAGTGTCTAAGGATTTTATACATACAAATAATTTGTTAATAATAAATAAATTCCAATGATATCACTGCAGTGTGTGCGATACTTTTCAAAGTAACTATACAAGGCCAGAAGTCACCTTAGGCTAGAACAGGAAGGCCCTAGGCCCTAGCCCCAGTCAGCACCATGTCAGTAAAGATGGAATACAGTAATCGCGTCGCGGTTGCTGCAGTGTGCAGGGCTCCCATTCTGTCAATGTAAGAGTCACGCGACTCGAGTCATCACGACCCAAGTCGTCAGTCTGAGTCGCAAGACGATCCTGTGTGCTGCCGGCCTTAATGTTAGGTGAATATTCTCAGTTACGAGAAGTTGAATTAGTAGAATAAAACCACAATAAAAAAATGGGGTTTATTTGAACCACAAGCTTTTGACCTACAGTATATTAAGGTCTACATCAGGTGCGAGTGGAAGAAAAGAGATAGTCAGTTTGAGGTCTAATTTCGTATTGTGGTTTTTTCCATCTTCCTGTTATTTCTTTGGCTTTATTTATTGCTTTATCGACATCATAGTTAGATGGAAAGGGGAAAAAACCTCAATAAGTACTGTTATTGTACTTCAAATGTACTGTATTTACGTTATATAGTTACTTTTGAGTTTCTTCGTATATCCTCTCCTTTTGGTGTAGAATAATGACGTGATTTTCAGTTCTTCACTTTATTTATATGGTGAATGCTTCAATAAGAGTGTCTCCTTATTAAAACTTGTATTATAATCTAAGCCCATCCATCTAACTGTATATTCTGTCCTTGTATGTTTGTATAACAACGTTACTACTGCTACTTTTGGTTACTTCATTGGGATTATAATAAACAACAATGGTACCAGTACCATGATGATATTGCTCGGATTTCGATTATAGTGATACGTTGCTTTCTCTTTCCAAGGAAGTTAGTTATGCACGTTCATACTTTCCCTTTTGATTTATGTGCTCATATTTCGTAGTCACACTTAGGAAATATCATGGCAAATTCACATATACGTATTACCTCTATTGTCTTTGAAAGGGCCTCAGTAATTTTGTTAGTGTTTTATTTACTCGCATTTGCTACGGTCTTCCTGACCCGAATCCATGCTGATTCTAACTGAAGCTATTTTAATATAGCTCCAGAAACGCACAAATTCCTATAGATTTTCTCCGCAGCTATGTCGTTGAATGTTTTAGAAGTGATATTAAGGACCACGACGAGGTTGGTCGATCCGTGAACAGTCGGTTTCGGACACCAGTTTATAGTTCTTTGTGAGTTATCTCCGTTTCTGCTTTCTTCAGAACATATCTGGTGTTTCTCTTGTGTCGAGGAATTTCCTTCATAAAAAATAGAAACTACGGTACTGCTATTTCATTTTTTACATTTTTTCTAACACTATACATTCCGTTAGAACCCGAGACACGGTACTACTATTTCATTTTTTACATTTCTTTTCTAACACCGCATTCCGTTAGACCCCGAGATACATTACTATTTCATTTTTTTACATTTCCGTTCTAACACTATACATTCCATTAAACCCCGAGACACGGTGCTGCTATTTCAATTTTTTACATTTCTTTTCTAACAATATACATTCCGTTAGACCCCGAGACACGGTGCTGCTATTTCAATTTTTACATTTCTTTTCTAACAATATACATTCCGTTAGACCCCGAGTCCCGCATGCAGCTGAATCTTCTGATAAGAAAAAAAGGTGCGTCAGATTTTTTTCCAGTGTTTCTTTGGCGAAAAAGAAATTACTGTCACTCGTTATGTTACCCACTTTCGAGACCCCGAAAACCGATTCATAGTGTGTTCTTAGGATTTGGAATGTTTTTCTTTTCAAGTCATCGGTTAGTGTGTTATCTTCTTTCTTTAGAGGTCATAAAATCCTTCGGTTGTTTATCTTTCTTTTCTCTAAAACAAAAGAAAGAGATCGTCTCTAAAGCTTCTTTTTCTCTCTTTCCCATTTGTTTTCTCAATCAGAGTATGTTTGTCACGCTCAGCGGTTACTGCTTTCTGTGATCGACTCTTTTTAATGTTTTTTCCTTCGTTATTTAACGTCGTAATTATTCTTTTTCTCACGAAATACTTTTATTTCTTAAATTTTTTTTTTCTTTCGTATTTTAATCTCGAAGTAGATTTTCTTCGAGTATTTTTTTCCTTGTTTATCTTGAAAAACGGTTCCCATTTTATTGTTTTCTGAAAACTGTTCTCTGTCTGATGGGATGGGGAGTGAAAAAGGAGTGAATAAAGTATTCATAGTCTGTTGAAAGTAGATCAAGAGTGGATAAAGCCGTTTTTCCTCTTGGCAAGAAGGGTCCTCTGAAACTGAACGAAAAATATGAAAAGGACACTTCCAAGGATTAAGCAAAACTTTCCACTTTACTCTCAGTGTACACTGTACAGTCCAGGATGTTTATAAAGTCTATCTATTTCAATGAAAACGTAGCAAAAAGGGTAAAATTCAATAACAATATAATAGAAGGCATACATTTAATGAATACTTGAGCATATGATTCTACATGAGCACCATCAGTATCTCTACAGAGTTCGAATCTGTCAGCAGCATTGCGGAACACATTTTGGAGCATGACAGGGGTTGTTTTTGTAACTGCTGTTACGATACGAGCACATAAATGTCCCAACTTCATTTGGATGGTATTTTAAATACCGTCGTCTTTCAACAAGATGGGGCACCTTGTCATTACGCGAACATTGTTCGGGAATACCTAAATGAACGATTTCCAAATCGGTGGATCGGACGTGGAGGCAACAGGCCCTGGTCGGCTCGATCTCCTGACCTAACGCCCTTGGATTTCTTTGCATGGAGCTTTATCAAATCAAACGTCTATCAAACGAGGGTTACAGATCTACAAGATTTACGTACTTGTATCGTAACAGCAGTTCAAAAATAACTCCTGTCATGCTCCAAAATGTGTTCCGCAATGATGCTGATAGGTTCGATCTCTGTAGAGATACTGATAGTGCTTATGTAGAATCATATGCTTAAGTATTCATTAAATGTATGCCTTCTTTATATTGTTATTGAATTTTACCCTTTTTGCTACGGTTTCACCGAAATAGGAACTTTATAAACACCCTGTATAGTGCAATTGATCCTGTCAACACAAAAATACAACGTTTACAGTATTTCGGACGCGTTCTGTAGGATGTTGGTAATTCGTTGACACATGGCGCAAGTGACCATTAAGAAAAAAAAAATATATATATATATATGCAAAAAAACTTCATCTTTTTTTCTACGTGAAGGTCAAAATATGAAAATAAAAACCCACTCTAATAGACAGAGTTTATTTCCACGACAGTTTCGACGCCCACTGGCATCCTCCTCGGGTGGATACAGAAACACGAATGAACCAAAACAAGAGGGAAAAACAGTCCAGGGACCGACCGTTAAGAAATTCGCACCTAGGTTAGATCCCATTCTCCCGACACCGGAAGGGCATTTTCATTAAGTACATTCGCGCAAATTTAAACTATCTTCCTCTTCTAAACATACAGATTCTATTATATTTTTTTACATAATTATTACATTTATTATTAAATTTATTACATTTAATGTTGCATAATTATTTATTACAGAAGTTATAAATTTATTATTACATTGGTTATTACATTATTGTTTATTAATTCAAAGCTGGGCACAAACCGTTAATCCGTTAATCGTTAATTAACGAAGTTAACTTTTTCGTTAACGATTTAACTTTTAAGTTAACTTTGAAAATCATTATCGGACTAATTAACTTCCGTTACATTTAACTTCCGTTAACTCAAGTCCGTTAACCCAAAAAATCATAAATAAACGTTTAAAAGTTTCTATTATTTTCAGTGCTGAGCAGGTGCGCAATTAATCCGCCACTGTTAATAGTGATGAACGAATTTCCATTTCCGCAGTGCAAAATCAGGCGATATATTTGTTTCCGTCGCCACAATTTGTGTCTTACCAAATATGGTACTTATTTATGGCATTTGTTTGAGCAAAACATGGTCGACTGTAAAATCAGGCGGAAAGATTTGCCATTTGAGTTGAATGTTTCAACTTCTTTCAAGAAATATCACGAGCATTTTAAGGCACTTTCAATAATATATATGTAACAATTACAACAAATAACTACATTCGTTTCATTTGCAGTCTGTCTCTTGCGCA
This sequence comes from Bathynomus jamesi, assembly GCA_023014485.1. NCBI lineage: Eukaryota > Metazoa > Arthropoda > Malacostraca > Isopoda > Cirolanidae > Bathynomus > Bathynomus jamesi. The sequence goes on from JAJOZX010000165.1 coordinate 165,257, forward strand.
ACATGTTTGTGCTAGTGAATATTTAAAAATAATCGTTGTCAAGTAAGTCATGTATATTTATAATATGTCTGTGAGTACCTTATTAGTAGTCTCCTTGATACATTTCAAGAACCATAAAACTGATCAGGTAAGATTTCAATTCTCATGTCACTTTGATGACATAAATTAAGTCAATTGATGTCTTACAATGGGAGCGTTTTCACCTTAACCCTTTATGTCCTGGCGGTACTTCTAGGTACCACATCTTTAAAATCTCCATAATTATTTTTCTACCCGGTTGATCCTGGGCAATGCCCAGAACTTGGTCAAGACCTGGCTGGAAACCAACTCCAAGGACTTGCTGACAGATGCTGCCTTCTTGGGTGAGCAAGTGTTGGTGGACTTGTTCATCAAGTTCAACACAGCCATCCCCTCCAGTGCTGCAGTGGAGCGTTTGTTCTCTATGGGCAAGGACATCCTGAGGGCCAAGAGATCACCCCTGTCTGATGAAAACTTTGATATGCTAATTTTCATGAAGGGCAACATGCATCTCATGGACAAAATGGAGAACGAGAAGAGGGAAAATTAAATTATATATATATTGTGTTTTTCATTTTTTTTATAATAAAAGTTAACGTTAACGGATTATCGGTAACTTCCGTTACATGTTTAACGGATTAACGGTTAACGAAGTTAACTTTTTGGTTAACGGATTAGCGGTTAACGAAGTTAACTTTTTGGTTAACGGTGCCCACCACTGTTTATTATACAGAACTTATAAACCGAAAAACGAATGAAAAAAGCCGATTAGGAAACAATCCAGAAACCATTGAGAAATTCGCACCTAGGTTAGATACGGTTCTCCCGACACTGGAAGGGCATTTTATTACAGGGTCCGCTTATAAGTACATTCCCACAAATTAAAACTATCTTCTTGTTCTATACATACAGATTCTAATATTTTGACATAATTACTGCATTTATTATTACATTTACATTTTTTAACATTTATTATTATTACCTTTACCCTAATTATTAAATTTATAATATTACCTTTATTATTACATCTGTTGCATTTATAATTATTTCCACATTTATTACTTCCATTATTACATTTACTAAAGGCGAGTAAGGAAACATTCCAATCCAGAGACATTTAAGAAATTCACACTTAGGTTCGAAAACGTTCCCACGACTCCGTAAGGGATTTTTTGACCAAGAATCTTATTAAAGGGTCTAACTTATAAGTACCTTCGCACAAATTAAAATTATCTACTTTTTCTATACACACAGATTCTATTATTTTTCTTTTGACATAATTATTACATTTATAAAGTACCTTACTTGATTCCCAATCTATAGCATGATTATTTTGGCTGGCGTGATAAAAAATGGCATTATTAGTATTACAACTTCTGAAGGCATATTTGTGTTCTTTAATACGGGTTTCAATATTTCTTCCAGTTTCTCCCACGTATACTAAATCACAACTTTTACAGGGAATGCTGTAGACACAGGCTTGTTCCTCTTTTGCCACGTTATTCCTAACCAATTTACTTTTCACGGTAGACGAATATTTGAACGTCAAAGCAAACTTAAAATCTTTCGTCAACGGTTTTACTCTTTCTAAGCCGGCAATGTAAGGCAAACTCACATATTGTTTTTGGTTAACCGAAGGTTCCCGAGGGGCATAAAAAGATTTTCTGGCTTTAAAATACGCCTTTCTGATAAACCACTCGGGATATTTTAAATCCTTAAAAATGTTCCAAATCTTTGAATTTTCCGGGTCCAGCAAATGTGGGCTACAAATCCTGAGTGCTCTTAGAAACATGGAAGAAATAATTGAGCTTTTAACCCCTTCATCATGATATGAAAAATAATGAATGTACGAATTACAATGAGTAAGTTTTCTATAGACCGTGAAATTGGGCTTTCCGCTTTCGTTAATGACCAAAACATCTAGAAAAGGTAATTGTTTGTCGTTCTCCCATTCATATTTAAATTTAATAGAGGGAACAAGATTATTTAATGACTGAAAGAAAGTGTCAAAGTTGTTCCAGTGGTCAGGCCAAAATGAGAAAATATCTACATAACGAAACCAAATTAGATTCCTGGGACATATTGTTTGCAACAATTCCGACTCATAGTATTCCATGTATAATGTACTCAGTATGAAAATGCCCTTCCGGTGTCGGGAGAATGGGATCTAACCTAGGTGCGAATTTCTTAACGGTCGGTCCCTGGACTGTTTTTCCCTCTTGTTTTGGTTCATTCGTGTTTCTGTATCCACCCGAGGAGGATGCCAGTGGGCGTCGAAACTGTTGTGGAAATAAACTCTGTCTATTAGAGTGGGTTTTTATTTTCATATATATATATATATATATATATATATATATATATATATATGTGTGTGTGTGTGTATATATATATGTATGATGCAAACCCACAAGGAAAAAAAATTTCCAAGGTCTTTCGTGTATTCAGCAGTACTCCTCGTCAGGAAATATTCCCTGACGAAGTGTACTGCTGAATTTTTCTTGTGGGTTTGCATCATTCATTCATTTCACGTGCTTAATTATGAAATTCATCCCATATATATATATATATAATATATATATTGTATTGATGCTGTTTAATACGTAACTCAAGAGTCTTACCAGTTTGGCCAATGTAAAATTTATTACATATTGTGCAAGGGATTTTATATACACAACCATGTTCACTTAAAGGGGAGTTCTTAATCAATGAATTCTTAATGACATCTAAATTTTTGAACGCAATATTTACGTTAAAAGTCCTCAGCAGCTTCGGGAGCTCAAGAAAATTTTCTCTGAATGGTAACACTAAAACATTTTTTGTGTTATAAGAAATCTTATCCTTTACTTCGTAGAAGGTTTTCTTTGCATTTTTAAGGACTTATCTATGCAGTTCTTTGGGTATTTTAAATCAAAAGCAATTTTGTATATTATACTAATTTCATCATCAATAAACTCAGGGCTACAAATTCGTAGGCCTCTTAGAAACAAAGTAGAAAGAGCGGATCGTTTTACATTAATGTGGTGATCAGAATAATAATGTATATAGGAACAATTATTAGTGGGTTTTCTGTAAATATTGTACTTAAACTTTTTTCCAGACCTATATATTAAAACATCTAAAAAAGGGATCGAAGAATCTTTTTCTATTTCAACTGTAAAATTGATAGAGGGAATTAAATTATTAAGTTTGGGTAGGAATTCATTGAGATTTAAAGTCACTGGCCAAAGACAGAGAACATCATCTACATATCTAAACCATGGAACATAATTTGGCAGAATCTTCCTTAATACCTTACTTTCAAAAAACTCCATATATAAGTTACTCAAAATGGGGGAGAGAGGGTTTCCCATCGCCATACCAAATTTCTGTCTAAAATATTCATTATTGAACACAAATTTTGAGTCTACTATGCACAACTTAATTAATTCTATAATTGTGGCCACAGGCAAAGGAAAATTATGCTTAACCAATTCTTCCGAAAGAAACACTAAAAGATCCTCCACCGGGACTCTTGTAAATAAAGCGGTAACATCAAAGCTTACCAATTTAAAATTGTAATTGACACTGATACTATTTAATTTTTCCACAAGGTCTACATTATTTTTTGTGTGATTGTGAAATTGTGCCAAGGAGAGGATTAAGAATGGAGACAAGCCATTTGGATACCTTATATGAAATAGATCCTATAGAACTAACAATAGGCCTTGCCGGATTATCTGGCTTATGAGTTTTAATCAGGCCATACATATAAGGTAATGACGGTGAAGTACTCAGAAACTGTTTAAGTAACATTTCATTCCCCTTCAAAAGTTGTTTAATTTTCTTGTTGAATGCACTGTTCACAGTTTCAAGGGGATTGTTCCTTAATTTCACGTAAGTGTCAGCATCATTCAACAGATCATACATTTTTCCTAGATAAACGTCTTTATTGAGGATCACTAAGGCATTTGATTTATCAGCTTTGGTTATATGTAGATTCTGATCTTTTCTTAAAGCTACATAAGAGTCGAAAAACCTCTGTGGACAATTTGGAATAGAGGGTTTAGATATAGCACTATAGTTTAAGTACAATATTTACAGAAAACCCACTAATAATTGTTCCTATATACATTATTATTCTGATCACCACATTAATGTAAAACGATCCGCTCTTTCTACTTTGTTTCTAAGAAGCCTACGAATTTGTAGCCCTGAGTTTATTGATGATGAAATTAGTATAATATACAAAATTGCTTTTGATTTAAAATACCCAAAGAACTGCATAGATAAGTCCTTAAAAATGGCAAAGAAAACCTTCTACGAAGTAAAGGATAAGATTTCTTATAACACAAAAATGTTTTAGTGTTACCATTCAGAGAAAATTTTCTTGAGCTCCCGAAGCTGCTGAGGACTTTTAACGTAAATATTGCGTTCAAAAATTTAGATGTCATTAAGAATTCATTGATTAAGAACTCCCCTTTAAGTGAACATGGTTGTGAATATATATATATATATATATATATATTTTCTTAGTGGTCAGTTGCATGCGTCAACCAATTACCAACATTCTACAGAACACGTCGGAAACATTGGAAACACAGTATTGGCGGGTCAGGGCAATTGCATTATATTGTTGCATGAATATTTTAGATTCAGAGAATATTTAGTCCTTTTTTATTCTGTTTTAAAATAGACAGCGGATAGTTTTTTTTTTATCACAGACATAAATAAGAAAAAAATGGAGCTATTGAAGAATAGGGACCTCAGCCTTCTTTAGTTAGGCTTATAAGGCTAACTAACGAAAATATCACGACCTAACCTAACCAATCGTTAGGTTAACTGTACGCCCTTGACGATTGGTTAGGTTAGGTCATGATATTTTCGTTAGTTAGCCTTATAAAGCTAACTAAAGAAGGCTGGGGTCCCTATTCTTTAATAGCTTCGAAAAATTTTTACATTGAAACCTCTAGTAATATTTCTTACGTAGTATATAGTATTTCTTAGTACAGAAAAATATGGTTGCAAACCTTTCCGAGCATAATTATCTTATTTTCCAAATATTAGTTCTGACGTAATCTTAAATTATGCTTAGGTCCTATTAATACTGGCCTTGGGCAGGCCTAGCCTACAGCTACAACATTTAAGTTAGTAACAGCTTGGCTAAGCCTATCCAAGATCGGGCCTAAGCAGTTTCATACAATTACAAAAGTCTTAACTTTTCAGTTAAGATATCTGGCTATTTGTATTTTCGTACTTTTTTTGTATATATATATATATATATATATATATATATATATATATATATATATATATATATATATATATATGGTTCCCATGTACATATTAAATTTATTGAAATTTTGGTATTCCCACCAATCTTTCACTGTTAGGTGGGGCAATGTACTATCCGAGTGTTTTGGCTCCTCTTGCGGGGTGAGACAAGGCTCCTTGCTCTCTCCTATGCTGTTTAATGTGTATATTGACGGATTAATTGCTTCACTTAATGAGGCAACAGTAGGATGTTGTATAGATAACACAAGGATAAATAACTTAGTTTATGCCGATGATATGGTGTTAATAAGTCCCTCTGTTAAAGGTCTGGATCGGCTACTAAATGTCTGCGAAGTGTATTCGCAGAAACATGATATTCTTTTTAATGTTACAAAAACTAAGGTTATGCAATTTCATCCTAAAAGCTGTAATCAGCCAGCTGATATAAGGTTTAAAATGAATGGTGAAGTAATTGAGGAAGTACAAAAGTTTAAGTATTTGGGTCAAACTATTACCAGCTCCTTGAGTGATGACTCGGATATAAGAAAACAATCTCGAAGCCTGTGTGCTAAAGCGAATATGACCAAAAGGAACTTTCGTTTCTGTACAAGTGAAGTTAAAGACCCACTCTTTCGTACTTTCTGCAGTGATATATATACGGTCAGCAACTGTGGGTGAATTATAAAAAAGGTTCTGGCAGAACCCTAAATTTGCTGTACAACAGGTCTTTTAGACTCTTACATAAATTACCCCCGAGATGCTCAGCTTCGCAAATGTTTCCTACCCGCAATGTCCCGAGCTTCCCGGAGGTAACAAGACGTGCTCAACACAGTCTAATGCAAAGAATTAAAAAATCAACCAACCCGATCATCCAAGCTATCCATGAGTCCTGCCATTTATCCTCTAAGCCCACGCTTCTCAAACTAGGGGTCGCGTAAATATTATTGGGGGTCGCAGAAACATTTGAAAAAATTATTTTTTTCATAAATATACAGTGTTAGTACTATTGCTTTTATGACATTGAGTGAAGGGTCGCGAAAAAATTTGTCTGATCCAAAGGGGTCGCAAGTGAAAAAAGTTTGAGAAGCCCTGCTCTAAGCTACGGACTTCTTGGTACGAAAAAACGTCTGTCTGTAGCTCCACTTAACTTCGACATTACAGTATTATTTCTAATCAATTGTATATATTTCTATCCTTAGTATATGAACTGTCATTGTATTAATAATATTTGTCATATGGACTATAGTCTGCCAATAAACCTTTTCATTTTCATATATATATATATATATTATTATTATTATTATTATTATTATTATTATTATTATTATTATTATTATCATTACTTATAAGCAGAGATGGGCAATATCGCGATACGTGTATCGGCGTTACGTATCGAGCGATACTTTTGTATCGGTAACTGTATCGCCTTAGTTATTTGATCGATGTATCGGTATCGGTATCGCTAAGGTCATTTTTCGTAAATGTATCGAAAAAAATCGATTCATCGATACACGGATACATTCATGCAAATAACTGCAAGTAATAGTAAGTAAAATTGTAAAAAATATGGTTTTAAGTTATAATGTTGAAGGGATCTGATATTTACAATTTACATGTACAAATTACATTTACAAATTTATTTACGTATTAGTAAGATTTGTTCATTCTTATAGTAATGTATCGCGATACATGTATCGGTATCGATATCGCTTTAGCCATCTATAAAGTATCGATGTATCGGTATCGCTTTAGACAATTTACGAGTATCGATGTATCGGTATCGTCTTAGGGATTTTCGTGTATTGATGCCCATCACTGCCTATAAGTCTGTTTCGGCAGTGAAAATAAGCAAAAGTTTGTATCAACCAGTTTATCGTCTACCTTTTGTCTCCGCTTGCAAAATAGGGTTCGTGATTTCATCTCTCTTCCATTGCTGTAATTTGCATATATTTCGAAAAATACTTCGTTTGTACTGTACTTTACACGTGTTTCAGTTAAACGGGTAAAAACCCTATTTTATACACGAGACCTTTTGGGTATAAAACGTTCTGTCGTGACTGATTTGAGTTCAGATTTTATCCGCGCTTTTGCAAATAAAAGATTCGCATTGCGTGTCTAACACGCTGTTTTCCTGTTTACACCATTAATTTAATTAATAATAATTAGAGTTTTATTTGTAAAAGTTACTTAATTGGATGTGTACCCTTAATGGAGTGAAGAATTCCTGCTTAGCAATTCGCCATTTCTATTACTTTTGGTAGACTAAAAAAATTATTTACCTGTATAGCATTTGTTAGTTTTTTTAGCTCTTTTCTGGCTAGCTGTTCGAGTGTCGATTGATGGGTATTGGGAAAAGCATCTTTCCGTATACATAGAGTTTCCACATTTTTAGAAAGTTTGTATATTTTAACGTGAAAAAGCGTGTACTTTTTTTCAATCCATAATATACCAATTTCTCGGGGTGTTTACACGGAATGTAGCTGACATATAGATATATTGCCCGTCTCTGTATACCATTTATTTCCACTAAAATAATAATGTCGGATATTTTCGTTCGTGCGTTTTTGTAGAGTTCCATTTTTCAATGTATTTTCTGCTTATTTTCAATACCGTTTCCTTCAACATTTTTCTCTTCGCTCTCCTTTGTTGGCATACGGGGTGCGTGCATTGTTCCATTTGCTTCATGCTGAATACAGTTTCTTGTCATTTTGTTACAAATTTCGTATCACTTTGTGTGTGTGTGCGTGCTTAAACTTTATTTCATGGTTACAAAAGTGACATTTCAATGATTCATCTGCGTGTCATGGTGAACGAGTGCATACAGATTTTGCTGAGTTGTGTAGTTATATTATTTATCTGTTTTTAGAGAAGAGTTCATAATTTTCATATCTGTCGCTCTACACACATGTTCAAAACGTCCACCCCCTTCGCGGAATTCGATAGAAATGGAGCGAGTTTCACGTTCAATTGCGCTTGAAGTCCCGGTTCTTTAAATATTCCTATAAGAAGGAATCGTAAGGAGTGAGCGCAGCTAACAAAGGAACTCATGCAGCACAACAGATCCGAAGGAGTTTTACCTGTTAGTCACTGTTTATACCATACCGGAAACCAGGCGCCTGAAAAAAGGTCGCGTGTTAAACTCCTTTCTCAGGCGTCTGAAATCAGGCGCTTGAGATTAGCGCCTGACAAAAGACTGAATGACGTTAATTGGTTGGTTCGAGTCACGTAGTTATTTGAGTCAAAACATGGCGAAACAGAAGTGAGAATGTGAACATGTTGCTCTCTTGGATTCAGGAACGTGTAAACATACACGACGTTTCCCTAGCCTGGTTTCAGGCGTAGTGTAAACAGTGACTTAAAACAGGATTCTCAGGCCAAAAGTTTCATGCAAAACGTAAACAAAATTCACTATATATGAATTCTAATGCCGTCCTGCTGAAACTAAATTCTGCCCGTATCGGTGACGTAGTCCATCAGAAACGAGAGGAAAGTAAGCATTTTGGTCTACCGTTGTCTCACTAAAGACTGGGTCAAAGATCGAAAGCTGAAGGTCGTGAAAAGAAATTACATTGCCCAGATTCGTTACGTAATTTCGCTGAAAAAAGAGGACATTTTGGAGTATGTTGTGTACCTGTGAAGGAAAAAACCGCATCCTTCCCTAATAATTGTGCTAATTTTCATAAAACGGAATTAATACATTGAATTTTAGTTTTTAAAACTGGCCTAATTAAAGAATCTTTATATATATGTATATATATATATATATATATATATATATATATATATATATATATATATATATATATATATATATATGAGAGAGAGATTGCAAACCACAAGGAAAAGGAAAAACGATTTCAAGGCCTTTCGTGTATTCAACAATACACATCTTCAGAGAATTAAGAGGTGTATTGTTGAATACACGAAAGCCCCTGGAATGGCTTTCTTTTTCTTTGTGGTTTTTGCATTATTTATTTTTCGTGTTTAACTGTGAAATTCATCATATATATATATATATAATATCCAATATGAGGCTGGGAAATTGTACATTTGCATGATCTTGAGTTGATACAACTGTGCACAAAGCTTTTGAGAGATTAAAGAGAAGAATATACAGTGTCTGCATATATACTCGTATACTACAATAAAAACCTACAGCTGACGTTTTCTCAAATGTGTCAGCCTCTGCTTCCATGGCAATATTCAGTCCAAGAGAGGATTAGCCTTCCCTCGTTCTCTAAGCTTCAAAGTTGAATATAAGGATTACCTTTCAATAAGAAACATGTTTGACCAATGGATTCCATGCTTCACGGATTTCATTCTTTTCTTTATGTGCCGTCAGTGGATTTATGGGTTTGCGAAAGGATCCTGCGTTGCGAGATTTTGTACGAGGTACGTTTAATTCCTAGATTGGGAGCCTAAAATTATCCACAAAATCCTCTTACTATTTTGAATATTATCCACATTTGGCGATAAAGGATTGGGAATTTATGGAAAATGTGAGTTTCATGATGGAATTTCTTTTAAAACGCAAAATGTCTTCCTAAATTTTGGAATAAGTTTTGAAATTCTACAAAAATTTACGTTAGTAAGAAAAGAATGGATTACTATTCTTGATAGTTTTATTATCTAGTATATTTACTAAGTAAAGTTTAGTAGTTTGAATTCCGTGCTGCGAGCAAAAGGAAACTAATCTTTAAGGAAAATTCTTTTATTTTGTAGTTGGAAAAAAGAAAGAAAGGAAAAAAAAAAAATTTATATCTACACTGAGCGGCAGAAAAATCGGCCCACTTGAAATATCACGAAAAGCAAAAAAGTAGGCAAGCTTCTGTTTATAAAAGTTTTAAAATTCGAAAATATAGTCTATGAGGCAACCAAATAACGAGACAAAACAACGTCAGATGCGAACACACTAACTGTAACGAATTTTCGACTTCTTTTAAGAATTCGACAGTTTGACATTCAGTTGCTCTTAGACTGCTAGTGCCACTTTTTTCTTCCAGTAGTGGGAGTAGACATTTGCGTTTAGTAACAGATAGACTTCTAATTCTTTTGGGTTTCAGAATTGGACATTTACAATGGATTTGAGTGCCGTGAACGTCGCAAGAGTCATCGCCCTAACTGAAGATGGTCGGAGCCAGCGTTACGTCGCCGATGCGCTAGGAATTCCAAGAACAACGGTTCGACGTGTCTACCAACGTTATGTGGAGACAGGAGAGTACACCCGAAGACCAGGATCTGGAAGATCGCGCTGAACGTCTGCCCGTGATGATCGTTTCATCGTCTTGAGTTTTTTGCGAGATCGTCGCTTGACTGCCACAAACGTCCGCAATGAGCTGGAAAAGTCTCGAGACGTCAGTGTATCGGACCGAACCGTTAGGAGTAGTCTTATGGAAAGTGGCTTACATGCTGGACGTCCAGCAATGGGCCTAGAATTGCTTCCACACCACCGCAATGCTCGTCTTGCTCGTCAATATATATATATATATACGTGTACAGGGTGTCCCATAAGTCCGGCATCATAGGAAAAATAATAAAAAAAGGCAAAACAAAAGCTTTTATTTACAGAACGTGCTCAATATGTCCACCATTGTTTTCAATACACAAATTCAGACGTAATACCCAGTCAGCAAGCACAAGGTGAGTGATGTCAGGAGTAATGGTGTTACATGCCCCAATAATGCACTGCTGCAAATGTTCAACACTCCTAATTTTCTCTGCGTATACCAGCGCTTTGAAGTGGCCCCAGAGATAAAAATCTAGTGGCGTGAGATCCGGGTTCTAGCTGGCCATTCCACAGTCCCTCGACGTCCTATCCAATGACCAGGGAATTGTTGGTACAGGTATTCCCTTACTTGGGTGCTGTAATGTGTAGGAGCGCCGTCTTGCTGGAACCATGTTGAGAAATTTCCTTCTTCGTTCAAGACACTGGGAAATGCTTCTTCCTTGAGCGTACGTAGGTAGGTGCCTCCAGTGACATGTTCATCGAAAAAGAGGGGGCCTATGATGCGATCCTTCCAAATGCCACACCATACCATCACCCGAGATGCACCTTGTTCCTTTGAAGAGGTATACCAGTGAGGGTTGTTTTGAGACCAGTAGCGGGTGTTCTGTCGATTTACCTCACCATTTCCATAAAAAACAGCCTCGTCACTGAACAGAATGGTGGACGGGAAATTGGCATCCAGAGCATATTGTTCCGTAGCCCATTCACAAAATTCCATCCGCCGGTCGGGATCATCATCTTCGCTAAATTTCTGTAGGATCTGAAGTTTATATGGATGCCATTTGTGAGCCTGAAGAATGCGATGGATGCTACTTTTCGACACTCCTGTCTCGGCGGACAATCGCCGAAAAGACTTATTGGGACTTCTGTTAAAATGAGCCAGGATAGCAGTCGCTGTATCATCGTCAGTGGACCTCCTTGAAGGTCCACTGCGTGGTTTATCTTCTATGGATCCTGTTTCCTTAAACTTTGCAACAAGTCTGCTAACACAACTGTGTTATTGCCTTCCTATGAGTAGAATTATCTGGATTCGTTCTTCCTTGCTCACAGACATTATGGCCTGTAGAAAGAGAAAAATATGAATTATGGTTTGTAGAAATAGAAAAATATGAATTTCTCTGGTGATGCCGGACTTATGGGACACCCTGTATATATATATTAATATATATATATATATATATATATATATATATATATGTGTGTATATATATATACATACACGAGCGCCTCGGTGGTGTAGTGGTTAGCGTCGCTGACTACGAGTCCATCGGCCCCGGGTTCGAGACCCGGTGACGGCATCAGGCGTGCAGAAAAACCCAGCTGTTCATCCTTCCACACAAAGAAAGTGGTTGGTAGATAAATGGGTACCCGAGGTGGCCTAGTGGTTAAGACGCTGGGCTGCTGGTGGGACGTGGTTCGGATTCCACGTTAAACTGTAGGTCTAAGGTGGAGTGAAAAGTTTGACCTTCGTCAGAATGAATAATTCAGGCGGAAGGTTACCAAAGGTATATGCGATGAATTTCACAATTAAAAAAGTGAAATGAATGAATGATGCAAACCCACAAGGAAAAGAAAAATTATTCCAAGGCCTTTCGTGTATTCAGAAGTACACCTCGTCAGGGAATGGTGAGGTGTACTTCTGAATACACGAAAGGTCTTTGAATCATTTTCCTTTTTCCCTGTGGGTTTGCATCATTCATTCATTTCACGGACAAAGTTGGGGAACGCAAAAACTACACTAGGATAATGTAGGGGAATGTAAACTACACTAGGCACCACAGGGGACGTAAACTACACTTGCTCCCAATGTTTTATTACACTATACTGAATTTATTTTTCAAGTAAAGTATTTAATGATGTAAGTTTTATTTTCTTACTAGCTTCCAAAGATTAGTTTAAATTGTCAAATTTTCGCCTGCTGGATATTTTCGCGTAAACTATAGCCTACTCGAGAAACGAAAATTTCCTGCAGGCGAACATTTACCATTCACTAGTATGTAAAAGGGGACCTTTTCCAGTTTGTGTACAGTTTTTCATATAATTTATTTTTGCTTCTTTTCAGATCAAAAATGAGTGATCAAAAATGAGTTCTTGATAACCTAACCCAACCTAACGTAACCTAACCTAACCCACATTATAACTTTCGTCACTTGGGCACAGGATGTTTACTATGCTGTATGTAATGTACTGTAGAAAACTGTACATAAACTGGAAAACGTCCGTAAAAGGTTCTATTGTAGTAGTTGTTCATATAGATTTGCAGTAATCATAATGGAACCTTATTACTGTGTAAGACTAGTAAACTACATGGAGTTCAACGCTGTTCACGATCATATTAATTGTATATCTTCATGAACACAGACATTACATCATCATTACCTGTATGTCAATGATGCACATTCGATTGTCCTTTAGTTATATATGTCTATTAGGGAGGAGTGAAACACAACTTTTTATTTCAAATTTATTTGCCTCATTTGTTTTTTGGTGTATTAGAACATAAAAATGGTGTATTCAGTCATTTAATGTTTGTAACTCAAACCATCTCTCGCATTTTTACATAAAGGCAAAATAGCCATCAGCCGGTTGTCCATAAATAAAAATATGCTCATAACATAAAATCTAAGTGTTCTATCAAAAAAAATAATTGAAGAAAAACGCTTTATAATGCGAAACTGTACTTAAAAAAGACCATTGTGCATACATTGTATTGAAATAAAATTGTATCTAATCTCACTTGGTTTGATGCCGTAAATCAATTACATTTGAATGCGATATAAAACCCTCTCATCTCAAATATTATTATTTTTTCAGGAGAGGCATCAGATCCTTTTTGGTTTCAAGTGAGGGAAGCAGAGAGCGACTTTTTATTCTTGACCTAATAAATCCGTCTCTTGATTCCTGTTATATTACTGATGCTGATGCATCTGTAACCAACTTCACGACTCTTTTGACGTTCTGTGTGTGAATGGGGTATTGCTCAACTTTGAAACATTTTGTTTCGTACTCAAGCAATTCTTCATCACACGTTTAGAAATGAGAGGTGGTTCACTGATATCAGTCCTATCCCAGATGATGTCTGTCCAATGTGATGCTTTGAAGTTCAATTTTGGTACTCTAAATTCTCTGATTTTCCTTGTACTGGCTTCCTTACACTTTCTTGTGTGTATTATTCGATCGATTGCAACTTTGCGCAGCTTTTGCTCACTATATGACAGCATTATAGAAGAATATTTTCTGGGTGAGCAAAATAGGCATTCCGTGATATACTGTATAAGGTTGGACAACTTTTTGTATATCTTGGGGTAACAGGTTGAACCTTTTTATCGCATCAAAGATATGTTTGGGTCCATCAGGCAGATACGGTTTAAATTTTATATTGAACCAGTTAGGAGTAGGACCATAGTTTGTTACTATGAACAGAACAAGGCTACGTAACTCTGTGGAGGGATTATTTTGGGAGACATAATAACGACATAGTCTGTTAGCTAGAATTAACCATCTAGAGTTGTTAAGGGGACCAGGCTTGAGTTTCTCTAGGCTTCCGTCAACATATCCTTCTCTTATGGCCCCAATTATTCTGAACATGTCTTGTTGATCATTACTTAAATCTTCTATGAGCTCATCTGTGAGAACTGGGATGCTATCGACCCCATCCGTAATTGGGGGAACTTTACCACAGCATCTCATGGCAAGTCTTAAGAGCATTACCAATAGATCCACTGAATGATCTTGGCCCAATTGTTTTCCCGTCGTATCGCTCAAACAGATGCCTTAAGGGAAGTTCATTTGTATGTAACATACAAATGCTCCATTGCAATGGTCGGTTCAGCTTCTGCTTGATGAAATGGATTATGCCACCTTTAGACCCAGTGTTGACATTCGTACTGTCGCACCCTATCACCCTGAGATTCTGGTCTAGTGTCACTTCATTCAAGTAAGCGAACAACGATTCAGATACATCACTTGCTTTTCCAGATTTAGGGCTCAAATAGTTAAGGTATTCTCCACCAGGCTCACTCAATAGTACATAATGTTCTTCAACAGTTATATCCTGGTACCATTTACCATCTTTATTTGTCGTTACCAACGTCTTGTCTTTTCTCCCATCAAAATATAAAGCTTTAACATCACCATAACTTTGTGCAGCTTCAACTTGTAATGTTTTTATCAATTTCTCTCTCTTCTTACCTTACTTCGATCAATAAAAAAGTCACTGTCTTTGTCGGTAATGATACTCAAATCCACCAAAGTAGCTGAAGCAATGGCTGATGCAGCCCTATCTGAAACACCAAATCTGTCGGCTTCCATGGAGAGATTGGGTAAAGGGCTCTCATTTGAATGTTGGAGCATTCATATTCAGACTCAGTTGTTGAACCAAATAACGCACAATATAACGTGATATCTTCTCTCAAAAACCGATAGATATTATACTAGGGGTCTTTCAAAATATGACTTTCTGCCATTTTGTTTTCGGCAAAAAATGCGGCGGGTGGAAGGTCCTATAAAGAAAATATTATCTTTTTAAAACTTCTAGAGGGTCAATACACCAAATCATGAGTGAAGCAAGACGGTTTAATATTTTCACTCCACCCTAATGTCTATGTTATAGTATGTTGTTGGACTCGGTTGTACCCCATCCATCCTACCTTCCCCCAGTTGGGATACTTTGACGAGCACTGCGGCGTTTCCACATGTACGGAGTCGCCTATGAGGCGAGGACCATTACATATACAGGCAATTGTACCTTCACCTATCAAAACTAGCCAGCAAAGTTGTCAAAAAGAATTAGATATCATCTATTCAAAGGAACCAAGAGTCAGTTGGGACATAATGGCGAAAGATTCCCGAAACTATTAGTACTTGCTCGCAAATATCTCAGCACGCCACCCACAAGCGTACGAAGTGAACGACTGTTCAGTTCTGCGAAAAATATAATTAGCAACGCACGTAATCCTTTACCTCTTGATGCTGTTGAACGACTAATTTTTCTACACGATAATCTACTTGTCTTAAATTTCAAGTATTAGGTTTTGTTTTTGTGGCGATTACACTGGTATGCAACATATCTGATGTTTCAACATACATAAATGTTTCTTATCAATTGAAGTGTGCTGAATCCAAAAATCACATCCATTTTTTTTCTCATCACGTACAGTTTTCTGGCAAATACCTATCACTCATTTGTATTTTGGACTATTTTCCTGAAAACTTGGGTAGTGCGAGTGAGGAACAAGGAGAAAGGTTCCACCAGGATATCAAGACTATGGAAAAAAGATACGAAGGAAAGTGGGATGTCGACATGATGGCAGACTACTGCTGGTCTCTGAAACGGGAAGGCTCGGAAGAAATGTAGCACAAGAAACGAGCAAAAAAACGACAATTTTCTCCTGATCTATTATGTATCAATTAAGTATCAAAGATGAACTTATTTCGAAATGTATTGTCTTTGTATTTTTTATAATTTTGTATTATTGGAAATTTAGTTGTTTAATACAAACTATGAATATATCTGACTTATATTTTGTGAAAAACCCTGACGTGATACATAAAAATGGTTGTGAAATTTGAAATAAGCATGGCAAAATTGTATAAGATCATGTAATAGAAATAAAACATCTCGTACTTTTATTTGAAATGCAACTTGTGTTATTATTACTGGCTGTTAATTTTTTTTGTAAGGTTATTACTTATTAGTATCACTATACCCAATTAGATTTGTTTGCAATTATGCTTTGCAATAAGGAAATATTTTAAGTTCCATTTCTTAATCACGTTATTTACCCTAATTATCAAATATTCGGTTTTCGGTTAAAAACGAAAATTATTCGGATAGCCTCATTTTTTACCCAATATTCGGTACATCCCTTACGTATATATACGAGGGTGGGCTGAAAAGTAATGCTTCCACTTGGATAATTCTGGATTGTGTAGAGGTAGCCAGATAAAACCGGTTTTGTGTTGTAACTTTATATCACCACCTTATTCCAGATTGTGTAGAAGTAACCAGATAAAATCGGTTTCGTGTTATAGCCTAATATAGCCTACATTCATTCAACACGTTGGTTCAGTATCGATTACAATGGAAAGGAGTAAAGACGTTCGCTTCAAGCAACGTGTCGTAATTAAATTTTTGACCGCGGAAAGTGTTGCTCCCATAGACATTCATCGGCGAATGCAAGCTGTATACGGCAAACAGTGTGTTGATGTGAGTACCATTCGATGTTGGGCGAGTCAGTGTAAAGAAGAAGCAGGGTAAGAAGATTTGCGAGACAAACCGCTAAATGGAAGGCCTGTAACGGCAACCGACGAGTCTCATCGGAACTACGTTGACGAACTGATTCATGGAAATCGTCGCATTAAACAGAATGACATTGCTGCAATGCTCAATATCTCCAAAGTGCGAGTAGGACACATTATCAGTATTCTCGATTACCGAAAGGTCTGCGCCAGATGGGTGCTTCGCATGCTCACTGCCGAGATGAAAACTGAGAGACTACGCATTTGTGCCAAGAAAATCTTCCGTGCTTTGAAAATGAAGATGAATTTCTGCACAGCATTGTGACAGGAGACGAGAAGTGGGTCCACCATTATGACCCTGAAAATAAACGGTAATCCATGGAATATCGGCACAAAAATTCACCGCAACCAAAAAAATTCAAAGTTCTAAAAACGGCTGGAAAAGTGATGACGACTGTTTTTTCGGATATCAATGGTGTTGTTTTCGAAGACTTTACGGAAAGAGGAACAGCAATCAACTCGGTACGTTATACTGAAACTCTGAAGAAATTGAAAAAACGGATCAGGAGGGTTTGCACCCACGAAAACGCAGTCATTGTTCACCATGACAACGCACGACCTCATACCAGTGTTCAAACGCGAGAAGCAATTAGGATCTGCAATTCACCGTCTTGCCGCATCCACCATATCGCCCTGATTTAGCACCATGCGATTTTCACCTCTTTCCTAAACTTAAAGAACATCTCCGTGGAAATCACTATGAGTCTGACGAAGAAGTTAAGGCCGTTGTGAAATTTTGGTTTCGTAGTCAAAGCTCCAAGTTTTACCGGGATGGATTTCAAAAACTCATTTATCGTTGGCGTAAATGTATGGAGGTAGAGGGTGATTTTATAGAAAAGTAAATGTATCGTTTTGAAGAATAAACTCTAAGGTACATATCTACTTTTGTTTCGATAAAATCCTTTAACCCTTTAAAATTTATTTGAGTGGAGGCCCACCCTCGTGTGTATGTGTATATATAAAGTAATTTCGAATTTTTCTAGTTACACCCTCTCCCCTCGGGAAAAGTTTTTACTCTCACTTGGCTTGCAATTTAAGCTTCCGTTATTTCAAATATATAAGCCTTCATTTTTTCTTTACTTTGAAAAATTTTTTAATGTCTTGAAAAATGTTCCCCATGTTGGTGATTTTAATAATTTTAAGTGTCAGTTTGCTAATTTAACTCATGAATTTTTCCATAAACTTAGAAACCTTAAATTTAAATCTTTTATATTTAAGAAGAGTGACTTGCAGGTTATTAAGAATTTGGCAAAGAACCAGGAGATTGTCGTGACTAGACCGGACAAGGGTAACGGAGTTGTTATTTTGAATAAATCTGATTACATAAATAAAACTAATGAAATCTTAAGTGATGATAGCAAATTCAAACAAATTCTTGAACCCGTCAATAAAGTCATTTTAAGGTTGGAAGACAAAGTTAATAGATTTTTGTCACGATTAAAGTCTTTAAAGATAATAAAAAACGATACTTACTCTCAGTTGTTCGTATCTGGTTCTGATCTTGCTCAATTATACTGTTTGCCTAAAATCCATAAAGTTGGAACACCTCTCCGTCCTATTTTAGCTTCGTATAACTTACCTACCTTTCAATTGGCAAAATTTGTTGTTGGTCTTTTGTCACCTTTTGCGAAAAATGCGTATACCATAAATAACTCTTATGAATTTCAAAAAGATCTTCTTAGTGAGAATTTCGGTTCAAAAAAGTTTTTTGTCAGTTTTGATGTAAAGTCGCTTTTCACGAACGTACCTGTATCAGAAACTATTGCCATTATTTTAGATAGGGTTTTTAGCTCTGTTGATAGTTTTCATGGTTTTTCATGGTCTTATTTTAAGGAACTTTTAGAACTGGTTTTTAAGCAATGTTATTTTACTTTCAATAATAAGGTTTACCAACAAATTGATGGTGTTGGGATGGGATCACCCGTCGGACCTTTATCAGCTGATTTTTTTATGACTCATTTAGAAAGTATAATTTTTAGACAATCTCCCACCCATTGTAAACCAATTTTTTACCGACGCTTCGTTGATGACTCGATAGCTGTCTTTGATAATGCTGTACAAGCGCAACAATTTTTTAATTTCTTAAATTCTCTGCACCCCAATATAACTTATACAATGGAAACTGAGGAAAATGGCTCCCTTCCCTTTTTAGATCTTTTAATTTCGAAAAAAGGGGATTCTATTACTACATCAGTTTACAGGAAACCCACTTTTACCGGTTTGGGCATGAATTTTTTTAGTTTTACTGATTTTAACTATAAGATGTCGTGCATTAAAACACACTTGTTCAGAGGATATAATTTGATTTCTAGTTTTACCTTACTTAACGATGAATTTAATAATTTAAGATTATATTTTACCAATAATAGTTTTCCTGTTCAATATGTAGATAAACTAATAAGATCTTTCTTAAATAATGTTTATAGCCCTCAACTTCCCTGTATTTCAGTGCCTAAAGATGTAAAATATTTCTTGGTACCTGAAATGGGTCCCATGAATAAAGAATTTAAACTTAAATTTACGAAGTTGTTAAAAAAAAATTTTTATCATACTGATTTTCACATTATATTTATTAATAAAACGTCTTTAGGTAGCTTTTTCTCAGCGAAGGATCGAACTCCTGATTCGTTGCGTAGCGGTGTTGTATATTTATTTACTTGCCCAAGGTGTCTCCTTGGTACTTATATTGGCAGCACCGTGCGCTCTCTCAGGGCTAGATTTTATTCGCATATGGGAATAAGTTGCCGAACAGGTAAAATTTTAAATAAAAAAGAAGCCTCTAGTATCCGGGAACATAGTATTAAATGTAAAACTGATGTCACTTTAGATAATTTTAAAATTCTCGGGTATAACTCTTGTTCCAACTCACTTAGAATTTTGGAATCTCTTTATATAAAAACATTGACCCCTTCTCTAAATGTTGATTCCTCAGCTGTCCCTTTAAATTTTTTATAATTCCCCCTTCCCAATTTATAACTCTCCAACCACCCAACCCATAGTATGTTCCATGTGTTTTGTTTTAAAATTACTTGTGCCTCGGAACCAGCAATGAAGGGTTAGTAGTGTTATTCCATTGTATTAATTTCAAATTTACTATATGTAATTTAAAAATAGCTTTTTAAATTTCTTGTAATTTTATATGTAAATTTTAATAACTTTGAATTTAACCTTCTTTTAGTCTTTTTAAATTTTGTTTATTGATTTTAATTTCATATTATTATTATTTAGCCTGAAGATGAGCATATTGCTCGAAACGTTGCATTAAAGAAGACTTTTCATGGCATTTACATTCCTCCTTGTCATTGGATTTCTCTTGAATATATATATATGAATATATATATATAATTATATATATATAATATATATATTATATATATATATATAGATATATATAGAGAGAGAGATATTTGCACAGTATCTGTAGTTAATATTTTTTCTATTATATCATACCACCTCCTCTTTCTATTGAATCTTTTCTCAATCTTGTTTAGTATTTTAATCACAAAATCCCGCTGTACTTGTATGAACGCTCAACCACCGGTAAAAAAATGTCAAGAGCATAACTACAGTTTCCCTCTACAAGATTATGCACTCTCTCTCTCCTATTAAGTTTCAATTTATACGGCCTCCCACCGCTTCAGAAAGTGTAATAGTGCTTCGTTTGCCTAAGTTTCATGTTGGAAACGACTAATGAACTTCATAGTTTAGGTGTTTATACCTATAATACCGAATTAAGATTAAACCGACGCTGCTGGTAGAGTCTTCCTTAATTTGTTCCGCGTATTAATTAAATTCGTGCCTTCTGTCTGATTTAATTAGGATAGTTTTCACTCTATCTTGTTTAATGGCGGCTGGTGTAAGTAACATGAATGTCATAATACACTTTTCTCATATAGTGTTTTTATTTTATATATTTATATATATATATATATATATATATATATATATATATATATATATGATGAATAAAACCACGAAGGAAAGGAAACAGAATGGTGCTCAAGCAAGACCCTTCTTTAGGTTGCAAAACAATGTGTTATGCATTGAAAGAAGTTGTAGAGTATGAAAGGCACCTTGCATAGTTCGTGCTCCCAATATATGACGATGTACCCGAGGTCACGACATTAGCCAATCATAATGTCCCTTGCATCAATTGCAAATTTAAGTCAAACAAATAAAAGCATTCTCCTTCCATCGACAAGGTCGACCATCATTGATTACAGATTGAACGCAGAGAACCCTATGTTCGTCATTGAGGCTAATCCATGCACAGTGTTTGTAGATAGTAAGAGAGTGTCATTTTGTTACATCAAACAGTTCAACATTATTTGCATGGTCTGGGCTACCTTGGGAATGTGACTCGGCAAATATTAACTTAGGTAAAAAAAAGACTATACATAGACCTTTAATTGACATTTTGGAAGTCTGTTCTATTCTCGGACGAGTCACGGGTATGAATAACGACTTATGAAGCACTTCAGTAATCCTGTTTTCAGTCTACTGCTCAACACAGCTGTTTCAGTGTAGTGGTATGGGTAGTGATTTGGAATATTGGCTAGATTAACCTTGTATATTCTTTAGTACTCTGTTAAATCAATATTCGTTCTCAAAAATCAGATCCTGCCATTTTTTCACCATGATGTTTTGCAGTTAAATAGGAGTAAAAATGTTGCAGGCGACTTGTGCTACATGTCATGCCAAGAAACCTACCACTGAAGGAAGAGACAGTTTGCAAGTTCTTCTTTCATGGGTACTACAGAGAACCCCTTACAGATCCCCAGTAAACTTGGAGCATCTCGATCGTCAATTACAAGAAAGGAAGAACTCTTTTCTTATCCGCGTCAGCTATTAAGAAACCTAAAATGAATTTTGACAGTTTTGAGTATGTCATGATACAAAAACTTGGGTTTCGTACCGAAATAAAATTTTCTTCACTAACGAGAATGCTCATCTTTTTCTTTGTGTTTCGAAAAATTACGGATGTATGCCATTGTATTTTCATTAGGAAATATTTCTTAATTGTTATTTTAGTGTGAATTTGTGTTTTGAAAATTGACCTTCAATTTCAGTCCAACAATTTCTTGGCAGAATTGTAGCTCATCATGTCACGTGTAAGTACAAACATTAAGCGAATGTTGCCAGTTTTTTAATGTTGCCATTTGCAGTTCATTAGCTTCTGGTCACAAGCGTAAATTTGTAGCATACAGGGGCGTACCTAAAGTATTTGGCACCCGGGGAGGATCCTTCCTTTGGCACCCCCCATAAATAATTTTAAAATTTAAACACACAAAATATATTATGTTTGCAAGTAGATTTTTAAACAGTACAGTACTGTCATAAGCAGATTGGAAATAAGAAAAATGCAGGACATTAAAAATTCAGTGAACAGATAATACTGCATTTTATTTTATACAAAAAATACAGGAAATCCAGTCTCAACGCTCAGCCTATTCTTCAAAGGTAAATAGAGAGGATTCACAGTCTCTGCTTTCGAGCCTTAATTTCTGCAAATTGATCAATGACCTCATCAAAATTCACCTTCTTTGCATATTCATGTTCAATTGAAAGTAAAGCCAGATTTGTCACTCTTGTCTGATTCATGGTCGAGCGAAAGAAATTTTTTATCAATTTCAATTTGGGAAAACTTCTTTCACATGAAGCAATTGACACACAGACAGTCAAAAAGAATCTCAAACACAGTGACAAGCTTGGCAAAGATTCACAAAAATCCCATTTCACAATAAACTCCAGAAACTGCAATGCTGTCCATTTCTTTGCCTCTTCAACGCTGATTTTGGCAGCTTCCAAATGCCTCCGAAGTCGTCCAATTTCCACACTGATATCTTCATCAGAGAATTCATCGAAAATCTGAGTCAAATTTGAAGTATACTTCCGAAGTTCTTCTGTTGCAACAACCAAAGTGTTTGGCTGAATAACAGCGAAGATTGACAGAATTTGATCCATTGCCTTAGAACGAATCTCCAATTCTTGATGAAAGCGATCAAGACATTCAAACATAGCCCTTTTTACTTCCTGTGGCAATGTGAGACCAGCATCCTTTGCCATCTCTCCTGGCATCCTTTTTCGGAGCTTTACTCTCCCTCTTCTCTCCATAGAAATGTCCATTTCCTCACACTCTGTAGTTGCATAATGAATGGCCCTCTCCACAATTTCATTGCGCTGATCTTCAAGAAAGAGTTTTAAAGCTTGGAGCTTCACAATGCACTCTTCAAGGCTGATTCCAACTGTTTGCAAATACTTTTGTGAGATTAATTTCTTCCAGGACTTCACACCAGAAAGAAAGGTAACTCAAAAAAGAGAAATCACATACAGCAGACAGCAACAATTGTAAAATTGTTGAACTTGACTAAGCCAATAAGCATTAGTACTAATTCAATATAGAATAGTACTGTAGTTGTTGATGTAAATCTGAAACGGTGTTTACTATATTAAGCATGTAAGCATTAACGCATCTCCATGCAGTCACATCATCACCCTCTCTGTCTTAACATCACCATGTAGTTGCATTAAAAAAATCATGCAGTCATGTCATATAACCACCACCATCGTAAGATCACCACATAGGCATCATAAAAAACTCAGTGATACACATCATCGTTACTTCAGTAGTCATGGTTGTAGGAAAAAAGTCAAGTCTAAAGTTTAGTGTAATGTGTGACTTTCCTGTGTCTTTTTACTGATAACCAGTAGTCACATGGACCACCATTCATAAACATGAGTTTCTATAACATCACGACGGTGCATTTATTATAACATCACGACGATGCATTTATAAACACTTGTAAACATCACTATGATACCACATTGTCAAAAATTACTGGACACTGGTTTAAGTACCATGATATTGTTATAAACACCAGCACTTTATGCTTTATCATAATTATTTGATGAAACATACCTCATGTATGTGGAGTCAGTGTCAAGTGAACAAGACTTGGAATGTCAGTTGCAGCCAGCTGGCTATGCTCAACAAACTGATGACTAAAACGTCAACAAACGTTCGCCTTTCGATGTAATTTTTATCAAATATTTAATTTTTCGTTTGTAAATTTTGTATTGCCAATAAAAATAAAAATTTATTTTATAGTGGAAATTAACATTAAGCTGTTGTAATAGTTTGAACATTTAAAAATTTTTTTTCTTCGGCGAATTTTTCATTTAATTTGAAAACTTGTACTGGTATTTCAACTCTCCCGATGGCACCCCTCTCCTGGCTGTCACCTGGGACGGACCGCCCCCCTCGCACCCCCTTTAGTACACCACTGTTAGCATATAAACATTTTGCCTTTGATGAAGAGCACGGGTGTCCGCTGTTTGTTACAGACCCATGAATTAGTGGATAGGACATTGGTATGGTACTACAGTACAAAGCCTACACACACCCGATCAATCCACGTTTCGATAAAATTTCATACACTTTTCTGAGAGCCAAAAAAGACAGCCGATCAGCAAATTTACGACAGAGCGCAGCTATCAAAATTTTTAATTTCATATATGCAAAGCCCATTGGGTCAAAGTCTGAAGCTGCATGAAAATTTAAGTGTATGATAGGCTTTTGGATACTATTTAAATGAATAATGCTTATACTTTCTCGCATATAAATTATAAAATATGAACTATAAAATATAATTAGTTTATATATTAGTATTTGGTATAAAAATGCAAATTTTTGCTGCATCATGGAGTGTGGAATTTTCCTTTCATTTTTTGTACCAATATATATATATATATATATATATATTATATATATATATATATATATATATATATATATATATATTATATATATATATATATATTGGCCTGAAGAAGTAGTTATTGATTCGCTTCCGTACATAATGAAATATGGCTCATCCTCTATTTTTAAATTAGGGTCTCTTGCTAAATCGTGTTGGAGGGTAATTTGTCTTGTCTGAATAGCGAGTCTTGTATCGTTTATTAAGCGGATAATTCTTTCTTTAAGAGGAGGATCATTATTCATTGTTACCTGTATTTAAATACTCCGAATATTGATCCGGATATTGGCATGTTTACTTCCTTGTACTCTTTAATGTTCTCTCGTTTTTACATTCATTACTGTTACAAATTCCCTGAATGGGCTTTTTTCTGCGTAGGCACTCTATCATAGAGTGTAGAGAACGATTCTTTAAAAGACGTAACTTAAAAATATAAATTTTAAGTGTAAAATTCAATTATTTAAGGAATTTCCAGCAAAAATATTATTGTTTATTAGTCCCAATATTTTTTAACTTAGTTTTTATGATTTAAAAAAAAAAGTTCTCTCCTGAATTGTTGGTAATTTCAGGCACTTTTTCTTGTAATAGCAAGAGACTCTACAGTAATTTAAAAATAGAAAATGGAACTATATTTCATTATGTACGAATTCGAACCAATAACAACTACGTCAGGCACTTTTTCTTGTGATAGTGAAATGTATAAACAGCTCCGATTCTAATAATATTCCTTGATGGATTTTGATTTTATTACTTCGTCACAGACAGTATTAATAGCCCCTTGCTTCTCAATGAACTTTTCGTAGGACTTAAGTAGGCTTTTTACAGCAGGAATGTATTTGTTTTCGAGATTTTTGCGGTTATTAAGAACTGATAACTCAGCCAATGGGTATTTACCATATATAACTGTTTGCTTGAGAATTTTTCTATGTACCTGAGAAGTTCATGTTTTAAAATATTTGGTAGGCCCAAATATGCATCTTTTATTCTTTATTCCAGTTATATTTTATGTATAAAGCATAAACACTAATATATAAATATATATATACACTATATAATCTTTTGGTTATTTTTCTCCAGCGGGTTATCTGCAATAGGATTTTTCTGTTTTGGGTTAGCGGCTTTTATTATAATCCGTATGTTTGAACTTGTTTACATTTCTGCTCTAAAACGAAGAGAAATATTGTATGCTTTTTATCAGCCTTTTTGATTTTCCCTACCTTCTTTCTTTGTGCGTTGCGTTGTTAAGTTTTTTTTTTTTTTTTTTTTTTTTTGGCAGGAGGGAGGGTGGGGAGCTGGGGAAGGGTACGCTCTTTCAATAACTTTTTTTTGGGGTTGTTTCTTTCTTTGTACATTCTTTGTTAGTTGAAAATTTCCATCTCAGGCTGTTATTCAGTTTTATGTGTATTGGGTGTCTCATATATATATATATATACACGGTGAACCAAAAGTAGGTGGACAGTAGGTTGAATACGGTTTGTGTTATATTATATTATAACTATGGTGTTCATTATAACTATGGTGTTTGTGTTATATTATATTAAATATTATAACTAAATTTATTTAAATTTTATTTTGTATTATAGTATACAAAAAAATTAAATATGTATTCTCAAAATAAACGTTATCATTTACTGTCCACCTACATTTGGTTCACCCTATATATATGTATATATATATATATATATATATTTTTTTTAATTGGGGTTGTTTAACCTTCTTCGCAACATCTAAGGTCATATGACGGAGGGGACCTACAGCTTTACGTGGGATCCGAACCACGGGTCGCTACATAATCTGGGCGCAGAGGACGGTCTCCTATCCAACTACTACCCAGACCCAATGTCGCTTAACTTCGCTGATCTCCGAGAAGCGGTGTTACGACATCGGCCACTACGTAGCCCATATATATATATTGAAAAACTAAACGTCATACTAATAGTTATATATATATAGACTTCCGAACACTCCAACAAATGCAAAATTGTATGATGCCATTATTGATATCAGAAACCTAATAAAGTCCTTAAACTCCCCAACCCTCAATATAATACTTTGCGAAGATTTTAATTTTCCATATACAAAGAAGTACAAAAGGGTAGGAAGGAATATAAACCAAGACAAAAAGGGCACAAAAGAAGACCAGGAATAAGCAAATATACTGATAGCTGTAACACGGAGAACACCAAAGGAAGATAAATAAATAAATAAAAAAGTAAATGCCTGGATCTTGTATTCACGAATAACAACAACCTAACTGATGACAAAAATAATCGCAGCGATGATATCTGACCACATTATCCAAATATACAATCTTATAACATGCCTTATACATACATTTTACATACTACACAATATATATATATATATATATATATATATATACACAGGTCCGGCGCCAGCCTATTTGGCGCCCTTAGCAGGACTGCAGCTGGCGCCCCCACCCGCCTCCCACTTCACGATTGGGTTTGCGCACAAAGTAATCAAGGTACCATGGTACCATATTGAAGAAACTATTTGCCTTACACTGATCTATTTTAATTTGCTAATACATACATTTATTATAAAATTATAAAATCATTTCACAGTTCAAGAAAGTGTCATGACCAATCAAAACAGCGAGTAAAGCGAGGCATATGTAGTAACAAATCAGAACGCTCAAAAGTGCTAAAATATGCGTGCAAAAAGGACATATCTACTGTTTTTTCCAAGCAAGAAGGGCATGTCACATAAAAACAGTTATTCGCTTATTGACGACTCCCGGAACTCATATTAAGCCGTAAATAAGCCGAGTCGCTTATTGACGACTCCCCTCTGTGCGCGCAACATTTTTAAATCGCTTATTTACGACTCCCGTCCCTAAAGGGTTAAAGGTCGTGATAGTAAAAGTTCTATAATGACCCAATAAGATGAATAAGTTAATTATGTAAATATCAGTCAAGCTAAACTGGTGTACATACGTCGTACAACCTTTCATCATTTGTCTATGCTTCTCATTCCTTCATTATTTTTTTCATGTTGTTCTTACATAATACTATCAGACGTGCACAGGGCGGGAGGCGCTGGCGCCCCCCAGATCTTTGGCGCCCTTAGCATTTACTAACCTCGCCTATGGAAGCGGCGGCCCTGTATATATAGATGACATCGTAAGCCTCGAAAACTTTGATTTCGGCTCACTCTTTCTTATGAAGGGGGCGGGCCATTTTTTCGGGCGCGCGCCCTTGGCTCCTACTTTATATAAAAAAAAAAGAAAATACATACACCAAAGAAAGGAGCGACTTTTAGATTTTTAACGTAAGCTCCAAGGCTTTAAATTGGCTCAAATAGACTGGAAAACAATATCCGAGGACAAAACAAGTGAAAAGATGCTATTAAGCTTAGAAGAAAAGACGCTGGAAATTTTAGGAAGATATATTCCAATAAAGCAGCAAAAAGGAAAGAGAAACGACTTCGAGATGCAAAAGCGAACAATATTCCGCAAAAGAAGAGAGCAGCGACAAAATTAATAAATTACACAGACATCAATGACTGAAAGATGATACAAGAAAAGCTAAAGAGAATCGATGAGGAAATACAATTCAGAAAGGGAAGAGGAAGATGCTGTAGAAGTAGTAAAGGAAAACCACAATACTTCCAAAACTTTACGAAAAAAAACAACATGAATTCGCTCCACAATTTGACCCTTAAGGAATGAAAATATTGTACTATGAATACGTTTTCAGTACCCCAAAAAGTGACGAATTGGTATCTGACCGCAATACGTACCTTCTTTGAAGTTGCTACAAAGAGAGAATATAACGGATTTGACTTTGTTCCAGAAGAAATAGCGCGAACTATAGGACAAATGGAACACCTCGATGATTAAAAACTGTAAGAATGAAATAGCTACACCACTGTATTGAATGTAGGGAAGATCTCTGGACACAGGACATGCACTGGGCATCCTTAAGATGGCGAACATTGTTCCTATACAGTATATAAAGGAGGAGAACAGATTTCAAGCAAAGAATTATAGACCAGTGTCACTGACGTCTTATCTCATCAAAATTTGAAAGAATGTTAAAGAAAAAATTTATGCCTTTATGGAGACACGAGAAAGATTCTATGAAATCCAGCAGAGTTTCCGATCAGGAAGAACTTACAAACATTTGGCTAAATCATAAAATGAAACTTACGGGAATAACGGGCAAAGTGGGAAAAATGGATCTATAATTTTCTCAGAGAACGTCAGCAAGTTTTTAAAACCTAAGGAATATCATCATCAGAATCGGAGATATCTTGCTCAGTACCACAAGGAACATTATTAACCCCACTCTTGTTTATTATCATGCTAACAGACATAGACAACGAAGCAACCAATAATACCACAGTAACATCCTTTGCTGACCATACAAAATCAGCAGAAAACATTAAAATAGAGATGGTGTGAAATCTTTACAGGCAGACACAAACAGAATATACAGATGGTCAGAAGAAAACAACATGAAATTTAACATTGAAATTTTCAGCTCTTAAGATATGGAAAAAATGGGGAGCTTAATACAAACAGAATATTATGCCCAAATAGTCAGAAAAATCCAAAGAAACACAAAAGCAAAAGATCTAAGAGCTATAGTGACCGACGATGCGAAATTTGAGACAAAGCAGCGCTAAACAACGTAAAAAGAATTATGGGACAGATACTGAGAAGATTTAAAAGAAGGGACAAGAAAGTAATGATTCCTTTGCTGAAAACAATGATCATACCAAAAGTGAAATACTGCTCAGCCTTGACGTCTCCATATAAAAAAGACGAAATTAATAATCTAGAAGAGATCAAAAGAAATTTCACAGCCAAGATCGATGGCCGCAAAGAACTAAATTACTGGGAAAGACTACGTACATTAAAGTAGTATTCGCTGGAAAGGAAAAGAAAGATGCATCATAATTTACATATGAAAAATGATCGGAAAACTGGTACCTAACCTCAAACTGAACCCAATAACCACCCAAACAACACTGAAACGTACACTGGAAAGTAGGAAAAGTAGAATGTGTAGTGTTCTCAAACTAAAGGCCAGACAAGGGACATCCTCATCTCTGAAAGAAAATAACTTTGTTGTCAGAGGGCCAAGATTATTTAATTAGCTTCCCAAAGACATCAGAACATCGCAGGTGTCAAAGTTGGAAGTCTTCAAAAGAAGACTAGATGCCCGGCTCTGGACGGGCCCAGATGACCCGGGTGTGCAGGATATGAGAGTTGGAGAGCTCAGCCACTCTGTGGTAGGGCCACCAGCCTGACCTCTGTGTGAAGAGAGACCAACGCACAGAACATCTGCAAGGTTATATATATATACAGGGTGTTTCAGGAGGAAAGGTCAATACTTCGGGAGATGATATTAACTTTTTTCTCACAATGACCGATACTATGAACATGTGCCTAATTCTGAATGGTTACGGAAATAGAGCTGTTTGAATCTGAGGCGCGCGCAGCTCTTCCTCCCCCCGCGGTGGTCCCATTCAATGGCCACCAAGGTCTCCAGACCTCTCTACGTTAGATTATTGTTTGTGGGGGTGGATGAAAAGTCAAGTTTACAAAAGAAAGGTGGATACACGAGACGAATTGCTCGCGCACCTTTTGGATGCTGCTGCCGGCATAAAGGAACATCAAGATCAACTCAGACGAACAACATGCGATCTTCGCACACGAGTTGTAAAGTGCATTGAGGTTGACGGTGGGATTTTCGAAAACGTATTGTAAACTGTAGCAAATTTGTCATTTCTGTATCTGATAGCATTCAAAATGCCAATGTTTAAACATTAAATGTTAGAAACAGTAATTGGTTTCTCTTTCTTGATTACCATTAACAATGCTTTTGTATTGGTAGATTCAAACAGCTCTATCTCCGTAACCATTCAGAATTAGACACATGTTCATATGAACTTTTTTTCTCACAATGACCGATACTATCACCTCCCAAAGTATTGACCTTTCCTCCTGAAACACCCTGTATATATATATATATTATATATATATATATATATATATAATATATATAATATTATATATATTATTGGTGGACCGGATGTCAGTTTTTCAACATCTGCGGATGCGGATTTTTTATTTCAATATCCGCGGATGCGGATATTTAGTTAATCTATCAATATAATATAGAATTATGAATATATGACAATTTTTCAAATTTCGTGATATTACTATTATGGCAGGCAATGCATAAGAATTAAAATTAATATTAATGTTTTCATTATGATAAAAATAATAACTTTCTCAAGAGTTTCAGCCACAGAAAATTCAATGAAACAAGTTTCATTCAATTTTCTGTGTTACCACCTATTTATATTTGAGGTTTATATATTTGTTTGTTCATTAATAATTAATACTTTACATGACATGTGCATGAGTGCATGACTGGGCCTTATAAGCTACTTTATAAGCTAATTGAATTGTAAATTGCATAATTTATTAGAGGTAATATCCGCATAACATCCGCAATCAGAAGTACGGATGTGTATGTTAAAAATGATGCGGATGCGGATATCCGGTCCACCACTAATATATATATATATATATATATATATATAATATAAAGAGA
The DNA here is from genome assembly GCA_023014485.1 of Bathynomus jamesi. Lineage (NCBI taxonomy): Eukaryota > Metazoa > Arthropoda > Malacostraca > Isopoda > Cirolanidae > Bathynomus > Bathynomus jamesi. The sequence continues at coordinate 196,678 of JAJOZX010000165.1, forward strand.
AAAACAAACTCTAAACACGTTCTTTATTCCCAAACATTTCGAGAACCACAGTTCTCAACCTCAATCGATTCTAAAAGGTTGAAATGTTTACGTTAAATTAAAATACTTAAATAAATCATATGAAATATGAAACCTAATTGCAGAGTAAAATGGTCTAAATCAGGGGTTTCCAACCTTTTGAAGTTGACGTACCACGTTTTGCTGCCATGCTTTCCTAAGTACCGGTATTAAGGGAGGAACGTGATACCACCTAACCAAAACCTCTTGGAGGGGACTGTGGTGTTCAATCTTGAATTTTTCAGTCTTATCTAAAATTCAAATTTCAAAATCTTTATTCAGAAAAGAATACAAATGACAGGGTTTTATGGATATTTGATATGACATTAATATGTTCACACTACTCTAATCTGAATATTCCTTTGGAAGCATGGAGGCATTTTAGGCATAATTAATGGGATTTACTTTATTAGATAACAGAAGTGAAAGTGGCAAGTATTGATAACTTTGAACATATTGACAGCAACACTGAATTTGTATAATTCATTTAGTTTTAAAATATTTAGCTCTAAATATTGGGGAAGTGTGACTTTATCTCTTGTCATTATTCGAAAGAGTTTGTAGATATATATTTCCTTGAGCTACCCCATGTTATAATGCAATATAATAAATGTGGATGGATGAAGGAATAATACAGGGTAAGGAGTGCATTTTGAAGAAGATTTTCTTTTAGTTTAAATAATATGAATATAAATCTTGATATTTTGGACTTGATACGTTGTACATGACTTTTAAAATTGGTTTTAATTTAAATTAATGCCAAGCACTTTAACCTCATTCACCCTTGTCAGAGTGATATTCCCAAATTTTATTTGACAATTTGTATTTATATGTTTTGTAGTAATAGTCATATAGTGACATATAAGATGACTTTGTCAGGTTCAATAAAAGTTTATTAGCACACATCCATTTATACACATTTTTTAATTGCCTGTTCATTTCATTTATCAGAAAGTCTAATTTATGATGGGAAGAAGTAAGTGTGGTATCATCTGCGTTTTGTACGCAATTTAATGTGGTTCAGAGATGAAAATCGTTGACGTGAATTAAAAGTGGTAATGGCCCAAGAACAGGTCCTTCTGGGACTCCACTAGTTAGCATCACCTTTTCAAATAAATTATCTTTTAATCTGATGTACTGATGACGATTTGACAGATATGATTTAAACCAGTCGAGGATATTTCCTTTTATTCCGTATATGTAAAGTTTATTCTACAAGATTTCATGCGAAAGTGTATTAATGCTTTTGACGAGTCGAGGAAGACCAAGGTAGTGTGTATTTCGCTGTTTAAGTTTTGACAGACATTTTCTAATAGCATGTTGATGGCATCTTCCGTTGTATGTCCACCTCTAAACCCAAATTGTGTTTTAGTTAAAATATCGTATCTGACTAAGAATTTAGTAAGTTTATTTTATACGATTTTTTCAAATACTTCACGTAAAGTTGGCAATACAGAAAGGGGGCGATAATTGGATGGGGTGTTTGGGTTTCCCGACTTAAATACAGGGCATACTCTGCCTTCCTTTAGACTGCCAGGGAATATATCTAGTGTTACTCGTACTGATTCATTCATTAGCTTACTGTGTGGTATTGCAACTTCATCGGATATTAATTTGTATATTTTCACTGTGACCGTATTGATGTCAGTCTTTAATTTTCACATTTTTTTATTGCTAAAGAGATATCGTTTGGTAGGATTGGATCAAAGAAAAATAAGTTTGGAGTGGGTTGTGGCATGTATTGTCGGTAACGAGTATCAGTAATTGGGATCGAGGCTGCGCTATTGGAGTCGATATTCGCAAAGACGTTGTTTAATAAATTGGCTCTGTCTTTGGGATCAGTGTAAAAATTTCTACCTTGTGTGAGGGCGGACGAGGGATTTGTTTTCATCTTTTTTTTGGTGTCAATTACTGTAGATGTTTCAGTGTTCCATATCCTTTTGGGATTGGATTTTTGTTCATCAATTTCTGAACAATATTGACTTCCATAATTTAAAGAGAGTAAGTTTGCGTTTAATACTCACAATAAGTGCTGGGATGATCCATTGGTTGTTGCATTTAGTTTTAGATCTTACTTTTGATTTAAGAGGAAAATTTGTTTTTGAATATATCCATTAGTGCGCTTGAGAGTGCATGAAATTTTGTTCCAATGTCATGGTTATTTTCAGTTATTTCAGTCCAGTCAAAAACTGTTATTTCTCTCGGAAATTTTAATTCGGTATTATAGCTGTAAGATCTATAGTCAATTTTTATATTTTCCCGTACTGAAAAATTGGTGATTAGCATGATGTATGTAGGCAAGTGATCCGTGATATCTAATATAATTATACCCGAGATGCAGTCAAGCGGAGACCGCAACCAGAGTCGAATTTCTAGTGTCATTGTGGAACCTAGTTGGCTTCGTAATGGCTAATTAAAACTACTCGCATTAATGATGTTGTGAAGGAAGCTTGCGTTATTATTTCAATGTTCTTTTGTGAGATCAATATTTAAGTCTCTCGCAATATCACAATTGTTACCAACATGATTGGAAGTTAGAATTCTATCGATATCTGTAATAAAAGTTGGTACTTTACCAGCTGGTAGTCGGTAGATGCCTAAAATTAAATCCTGGATGTTATGAATAAACATTTCAATTGCGGGTGTTTCTCAAATATTGCTTATGCTCGTCAGTTCTTCGATACTTTTACTGTCGTAGTTTGGGTCTACAAAGATACTTATATCCCCGCCCCTATTGTTACCCCTAAATACATGGTAGCTTGCGTACTCTGGAATGTTAAAAAGGATCTTATTATTATCATCTAACTAGTTCTCGGTTAATATAATGCACGTGAATTTATGTTGTAATAATTTTAGGTTAGCTGTCAATTCGTCAAAATGATTTTGGAGACTGCGAATGTTTAAGTTTAGGAAAGAGTTTGCCATTGTTGTATGTTTTGTTTAAAAAGTTGTCTCCTGAAAAATAGTCGGAGTTGACTACGTTTTCAGATTCATTAATTTCATTTACAGTATTGAGAGTATTTAAAGTGTTGATCATGATGTGAAGATTAGGGTAGTACGGTAATAGAAATAATAATAACAGGTAAGAAAACTATACAATATATATATATATAAATCTGAAATCTACTTGGCTTGCAAATTGGATTGCATGAAAGCCCACGGTCCGAAAATTGTGGGTTATTCATCTACAACTAGTATTACTTTCGTAAACATTATCTTGAAAGTAACCATCAGTTATGGAGCTGCGTATTTATAACACACTTGCGTACCACCTAAAAGAGCTTTGCATAACATCGGTGGTACGCGTACCACCGGTGGTTGGGGAGTCGCTGGTGTAAATTAAAATAAAGTAGAATATTAGTGAGAGTCACTCTCTAAAAACGAGATCAGACCTAACCTGTGTTACATTGTATTACATAGCATATCGTACGAGTAATTAAAATATAATTTAACATATTATTATAATAATAATAATAATAATAACCAGAAATGAGAGTGAGAAACTGGCACAGCGACCAGGCTAACTAATGTCACCCATTATCAGTACCATCGGGATTCGAATCCCTGGTTTCAGTGCCTTCATTTCGCTTATAGAAAAACGGAGCTACCAACTCAGCTGTGGACGATCGTAAATTTAACGTATGGAATAAGCCGATAAATATCCGCGAACTTATAACAGCATACTCTCTTTTCTTCTTCTATGGGTGGGGTGCTTTTGCGGGCACCGCCCTTGGTCCCTCCTTCCTGCGTACAAAAACAAAACAAATAAGTAATCAAATGAGAAATACATTTTTCTACTAAGTAAATCATTTCGTAATAGACACACGGTAGGATGCGTTGTAATCCACTGAGGATGTACTGTTGAAGATGAGGACTGTAATTCTTAAAACGTTTAGTGTAATATATTGTAATATGATAACAATGTGTAGTGAATACTCTTATTTTAGTTTCAAGTTAAATGTTAATTTTACCGTCTTGAATTTCGGAATAGCTATAAATTCATTTTAAATTAGTTACCCCTCATAATTCAATTGTGAACCACATTAATACTAATTTTATGTATATTGTATTATTTTATTGTATGTAAACATAATTAATTATATATCACAATTGTCAGTTAATTTTATATTCAAATATTTATTTTAATCTAATACCATGTCCATTTTACAAATAAATAATAGAAAACCAAGGGTTATATTTTCCACCTTTGGTACTGTCGCAGTTTCGCCTAACGGACTCAATACGGCTAGTGAGATAATCACTGGTTGGCACTTAACTAGCGGCAGTGCTTATGGCTACATCATCCAGGTTAACCTATACCGGATAGATGCGCTACGGTCCCAAGCCGTAGCTTGCCTAGGCCAACGACGACGACGTAAACCAACAATTGGTGACTCCGGAGCTGGATTACCCCTTCACCCGAACGACTAGGACTAGACTGTAATGTCGTTCGTGCCCATCACCCCCTTCACCCGAACGACTAGGACTAGACTGTAATGTCGTTCGTGCCCATCACCCCCTTCACCCGAGCGACTAGGACCAGACTGTAACGTCGTTCGTGCCCATCACCCCCTTCACCCGAGCGACTAGGACCAGACTGTAATGTCGCTCGTGCCCTCTGCCCCTCACCCCTGCCCGTGCGCTCTGTGCCTGCGCTCGTCTCAACCTCCACTCCTTCGTTGGTAACTTGTCGTCTTGCTTGTACGTCAGCAAGCATAGGAGAAGATGCCTGACGACGCTGGTGCCATCTCCACTTGAGCGTAAAGCTCCCCGTCTTCTGGCCGGTGATCCATTTATTTGGTTCCACCAAGTGGAATCACAATTCAACTTGGGAAGGATCACCGCTAGCAGGACGAAATACGATCATGTTTTGTCCTCTCTACCAGCGAGCATCATCTCTGAAGTCCGTGACGTCATCGTATCTACTTCCACGAGTGAGGACCCATACAACGATCTGAAGTCTGCCATCCTGTGCCGCACCACTGTCTCCGAGCGTGAGAAACTACATCAGTTAATCTCAAAAGAGAACTTGGAGACCGTAAGCCCACTCAAATGCTGAGGGCTATGCAGTGCGCTCTAGGCGAACGCGCACAAACCTTCGATAAGGACATCTTTAGACAGTTGTTCTTGCAGAAACTTCCTCCATCAGCTCAGCGTGTCTTGGCCACTATGGATCCTGCTACTCCAGTTGATAAACTAGCAGAAACTGCCGACAAAGTAGTGGAGATTGACACAGCTCCGGTCAACAACGTGAACACACAATCGGAACTGGAGTTGAAAGTGGAAGAGTTAAGTCACAACTCAACCACGTTTGTTCTCTGCTACAAAATCAACGGCAAAGAAGCCATTCTCGGTCAAGATTTACGAGGAGGCATCGTTCGAGTTCCGGGAAGATCTGCTTCTACCACTCGAAATTTGGAAAGAAGGCTAGGAAGTGCATCTCCCCTTGCAATTTTTCGTCGGAAAACCCCAGCAGCGAGTCCTAATGGCGTCTAGTACTCGCACTGCCAACCTGTTATTCATAAAGGACAGGAACTCTGGTGTCAATTTCTTGGTTGATACCGGAGCGTCAGTCAGTGTATTCCCTCAAAAATCTGGTCATACGCACTCGGAATCTCCGCCTCTATACGCTGCTAACGGTTCACGCATACCCACGTACGGTACTCAGTCGCGTGAACTAAACTTGGGCCTTCACCGATCCTTCAAGTGGATTTTCATCCGTGCTCAAGTGCAGCATCCCATAATCGGCGCTGACTTCCTCCAGCATTTCAAACTCCTGGTGGATCTTGACAAGCGACGCTTATGCGACCAGGCCACACTGCTTTCTGTTCTTGCCAAACAGGTTGCCCTTCCGGACGCCTCGAACTCTGCACTTTCCCTCGTTCCCCCTAATTCCATGTACCAGTGCCTTTTCCAGCGATATCCAGGAATTCTTCAACCGATGCAGATGGGTGATACCATTAAGCACACCATTACCCATCACATTACAACAAAAGGTCCCCCTGTGTTTGCAAAACCAGACGTCTTGCCCCGGACAAACTGAAAGCTGCCAAATCGGAATTCCAGCTTATGCTGGATCTTGGGATAATAAGACCTTCCAAAAGCAGTTGGTCCTCTCCCCTACACCTGGTCCAGAAGAAGTCAGGAGACTGGAGACCATGTGGGGATTACCGGTTTTTGAATTCGACAACCATCCCGGACCGATATCCGGTACCAAATGTCGAAGACTTTACTTCTCTTCTCCACGGCAAATCTATCTTCAGTAAAATAGATCTCGTTAAGGCTTTCCACCACATTCCCGTAGAGCCTTCGGATATTCCCAAGACTGCAGTTTGTACACCATTTGGGTTATTCGAATTTTTGAAGATGCCGTTCGGGCTACGGAATGCTGCGCAAACCTTTCAGAGGTTTATAGATGAGGTCACCAGAGGCTTAGACTTTGTTTATGCCTACATCGATGATTTGCTTGTGGCCAGCTCAACGGAAGAGGAACATAAGGAACATCTTTCACTCCTCTTTCAACGCTTAGAACAATACGTTGTTACTATTAATGCATCTAAGTGTGTGTTTGCACAGCCAACCTTGGAATTTCTTGGTCACACGATTTCGCAGCACGGAATTACCCCCCTTCAGGACAAGTGTGAAGTGATAAAAAAATTACCCTATGCCAAATAATCAGCGTGAGTTACGTCGTTTCTAGGTTTGGTAAATTATTACCACAAGTTCATTAAAACTGTGCCAGTGTTCTTGCTCCTCTACACGCTATGATCACACACAAACGCAAGGTAACGAAATTGGTATGGTGTAGCGATAGTTTACAGGCGTTCGACAATGCCAAAAATGCTATCAATAGTGCATTGTCTTTGTCATTTCCTATCAGTGATGCCCCCCTAACTCTGACGGTCGATGCATCAGATGTTGCGATCGGTGGAGTGTTGGAACAAACCATTAACGGTCAACAAGCACCCATCGCGTTTTACTCGAAAAAGCTGCAGCCAGCCCAAACGCGTTATAGTGCTTTCGGACGTGAACTTCTTGCTATTTACTTAAACGTGAAGTATTTTCAACATTTCCTTGAAGGCCGAGAGTTTTGTGTTTTTAACCGACCACAAACCTTTGGTCACTGTCTTCAATAAAAACAGCTGTAACCACTCTCCCAGAGTCATCAGGCAACTCGATTATATCTCGCAATTTACCACAGATATCCGCCACATCAAAGGTGTCTTGAACACTCCAGCGGATGCACTCTCAAGAATAGAGATTACTTCTGTTACCCTCAGCTCTACACTGTGGAATGCTATTGCACAGGATCAAGATAAGGATACGGAACTACAAGAACTGCTCAGAGAAGACTCCACTCACTCACTTTCCCTCAAGAAAATGAGTATGCCAGGATTGTCTGTGCCCCTCTATTGCGACGTATCAACAGCTGCTATTCGCCCTTATGTCCCTCCATGTCACAGACAAGCAGTCTTCACGGATCTTCATAAGCCCTCCCATCCTGGTATCCGTGCTTCGCAACACCTGGTTACCTCTCGCTTTGTTTGGCCCTCGATGCGGAAGGATGTCAAACATTGGACCAAAACGTGCCTTGCCTGCCAGCGTGCCAAAGTCCAAAGGCACACCAGGTCCCCCTTTGACGCATTTCCGCCCCCTCCCAGCGATTTGAGGTAATTCATGTAGACATTGTTGGCCCTCTTCCAGTGATTCAAGGCCAACGTTATCTGCTCACCTGTCTCGACCGCTTTTCCAGATGGCCTGAAGCCATCCCACTTCCTGATATCCAAGCGGACACTGTTGCAAGAGCCTTTCTTCATGGATGGGTATCAAGATTTGGATTGCCGACAAAAGTCATCACTGACCAAGGTCGCCAATTTGAGTCTTCGCTTTGGAAGAAGTTTACTAGCTTGTTGGGTACAGTACATGCGCATACCTGTGCGTATCATCCGCAAGCTAACGGCCTCGTCGAACGCTTCCATCGCCAGCTGAAGTCATCCCTTATGTGTCACGAAGACTCCCATTGGATGGATAAGCTTCCACTCGTGTTGCTTGGTATTCGCTCTGCATTTAAGAGTGATCTGAAGACTACAGCGGCCGAACTAGTCTATGGAACAACACTGCGGCTACCAGGTGGCTACTTCACTGCAGGGGATAAGTCATGCGATCCTACGGAATTCGCTCAAACACTTTCCTCTCACATGCAGTCCCTTCAGCCTGTTCCCCCTCGATTGACTAGCCAACAGAACATCTTTGTTTCCCCAGCCCTCCAGTCTTGCACCCACGTTTTCGTTCGTGTACCTGTCCCAAAACGGCCTCTCCAATGTCCATATGACGGACCCTATGAAGTTCTCCGACGTACGCGCAAATCATTCCTCATCCAGCGCGGTTCCAAGGTCGACAAGGTTTCTATCGATCGTCTTAAGCCTGCGTTTTTGGAATCAACCTTAAGCGAGGTACATGTAGCTACCAAAAAGGTCCAGGGGAAATCAGTGTCGTTCGGAACTCTTTGAACTTCCTCTCTGGTGGGGGAGTGTGTAGTGAATACTCTTATTTTAGTTTCAAGTTAAATGTTAATTTTACCGTCTTGAATTTCGGAATAGCTATAAATTCTTTTAAATTAGTTACCCCTCATAATTCAATTGTGAACCACATTAATACTAATTTTATGTATATTGTATTATTTAGTGTATGTAAACATAATTAATTATATATCACAATTGTCAGTTAATTATTTATATTCAAATATTTATTTTAATCTAATACCATGTCCATTTTACAAATAAATAATAGAAAACCAAGGGTTATATTTTCCACCTTTGGTACTGTCGCAGTTTCGCCTAACGGACTCAATACGGCTAGTGAGATAATCACTGGTTGGCACTTAACTAGCGGCAGTGCTTATGGCTACATCATCCAGGTTAACCTATACCGGATAGATGCGCTACGGTCCCAAGCCGTAGCTTGCCTAGGCCAACGACGACGACGTAAACCAACAAATGTGTATAAAGCGTTTGTTCTTCTCTTCATATATATATATATATATATATATATATATATATATATAGTCCGCAAGGGAAAATGAAAAACGATTCCGTGCGCTTTCGCATCTTACAACACCTTCTGACGGAAGAGACGAAAGCGCTTGGCATTATTTTTCATTTTCCCTCGCGGGTTGTTGTTGCATTTAATAAAGTTCACGTGAAAATTGTGCATTATTCCTCATATACAGTATATTCAATATCATTCATACAATATCATTCATTTGTTGAAATTAAATTTATTAGGAACATTGTACAGGGTGGGCCGTAAGTTTCCATACATAGGAAAAATAAACATTTTTTTATGGACAACCATTTTTATTTATATAATATGCTCTACATGGTTGCCATTGTTTTGAAAACACATTTTAATACGTGTTCCCCACTGTTGATGAACACGCATTAGCACAGTTGACGTTATGCTTGTAATGGCGTTGGTGATACGTTCCTTTAGATGATTTATGTCTCGTATCTTTTCCTGATACACCATGGCCTTCAAGTGCCCCCAAAGATAGAAATCAAGGGGGGTGAGATCTGGGGATCTGGGAGGCCACTCCACAGGACCACGCCGACCAATCCAAGCATCCGGAAACTGCTGCTGATCCAAATACCGACGCACGTGAAGACCATAATGAGGTGGAGCTCCATCTTGCTGGAAGTAAACTGGAAGTTACCTTCCTCGTTTAGCAGGGATGGGAAAATCTCTTCTTGCAACATGTTAAGATACCTTTCGGCATTAAGATTTCCACTGACAAAAATTGGTCCAATAATTCTGTCACCCCATATCCCGGCCCACACCATCACTTTACCGGCACCTTGCATCTTCGTCGGACTCAGCCAGTTAGGGTTGCATTACTCCAATAACGTATGTTTTGCCGATTAACCTCTCCATTGACGTAAAAATTTGCTTCATCAGTAAACAAGATCTTACGTCAAACGCATATTCTTAGGGTATCTGAACATAAAAACAAACGTTTAATTTTTCCTATGTATGGAAACTTACGGCCCACCCTGTATATTAAGGAATTGTATATTCATTCGAAATAGTCGATTTGAATGTCTTGAAGAAGTGAACTCATTATCCAGACCAATAAAAACGTCATATTTCGTTTCAAGAGGGAGAAAAACGCCAGATTTTCGTCGGGAGGAAAAGCCTTCCTCTTCTTTCCTCAGAATTCTTAAGATTCTTGATTAGAATTTATGAGTGTGTATATGAGAGTCTGTATAAGAATTTCGAGGAGGAGAGACTTCAGTATATGAGGACCTTTAACGTAATGCCTTTAATTGAAAATGTTTGCGTGCATGGGAACGAGCACAATGAATAAAGTTAAGAAACAAATTTGCTTTTTATTTTTTTATGGGGTTGTTTTTTTTTGGTCCTTTAAAATGACACTCAGAGGGGTTTTATGTCCCCTTTTACGACCCTTTTGCGACCCTTTTTTGATTTTGGGGAGAGGAGGGTCATTATAGGGACTGATTGTGTTTTATGATGTAATTTTATTTGGAATTGTTTTGAACAATTTCTGTTAATTGACCATTTGGGCTCTGTAATTTGCTTCACTTACGGTATAGCTTATCTTAACTACACACACCACACACACACACACACACACACAATAAATAAATATATATATATATATATATATATATATATATAATATATACAGGGTGGCGCAAAAGTCGTGCATCATAGGAATTTTCAGTGTTGACTATAATATATTATTTTTTCTTTTAGGTAGGGGATGGCTGCGAAAACAATAGACGAGAGGGTGAAATTGGTTTTAATGTATGGAATACCAGGTAGGCCTACTGCAAATCGATGAATCGGTACAGAATTTAAGTTCTGTATCGATTCGATTCATCGATTTGTTGTACCTGGTATTCCATATATTAAAACCAAGCTCATCCCCTCGTCTATTGTTAATTTCGCAGCCATCCCCTACCTAAAAGAAAAAATATATTATAGTCAACACTGATAATTCCTATGATGCGCGACTTTTGCGCCACCCGCTATATATATACCGTATATATATATATAAGGATCACGTCAGACAATCGTAAAATTATCTTTATATGCGGCTGATTCCTATAACCAACAGTTATCTAAATCCACGCTTCTCAAACTAGGGGTCGCGTAAATATTATTGGGGGTCGCAGAAACATTTGAAAAAAATTATTTTTTTTCATAAATATACAGTGTTAGTACCTATTGCTTTTATGACATTGAGTGAAGGGTCGCGAAAAAATTTGTCTGATCCAAAGGGGTCGCAAGTGAAAAAAGTTTGAGAAGCCCTGATCTAATCATCAGAAAATGTTATTGTTAATTTTATTAAAAAATTTAAAAAAATGATTGGACATTATTCAATTTTCAACATTCTGTTCACATTTATAATAAATTTTAAGATAATTATTAATGAGAACATTGCTACATTCACCAGCCATGTCGTCGCAGAATTACGAGATCTTCTCTGACTTCCTTAATGATTAACAATAATAAGGATCCCCCCCCCCCCCCCCCCATTTTCCCCTCTCATTTTATAGTTAGAAAAACAGTACCTTTATCGAATTACTAAAAGATTAATGAAAATTAAAAATATGATAAAAAATGGGGGTAAAAAAGCTTAAAATAAAAATAAAATATGAACGGGAAAGTAAATATTAATGCATAAATAAATAATCTGTTGATCAAGATATATATTTCATTACATAAAAAGGTAAATGTGGAAAGGTCAGGGAAAGAATCGCGCGAACAAAGTATAAAATCCCCTTCCTAATTCTTCAGTGATTAACATCAGATAGAAAAAAATGATCCCTATATCCGGATTTTATTGATCCAGGTCATCGGCAAACAATAATGACTAAAATAGCATTTGGATAGGGGAAATGAAAAGTGATTCATATAAGCGGCTGATTCTTATAGCCGTGATCCTTATAAAGAGATTTTACTGTATATATATATATATATATATATATATATATATATTGTGTGTGTGTGTGTGTATATATATATATATATATATATATATATATATAATATATATATATATATAGGCATTTTGCTGATGATTTTTATTTTACTGTTAAGGTGCGCAGGTTAATTTAGTTGCCTTAATTACGAACAGGTATTCACTTTTAAAAGAACGGTAAATCCGGAATATGAAATTTTAGTTTATTCTTTGAATTAACGATCAGATGGATTGTAACTGTAAATTTATTGTATTCGTGTAATCAACATTTATTTATTTCCTGTTAAAATAACGCTGGACTTTATATATATATATATATATATATATGAGAGAGAGAGAGAGAATGTGGTATGTAAACTAACAAAAATTTTTAATAATGTCATTATAACGACAGTATAAATTCGTTAAAATGTTTGTTTGTTTGTTAAACTAACAAAGAATGTTATCATTAAAATAATTTAACATCTTGCGTTTCATTTAAAAACTTTTTGTAATTCATTTTAAGAGTTTGTATTTTAACAAGAGTGAAATTTTCTTAAAGACATACGAGGTCTGTTTAAAAAGGTATCCGGACAGGGTGTTTATTTTTCGAACAAAGTCACGCTTGGAGTTGACTGCGCTGAACATGTCTCTGCATCTCGAGACAAGTTGACTGATAGGATTGCACTTCATTGTGTAGCGTCAGTCCACTGTGATGAGCAATAAAGTTAAACGTGTTTTGTTTCGCGCCGATTTCTTCGTTACCTTTTTTTTTTTTTACTGTGAAGGTGTGCACCATGACTATGCTCCACAGGGACAAACGATTAACAAGGAATTTTACATTGACGTTTTGAGACGTTTACTTGAATCAGTTCGTAGGAAACGGCAGCAGAAGCAGAAGTAGGAGTCCGGAGACTGGTGCTTCATCACGATAATGCACCATCTCACTCGTCGCAACTTGTCCAGCAATTTTTGGCCAAAAACTCTACCCCCCCAAATACAACAGCCTCCGTATTCGTCAGATTTGGCTCCATGCTGCTTTTTTTTGGTTTCCGAAGCTCAAGCAAACCCTGAACGGACACCGATTCAATGATGTTGAGACCATTAAAAGAAATTCGGCGGAGCAGCTTTTGGCCATTCCGAAAAGTGCTTTCGAAAAATGTTTTTAACAGTGGTAGGATTGTTGGGCAAAGTGTGTGGCTTCAGAAGGAGCGTACCTTGAGGGAAATTAAGCCCCAAACTCTGTAAGTACCCTATTCTGTCTATAGTCGCTCAATCCGGATACTTTTTGAAAGAACTTTGTATACAGTTTGCTGTTAATTTAACAACTTTTTATTTTACAATGTATGAGAGCGTACATTGTACAACTACCAATTTATTAACAGTTGTTTTGTTTTAACTATTTTTCTCCATTCCTCTGAATTTAAAACCCATTATAGTTTTTTTTAATATGAAAAATTTTCAAGCCATTTGAAAACTGGTGGGCTAGTTACTAACTAGCCATTTAATACCATAGAGTATAGAGTGAACACAGAGTAAAATATTTATTCTACATTTATCTGTAGAGCATCCAGCGTTTATATTATTAAGGGAATTAGACAGACCATAATATATATATATATATATATAAATGAATGAAATAGTAAAAGTGATAGCGAAGCCCCTTGGCGTACTCCGCACGAGGATTATTTGAAAGAATCAAAGAACACATTTCCTTATTTGACTGTACAGTAAACGTTAGATTTGTATACCAGTAAATTAGGATATTCCTTATGTACCTAAAAACATTTTTCTCTATCAATTTGTCAAACATTATATTACCATAATCTTTAATTTTACCAAAAAAATGTCCATTTATCATTGGACTGTTTCCAGTAAATATATTTAGAGCTTTTTTCAATACAAACAGTAAATACTTGAATATGTTGAAGGATTCTATATTTTAAAACCAAACTGAATGGGGGATGACTATAAATAATCACTGAGCCAAATTAACGAAAATTCCCATAAATGAAAGATACCCCAAAAGGGGTACTAACCTTCGGTGATGGGCATCTTGCTCGGTTATTTGTAGATCAATCGAATACACACACACACACACACAAACACACACACACACACACACACACACACTCATTCATGCGAGATTGTTTACGAAACAAATGCCAATATTTAAGTGTATTTTAAATTTATTTCCCAAAATTCCTCATAAAATCATTTTAATATTATGACGTCATTATGTGTGTGTGTGTGCGCGCGTGTGCAGGCAACTGGGCATAGGTGAGATCGAGTGTGTAATAATTCAAAGATGAAATGGAGTAATTTTTTTGTAAAGTAACACCCTTGGTATCTCGGACATTAAAAAATTTATATAAAAAATGTAGGAGCATTTTTACTGTCCGAAAAAAATGTTAGTCCTGATTAGGTTAAGTTACGCAAGGATAGTTTAGTACCTCGCTATTTGATGACAACAGAAATCACCCTTTGAGTATAGCCTCTCTCTCTCTCTCTCTCTCTCTCTCTCTCTCTCTCTCTCTCTCTCTCTCTCTCTCTCTCTCTCTCTCGGAGAGTGGTCCTAAAAATGGCAAATGCCGTTTAACTTGGGTAAATGCAAAGTGATGCACATTGGCTACGCCAATCCCAAGTCGAACTACTCTATGTTGGGGAGTAATATCGAGGTGACTGATTTAGAAAAGGACTTGGGTTGTGCTAATTAGCAGCGACCTTAAGTTTACGAAACAGTGCGTAGAGGTGGAAAAGAAAGCCCAGAAACTATTGGTTATATCAGGAGGCAATTTCAGTTTCGGAACATGGAGATTGTGCTCTCACTATACAATTCCCTTGTTCGGCCGCACCTGGAGTATGCTGTGCAGTTCTGGTCGCCCACCCTCAGGAAAGATATTGAGAGGCTGGAGCGAGTGCAGGCGAGGGCACAAAGTTAATCCCTTCCGTTAGGCATATGGGCTACAATCGACGGTTACGCGCCTGAACTTGTTTTCGCTAGAAACTCGGAGGCTGCGCGGTCAACTCATCGAGGTTTTCAAGCTCTTACGCGGGTTCAACGATGTCGATTTTAGAAGTATGTTTAGTTTAAATGATAACCCAACTCCCAACAATGGTTGGAAGTTGGATTTGAAACGGTTTAGGACTAGTGTGTGTGGGAATTACTTTACGTATAAGATCTGTGACACATGGAACAGGTTACCTTCAGAAGTTGTGAACAGTTCCTCTGTGGATCAGTTCAAGAAAAGGTTAGACCAAATCTTGCACACTATTTGAGTGTGTACAAAATTTTCCCTGGCACACGTTGCCATTGGTACCTCCTCGGTATGAGCCGCAAGGCCTTTTGAGGTTCTTCTTTTCCTTGTAGTAACTCCTTGTAACTCTCTCTCTCTCTCTCTCTCTCTCTCTCTCTCTCTCTCTTCTCTCTCTTCTCTCTCTTCTCTCTCTCTCGAGGCGATCGAACAACTGCGTGCGGACCTAGGTAGGATAGGAGAGTGGTCCGAAAAATGGCAAATGCCGTTTAACTTGGGTAAATGCAAGGTGATGCACATTGGCTACGCCAATCCCAAGTCGGACTACTCGATGTTAGGGAGTAATATCGAGGCGACTGATTTGGAAAAGGACTTGGGTGTGCTAATTAGCAGCGACCTTAAGTTTACCAAACACTGCGTAGAGGTTGAAAAGAAAGCCCAGAAGCTGTTAGGTTATATCAGGAGGCAATTTCAGTTTCGGAACAAGGAGATTGTTCTCTCTCTGTACAATTCCCTGGTTCGGCCGCACCTGGAATATGCTGTGCAGTTTTGGTCGCCTACCCTCAGGAAAGATATTGAGAGGCTGGAGCGAGTGCAAGCGATGGCCACAAAGTTAATCCCTTCCGTTAGGCATTTGGGCTACAATCGACGGTTACGCGCCCTGAACTTGTTTTCACTGGAAACTCGGAGGCTGCGCGGTCAACTGATCGAGGTTTTTAAGTTCTTACGCGGGTTCAACGATGTCGATTTTAGAAGCATGTTTAGTTTAAATGATAACCCAACTCGCAACAATGTTTGGAAGTTGGATTTGAAGCGGTTTAGGACTAGTGTGTGTGGGAATTACTTTACGTATAAGATCTGTGACACGTGGAACAGTTTACCTTCAGAAGTTGTGAACAGTTCCTCTGTGGATCATTTTAAGGAAAGGTTAGACTAAATCTTGCACACTATTTGAGTGTGTAAAAATTTTTCCATGGCACCCGTTGCCATTGGTATCTCCTCGGTATGGGCCGCAAGGCCTTTTGAGGTACTTCTTTTCCTTGTAACTCTCTCTCTCTCTCTCTCTCTCTCCTCTCTCTCTCTCTCTCTCTCTCTCTCTCTCTCTCTCTCGTTCCCATGAGAATACTGAGGCGTATGTCCACCTGTGCAGGGAAGTGAAGGCGAAGGTTAGGCTAGCCAAACATAACGAAGAACTCCGGGTAGCAAGCCTCTGCAAGGCGAACCCGAAGGAATTCTACAGGTATGTTAATATGTAGTAGAAAGCCCATTCGAAGCATGATAGGCCCACTAAAGGACCCCAGCGGCACGCTACGGACGTCCGACGCGGACATCGCTAATGTGCTGAATGAGTACTTTGTGGGAGTGTTCACCAGGGAGGACACCAGTGTTATGCCCGAGCCAGGCGTCAGGCACGACGGTGCTGGCCTGGATAGTGTTCGGTGTACCGCGACAGACGTTGCCGATAGAATAGACAAATTGAACGCGTTTTAGGCTCCTGGGCCAGACCAGTTCCTTCCCAGAGTCTTGCAGGAAGTGCGCGACCAGGTGGCTCCCCACTTGGCTACAGTCTTCAACAAATCGTTGGAGACGGGCCAGGTGCCTGGTGACTAGAGGGAAGCCAAGGTGATCGCTCTCTTTAAGAAAGGGGATCACGAAAGTCCAGGGAACTATCATCCCATTAGTCTCGCTTCGGTTGTAGGTAAATTATTAGAGGGGATAATAGCGGATAGGACCGTTGACCATTTGGTTTCCTACAAGCTGCTTGGGGACTGCCAACATGGGTGTAGATGGCATAGGTCGTGTCTCACCAACCTGCTCAAGTTTTTCCACGTCATGTGAAGTGAGTACGATAAGAGTAGGGTGATTGATATACAGTACTTTATCTCGACTTTCTGAAACCCTTTGATAGGGTACCTCACCGCCGGCTAATGGCCAAAGTCCGCACACTGGGTATCGATGGGGAAGTAGGTAGCTGGATTGGAAACTGGCTGAAGAATAGGCGGCAGAGGGCTGTAATTAAAGGGGCTCGGTCGGGTTGGGTCTCGGTCACTAGCGGGGTACCTCGGGGTTCCGTTTTGGGGCCACTGCTGTTTATCATTTACATAAATGATATCGACGCTGGCATCGACAGTAGGATCGCCAAATTCACTGATGACACCAAGCTTGGGGCCAATGTTGGGACGCCCGAAGCGATCGAGCAACTGCGTGCGGACCTACGTAGGATAGGAGAGTGGTCCGAAAGATGGCAAATGGCGTTTAACTTTGGTAAATGCAGGGTCATGCACATTGGCTACGCCGATCAGAAGTCAGACCACTCGATGTTGGGGAGTAATATCGAGGCCACTGATTTGGAAAAGGACTTGGGTGTGCTAATTAGCAGCGACCTTAAGTTTACCAAACAGTGCGTAGAGGTGGAAAAGAAAGCCCAGAAGCTGTTGGGTTATATCAGGAGGCAATTTCGGTTTCGGAACAAGGAGACTGCCCTCTCTCTACATTGTACAATTTCCTGGTTCGGCCGCACCTGGAGTATGCTGTGCAGTTCTGGTCGCCCACCCGTAGGGAAGATATTGACAGGCTGGAGCGAGTGCAGGCGAGGGCCACAAAGTTAATCCCTTCCGTTAGGCATATGGGCTACAATCGACACTTACACGCCCTGAATTTGTTTTCGCTGGAAACTCGGAGCCTGCGCGGTCAACTCATCGAGGTTTTCAAGGTCTTACACGGGTTCGACGATGACGATTTTAGAAGCATGTTCAGTTTAAATGATAACTCAACTCGCAACAATGGTTGAAAGTTGGATTTGAAACGGTTTAGCACTAGTGTGTATGAGAATTACTTTACCTATAAGCTCTGTGACACGTGGAACAGGCTACCTTCAGAAGTTGTGAACAGTTCCTCTGTGGATGAGTTCAAGCAAAGGTTAGACCGAATCTCGCACACTATTTGAGGGTGTTGGAATTTTCTCTGGCAGCCGTTACCATTGGTACCTCCTCGGTATGGGCCGCAAGGCTTTTGAGGTACTTCTTGTCTTTGTAACTCTCTCGCCCCACCATACTGCGAAGACGTCTACTGATTTTCTCCTAAAAGACTTTTGAGGGTTGTTAATTGAGATCGTGTGCTTCTGTAAAAAAAAATCCTTCCATCTGTTGTTGTTTGATATTATTAAGTTGTGAAATTGTGTGGGATAAATATTTACTTCATAGTTTATAGTTAAAATACCGTTTACAAAATACACATATGCCGTATGCTTATTTCAATACACTAGATGCGAGAAGAATTTTTTATTAAATATTTTTATTAAAAAATATAAAGAAAGCTTATTTTTTATTAATTTAATTACCTCAGTTTAATGACTGCAGAACTGTAAGAAAGAAAAGTTAAAAATAGATTGGTATACGGAAATTATTTATACGTTTAATATCAACAAAGAATTCGTAAGCCTTAATATAACTTTATTAAAAGTATTAAACCGATATTACAACTGATAAATGCGCCATGTTGACGACGTAGCTTCTTTGTCCGGTTAAGTCAACTGTACGCCCGTGACGATTTGTTAGGTTAAGTCGTGATATTTTCGTTAGTTTAAACGAAAATATCACGACTTAACCTAACCAATCGTCAAGGGCGTACAGTTGACCTAACCGGTCAAAGAAGAAGCTTCGTCGTCAACATGGTACATCACGTGCCTTATTTTCCAGCTATATTCACCAATTCTTATGGAGAAATAAATATAAAAATAACTTATTTGCACATTTGATTATATCCATTAATGACATTTATCAGTTCTAATATCGTTTTAATACTTTTAATAATAATAATTATAATAATAATAATAATAATAATAATAGTTATAATTTCCGACGCTAAAACATATAAATAATTTCCGACGCTAAAGTATACGTATACCAATAGATTATAAGAAAAAGTATTTTATAAATATTTATATCAATGATGCTAAAAACGGGAATCGTGTTTGCAAATTTTGTAATTTACAGTCATGTATATTGATGAAAAATTTGTCGAGTTAAAGAATGAAATTTGGGATCACCCGAAGATCAGGGCCCCCAGCCTTCTTTAGTTAGCTTTATAAGGTTAACTAAACGAAAATCCAATCGTCAAGGACGTACTACAGTTGACATAACGATTGGTTAGGTTAGGTCGTGATATTTTCGTTAGTTAGCCTTATAAGTCTAATTAAAGAAGGCTGGGGGCCCTGATCTTCAGGTGATCCCAAAAAAATTAATGTTCACGTTCAAAAAAGTGTTAGTGTACTTAATAAAAAAGTTGCAATAAAAGTTGAGGGTAACTTAAAGGGAATTGAACTTAATAATTCTTTGAATTCCGTGTGAAAATTAAACGATAATATTAAACAAGTTAAGATAAGGATCACCTGAAGATCAGGGCCCCCAGCCTTCTTTAGTTAGCCTTGTAAGGCTAGCTAATGAAAATATCATGACTTAACCGGATCACCTGAAGATTAGGGCCCCGGGGGCATGGACAAAAACTCACCGGTCAAAAACTCACCACTTAAATGCAAAAGAGGACAAAAACTCACCAGACAAATGTTTTTGCGAAATACATACTCTCTCGTCTAGATCTTAAGATCTCAAGATTTTAGACTCATTGTAGATAATTACTCTTCATCTTTCAATTGTTCATCTTTCAAATTGTTGTTTTTAACCAATTAACCAATATTAATTTTTCACCAGCCTACCAATCTTTCGTTATAAATTAATGCCCGGTTAGGTCAATTGAATGCCAGGTTAGGTCATTTGAATGCCCGGTTAGGTCAACTGTACGCCCTTGACGATTGGTTAGGTTAAGTCATGATATCTTCGTTAAAAAACATTAATTATTTAAAGTGCTCTAACATGTTTGTCTTTTATTTCCCTAAAAAAAGAAAGTTATTTTTGAAATCAGTGACCAAAACTACAATAGTATACCGATTTGGTTAAAAACAGAACAATTTAAAAGATGAAGAGTAATTATCTACAATGAGTCTAAAATCTTAAGATCTAGACGAGAGTGTATGTATTTCGCAAAAACATTTGTCTGTTGAGTTTTTGTCCTCTTTTGCATTTAAGTGGTGAGTTTTTGTCCGGTGAGTTTTTGTCCTGGATTCATTTCTACTCTACCATTTAGGTTGCGCATTTAATTCACCTCGCTTAACTCTCCTGGGTACACAGCGCTCGTTTAAATTTATATATTCTTGAAATTATCCTACATGCTATCCACCGCTAACAGTTCATCCCACTTTATTAATGTTAATTAATAAAGCTCTAAATTCATCGAAATTTGCTCTCCTAAAATTAGGCGCCATGAAGCTATTCAACTCTGTAGAAGTTTTAACATTAACCGAAAAACGCATCATGCTATGATCGCCATTGTATAAACTTTCTCCGACATCTACAATATGAACCAAATTATTATTTGTTGTTAAAACCAAGTATGAAATATTCTTACTGCGGGTCGGCTCCAACACCTTCTTCAGTTAAAATGTTCAAGAATAGGTTGGGTCGGTAGGTATTTTAGTAGCATCAATTTCCATTAAAGTGCGGGTAAAGTCGAGATTTGATTTTTAGTTGGTTTTGAGAGTGGCCGATTTTTTTTGTTTTTGTTTTAAATGTAGTAGGAGGTGCTGATCGGGCCTGATTACACAGCACTGAGAGTTCTCAAATGATACCCCCCCCACCATTGATAGAGACGGGAAGCTTCATGGGAATTCTCGGGAGTCAAAACCTCTAAATAGCTAATTAAATTTTGCGGGGAAGTCACTCTTCTCTCCCCTTTCTTTCGACACTGGGTGATCACCCACGAAGCACTTTCATTCTCCATAAGAGACAAGTACACGGGGAAAGATGCGCCTCGGTAGTGCAGTGGTTATCGTTGCTGACTACGAATCCATCGGCCCTGGGACCAAGATCGGTAACGGCAGGCGGCGCGCAGCAAATAACCCAGCTGCTCATCCTTCCACACAATAAAAAAAAATTGGTTGGCAGATAAATGGGTACCCTTGGTAGCCTAGTGATTAAGATGCTGGGCTGCTGGTGGGCGTGGTTCGGATTCCACGTAAACTGCAGGTCTATGGTGGAGTGACAAGCTTGACCTTCGTCTGAATGAACAATTCGGGCGGAAGCAAACCAAGGTTAACCAAGGTACATACAGGGACCCTCCACCAATTTTCCTCGCCAGAAAGAGATTTTCTCTGCTCTCGTGCTGGCACAATATGAATATATCACTTGCTGCATAAATACTTTTCACGGCGGGAGATCGAAGTTGAATACTCGCGACATTCAAAAAGTTGGCAGACACATCCACATGACAGACATCCAATTACAGAAAACACCCTCAGACACTCGCCTACCTTGTTAATAAACTAGATAAGTTTTTTATAGAAATGCATAATATTATCCGAGTAATTCCTATGCTTTATCTAGATAATTCCTACGCGAAGGACGCAGTATATGATAAATCGCTGTCGTTTAATGCGTAAATGAGTACACGAGATAAATGTACGTATGGTGTGAATGAACTCTGAAACTATTCTTTTCATTATGCTTTTTCCTACTTTGCTATAAATCTTCTTTCACCAATATATTTTGTCAACAGTGGCTGGCGGAGGTGGGAGAGATCCTTGTCTGTTCTATACTTTAGTATTAATACCATTCATTTGTGAAAGCTTTACACGTCTATAAGTATAAGCATAGTATAAGTTTTCAGTGTTCTTTTTTTTATTATTATTTCTAACTTTTCTTCTACTTTCTTGAGCTAGCCTAGATTGGATCTTAAGGTCTTTGTTAGCCTCTCTCTCTCTCTCTCTCTCTCTCTCTCTCTCTCTCTCTCTCTCTCTCTCTCTCTCTCTCTCATATATGCGTCACGGTGGTGGTGTGGTTAGCGTCACTGACTACCAATCCACCGGCCCTAGGTTCCATTCCTAGTGACGGCGCAGGCGGCGCGCAGCTAACCCAGCTGTTCATCCTTTCATACAGTAAAAAATTGGTTGGTAGATAAATGGGTACCATGGGTAGCCTTGTGGTTAAGAGGTTATGAGGCTGGGCTGCTGATCGGGAGGTCATGAGATCGAGTCTGGGTGAGGACTGTAATTTCTGACAGCCCGTAGTGAGTCGTAGTTCGGATTCCACGTTAAGCTGTCAGTCTAAGGTGGAGCAACAAGCTTCACCTTCATCAGAATGAACAATTCGGCGGAAGCAAAACCAACGTTATATATATATCTGACCGGCAATCGGAAGATCCTGGGTTCGATTCCGGGCGGTCACCTCATTTTTCATTTGTTCGTTATTTCTCTTCCTCGTGTGCAGAACACTCCTCTATACTTACGTCGTTTCTATATATATATATATATATATATATATATATATATATATATATATATAATGTACAGGGTGGGTGGAAAGTAGCTCCCTATTTTGGATTGGTAAAAAAATACGTATATTATCCATTTATTTCAGAAGAAATAATATGAAAAGGTAGGCATACATGGTAGGTTTTCTCTAAAATTCAATGTGGCTCCAACTTTTTCCACCAGCTTCTGGAGCCGCCCAGGAATGGCGTCCACTGACTTTAGCAGGAACTCCGGCGGGATGGAGGACATGACTTCCGGAATTCGGTCCTCCAGTTCTTCCAATGTCCTCGGTTTGGTGCGGTAGACTTCTTCCTTTACCCACCCCCAAAGAAAGAAGTCGCACGGTGTCAAGTCGGGGCTCCTGGCTGGCCATTGATGTGGACCACGACGACCCATCCAACGCCAGGGAAGTGGGCATCCAGCCACTCACGGATAACAAGAGCGAAGTGCGGAGGGACGCCATCTTGCATAAATATCAGATCGTCGATGTTCTCCCATGTGCTGACAACCGGCCAGACCTCGTTCGCAACATAGCAAGGTACCGCTCAGCATTCATGGTGTTGCGCAGAAGGAACGGGCCCACAACCTGATCTGAGGTCATACCACACCACACCGTTACACTGAACCGATTCTGCCGTTTTTCAGCGGTAACCATGGATCCTCTCCTGCCCAGTAGTGGCAATTGTGGCGGTTGACAAAGCCTCCGACGTGGAACACCGCCTCGTCGCTCCAGAGGATGTTGCGGAAGAGATGGGGCCAGTCTTCATGCAAGCCAGCCAGCATGATTTCCCCGAACTCCATGCGAATGTCGCAGTCCTCGTCCGAGAGAGATTGGCAGTAATGCGGCTTCCACGCACGCCAGTTCAGCTCCTTCTTCAGCACAGTTCGCACTGAGTAGCGGGAGAGTCCACTTTCCCGAGCTGCCTGGCGAGTTGACTTTCGTGGACTCCGTGCGAACATTTCCTGAACTGCCTGCACCGTCTCCTGGGCCCTGGATGTCGAAGGGCGACCACATCTTCGAACATCTGCCACAGACCCCGTGGTCATGAGCTTCGAGTGGCAGTTCTTGATTGTTTTCGGGTCCACTTGGGCACGTGGTCCGTGAATGGCCCGCCACCATCTTTGAACTCGAACGACAGATTGCCAAACTTCGTACCGTGCCGCCAACTGGGCACGCTCCTGCAGTGTTAAACGCTCAGCCATGTTACCCTTCAATCTGAAATGAAAAAAAAAAATGAACGTTACAATTGTACCACTTTAGAGAAAAAAAGATTACCGTTACAATTGCACCACTTTAGAGAACACACCATAACAATATAACAATACAATCACAATTTATACATAATTTATATGTAATTTAAATTAGGGAGCTACTTTCCGCCCACCCGTACAGTATATATATAATATATATATATATATATATACACTGTGCATGGAACAAGGAACTCCTCCGGGAAACTAAATCCACTATAGTTCGAATAAGTAATGGTAAATGACAAATACTATAATTTTTCTTTTTCATGATGGAAGGCCCAACGTGGACAACGGGTTACACGCAAAGAGGTCCCAGAATATAGCTTCCCTCACCAGCTAACTGCCAAGCGGATAAGATCCAGCTTTGGGACAGGTTCTAAGGTCCTTTCAGAGAAGAGTTCCTTGTTCCATGCACAGTCTGTGTGTAACGTAAAAGTTTGTCAGGGGACCATTCTGAGTTGTACCATATATATATATATATATACACATATATACACGCGAGTACAGCCGTGTGTAGGTATATTTTTAATTCTGTTTATACTCTGAATTTTTTTTCCTTGAATTTTTGTGAATGTCGTTTTTTATAATGAATTTCTTCGTGAAATAAACATACATAAACTCCGTCGTAAGCACCAAAAATCTTTATTAGAAACACATTTGTTTAAAAAGCAATCAAAAATCCTTTCGAAAAAAAAAAAAAAATTTTTAACCTTGGGTACGAATCCTTTCATACCCCCCACACCCACCCCGCACCGATTGAATTATTTTTAAAATATTCGTTTCAAATTTTTACCGTTTCACTTTTTCAAAAAATTTTTTTTAATTAATTTCTAAAAAATTTAGATGCAATTTAAAAAAAAAGTTTTAAATTTAAATTTACAACTTCCTTGTTGGAAATGTCAAGAATTTATGAAGTTTGATTTATATGTTTCAGTGTGAGTATATTATTAGATTTTCGAGTTTGATGTCCACGCCATCATTTGAAGGGTAAGTGAATTCTGAAATATATATAGGCCCTATATAGGGTGTCCCATAAGTCCGGTCTCATAGGAAAAATGATTTTAAATTAAATTTACAAAAGTAATACAAAGAACTAAAACAAATGTTCAAATTTATGTTTTAGTTTGGAACCTCTTTTTTAGTTGCAGGTAGTAGAATAACGCAATTTCTAATATGACAGTGAGTTACACTCCTGAGGAAAAGACCTCAGTAAGCCTTTTCGGAGCTATTGAAGAATAGGGACCCCAGCCTTCTTTAGTTAGCTTTATAAGGCTAACTAACGAAAATATCACGACCTAACCTGACCAATCGTTAGGTTAACTGTACGCCCTTGACGATTGGTTAGGTTAGGTCATGATATTTTCGTTAGTTAGCCTTATAAAGCTAACTAAAGAAGGCTGGGGTCCCTATTCTTCAATAGCTCCGCCTTTTCCTCAGGATTGTAACTTACTTTCATATTAACAGTTGCGTGTTATTCTACCTGCAACCAAAAAAGGTTCCAAAATAAGACATAAATTTGAACATTTGTTTTAGTTCTTTGTATTACTTTTGTAAATTTAATTTAAGATAAATTTTCCTATGAGACCGGACTTATGGAACACCCTGTATATATATATATATATATATATATGTGTGTGTGTGTGTGTGTGTGTGTGTGTGTGTGTGTGTAGGTGCTGAATGTGTAAACTCTTAGTGACCAAGCTGTTGCGATTTAAGTTTATTTATATTTTTAATTTATATTCTTTTCACTCATTTCTCTGCTTCACACTGATTCTGAATTCTGTTTGACGACATTGGTAGCATGCAACCGCCATTTTGAACGAAAGGAGATTTCTAAATGACGACAGTTCAGCTATTTAACTGATTTATTTAATTAAAACAATTATAATAACTGGAACGATTACAATACGAA
>JAJOZX010000165.1:227500-292500 GCA_023014485.1 Bathynomus jamesi
ATATATATATATATATATATATATATATATATATATATATATATATATATATACCCTCCCGCAATCGAGGTCAATGTACCAGCATTTCAATCAAATTATATCTGATACAACGCGGCGGGGGTTGGGGGGAGCACATAAATGGAGCTTTTATCCCGTCGTAGTGTAGCGGCTAGCGCCCTTACTTTCTGTTTGAAAGGTGATGGGTTAGAATCCTCGTTGGGGCAATTTTTGCATTATGCAAAATCGTGCGTGTTGAATGGTATATAATTTTATATATATATATATATATATATATTTTAGCTCTTCTCGTTCTGTGGGAGGGGGAGGGGGCGTTTTTGCAGGCGAGAGTCCTTGGTCCCTCCTTCCTGCATATATATATATATATATATATATACATATAAAGAAATAAAATCCATATTTTCAAATTTACGTTACACAGCAAGCAGACATTGCATGTAACTTATGTAACTACTTTTCAGGTATGTTCCTATTCCGAGCGAAGTGAGGAATTTATATGCTTTATCCAGGTTGTGAAATGGAAATTTTAGATACTGGTTCCGCGCGGGTAAAAGAATAAATTTGGTGACATGGACTTGGCCTAAGAGAGAGAGAGAGAGAGAGAGTTACAAGGAGTTACAAGGAAAAGAAGTACCTCAAAAGGCCTTGCGGCCCATACCGAGGAGGTACCAATGGCAACGGGTGCCAGGGAAAATTTTGTCTTTCAACTATCCTAGCAGTAGTAGAAAACTGGATAGAAAAGTAGAAGGCTCTCTCCCCACCCTCCGCTCCCTCCCTGCCAGAGGCAGGTACGGAAAAAGGTTGAAGAAAATACCTTGACCCTGGAAAAGTAGCCAAGGAAATTTTACAGGAAAGTGGAGAATATATAAAAGCTCTATATTTAGCTTGCTCACAGAGACCGAGCAAGCGAACTCCTGCAGAGTTTTCTGAGGTTTTAATCTTAAACTATGAGTGTGTTCAGTACTTTGTCTAGCCTATTTTTAAACAGATTTACACTGACTGGAAACAACCTCTGAGGGAAGTTGGTTCCAGATATTAACTATTTTATAGGAAAAGAAATTTCCGCAGACTGAGGTCCTAAATGTCTTTACACACTCAAATAGTGTGCAAGATTTCGTCTACCCTTTTCTTGAACTGATCCACAGAGGAACTGTTCACAACTTCCGAAGGTAACCTGTTCCATGTGTCACATGAGAGAGAGAGAGAGAGAGAGTATCTTTTGTTCCTACAACAACAATAACATCAACGAGTTTATCCGTTACGTCCGTTTTATCCGGAATTATAAATTAATTTTTAAATGAAATGAATACGTGGGAAATACGAGTAAATATGAATTTAATTAATTCGTTAAAAACCAAAAAAAAGTCTCAAAACGGATTAAAATTTCATGCAAAAAGTGCATTTACCATATTTAAGTTTTCTTTTGATTTGATATAAAAAAAGAAGTGGTAATTCGTGTATTTCATATGAAATATTTTATGTTATATTATAAGTCATTGGGCTACGTCGTAGCCACGGTCGTAACACTGCTTCCCGAAGTTAAGCGACGTTGGGTTTGGGTAGTAGTTGGATGGGAGACCGTCCTCCTCTTCCAGATTATGTAGCGACCCGTGGTTCGGCGGATCCCGCGTAAAGCTGTAGGTCCCCTCCGTCATATGACCTTAGATGTCGCGAAGGAGGTTAAACAAACCCAATCATTATTATTATTATAAGTCATTGTATTTTCATTAAATATTTGTTTTAGAAATTGCGACAGTTCATATAAAATATTAAATTCTTTCTAGTGATCAAATTTTTCATCTGATATCGGATTGCTTCTCTATTTAGGCCGAGAACAAAAGAAGGCATTGTTTCTCTCCTACCTGGGTTACGTCGTGGTCATTGTCGTAACCGCTTCCCATCGATCAGCAAAGTAAAGCGACATTGGGTCTGGATTGGATGGGAGATCGTCCTATGCATCCAGATTACGTAGCGATCTCGTGATTTGGATCCCACGTCATATGATCTTAGATGGTGTAAAAAAGGTTAAACAACCCATCATTACATTTACTCCCCCTCCCCTCCTACCTTCTCCAGCTATACCCAATGTCTTCATCCAGTCAGGGAACCTCTGCGTCACCTTCGTTTGTATTAAATACAAAAGGATAGGAAGCAATGTAGTAGAATCCGCTGATAACGCAGGGTTACGTTTCGAGAAACTCGCGATAACACAGTTCGCGTTATCTATTGTTGAAGATCTTATGGGAAAAAATAGGTTAGATTCCGAAGACTCCCAAAATATACAACTTTTACCTAAAATATTTGAGTAATGTTGTATTATAGTATTGTATATTGACCCGTATATAAAATTGAATAATAAACACAGGTATCATACATTAGCGCTCATAAGTATTCGTACAGAGAAATATTTCAGTTATGTTCGTCCTTATCTTTTGTACCGTACAAAGGATAGTTAGGAAAAGTTTTTCCGTTCGTTTGAAAAAAATTAGCATAAAAAATTAGTTTAACTTCAGCATATAATGTAAAACACAAAGAATTTGGGGGAAATAAAACAAAATAAAATGCAAACATTTTTGTACATTTATTTACAAAATTATTTAATAGCTACTTTCTGCGTCCACCTCTTTGTTTTGGGTATTTTTCTACGAGGTTTCGACATCTCTCGGAAGAAATTTTAGCCCATTCTTCTAAAGAAAATTGTTGCAATTCATTCATATTCGAAGGGTTTCTCTTGCGGACACCTTTTTTCAAATCAAACCATAAATTCTCGATTAAATTGAGATCTAGGTTTTGACTGGGCTACTCGAGAAGCTTGAAATTCTTTTGTTGAAGCCAATTCATGGTGCTCTTACTTTTATGTTGTGGATCTCTATCTTGTTGCAGTTCCCATTTGTGAACCATTCGCAGCTCCCAAACTGAAGGTAATACATTTTCTTCTAAAATTTCCTGATATTTCCTTAAATTCAAGATTCTTTTGACGACAACAAGCTTTCCTGGGCCAGAAGCACTAAAGCATCCTCAAAGAAGCAAACTACCACCATCATGTTTAACCGTACGAAGGATTTTTTTTCTTCGAATGCAGTATTTGATTTTCGCGAAACCAAACATATCGTTGCTCGTTATTCCCGAATAATTCAATTTTGGTCTCGTCTGTCCACGCAACTTTCTTCCAGAATGCAAATTCATCATTTTGATGATCCTTGACGTAATTTTAAACAAGATTTTTTGTGACCTTTTTGTAGCAGATGTTTTCCTCGTGCAACTCTTCTATGCAGAAAATTCTTTCTCAATCCTTTCTCAATGGACATCGATCTTAAGCAGTCTTAATGTTTGGCAAATTTCAGCTGCAGTCACTCGTGGATTCGCAGCAGCCACTCTTTCAATCCGTCTAGCTGTACCTTCTGAAATCTTACAAGATCATTCACACCCCACACCTTGGTTGAGTTTTGAGTGTTCCAAAGCCTTTCAATTTCTTTATAGCTGCACCAACCGTCGTAAATGGAATTCGAAGTTCTTCTATCTTCCTATAACCTTTGTGAGACTCATGTGTAGCAATAGCAGATCTTATAACATCTGTATACAGCTCTTTACCACAACGACCTATTGCTTACTAATGGCTTGTACAGTCATCCGTCTTCCATGAAGATTCACAGAGAAAATTCTAGAATTCAGAATTGCCAACAGTCTCTAATCAATAAACAGCCAACTACTAATAAAAATGTAAAATTCTTCAAGCCTAAGGTGGACACAAAAAGTATTAAATAATTTTGTAAATAAATGTCGGGAAACTTTTGCATTTTAACTGTTTTATTTTCATCAAATTCTTTGTTTTACATTATACAGTATGTTGGAGTTAAACTAATTTTTGTTAAACTTTTGCAAACGAACGGTAAACTTTTCATAACTATCGTACGCATAGATAACTGAAATAATTCTCTGTATGAATATTTATGAGCGCCAGTGTAAATGTAAATAGAATAATAAAATATACCTCATCATTTACGGCTCCGATGTACGCCCTATAAACTGCTTCGTTCTGACTGCGAAAAAAGTCTGTAACTCTAGTCTGTCTGGATGGGTGCCTTAAAGACAGATTTTGATAAGTGTCACATTTTCTTGAGACCGCACACAGTCTTAAGCTCTCGGTCCGCGTCTGTACGCGGTTGCTGGGCTTCTGTCTTGAATTTTGCCCGTTTAATAAAAAATAATCAGCCTTTTTTTGGCCGCGTTATTTGCATACCACATTATCAAACGCCACGTTGTCAGTGTATTCTACTAAGGCGAGGGTAGCACAAGAGAATACCAGGAGCAAACAAAAATGCTACTCGCTCTAACAGATGAAACTGAACACAAGCAATAACAGATAACACTAAAAAAAACTGCCATGAATCTAGTATTCACAAACAACAACTTAATTTCATAACATAAAAGTAACCTCAACTATAATATAAGACCAAATTATTGAAATATCAAGAGTTATGATGACAATATTGATAGAAAAATCTCGCTCTATAAAAAGCAAATTTGAAATTTTTAATCTAGACTCCAAGGCTACAAATTGGGAAGGTATTAAATTAAGCATGGCAGCAATAGACTAGAAAACCATCTTCAGGGATAAAACAACGAAAGGGATGCCCATAACCTTACAATAGAAGACTGGAAATTCTGGAAAATATATATTGAAAAAACGACAAAGAAAGAGAAACAGTTTCGAGAAACAAAAGCGAACCACGTTTCGTAGGAGAAAGAGATTAACTTCAAAATTAAAGAATTGCAGAGACAGTTCTTTCTTTGAAGAAGAAGAGGAGGAAGAAGAAAAAGAAAAAGAAGAACTATAAAGATAGAATAAACGAGGTTTCATTTTACGCCAGATGATATAGCGCGAGCTATAAGAACAACTGAAATCACATTCAGAAGCATATCCGTAGAAATGGAACGCTAACTAATTAAGCACAGTAAAAATGAAATAGTCATGCTCTTGTATATGAAGATTTCTGGACGCAGAAAAAATACTGGACATCGTAAACAGAGTGAATATTGTTCTCTATATAAAGGAGATAGAAAGATCTCGAGCAGAGAACAACAGACTATTGTTACTGACATCCTATCTCACCAAAATACTTGAAATAACAGTTAGGGAAAAAATCTACAACTATTTTGAAGCACAAAAGAGATTCAATGAGAATCAACATGGCTGGCTCGTTCTAATTGAATCTTTCTTGTTTCAGTTCTGGAAGATCATTCCTATCACAGTTAATAGAACATTATAACAATGTCACACATGCGATCGAAAATAATAAAAATTATGGCGTAATATGCACAGACTTTGTCAAGGCATTCGACAAGTGTGATCATGGTATAAGAACATATAAAATGGAAAATATAGGAAATTGGGAAGGGCCGGTTGTTACTAAAACCGTCCCTGGTTCTCCCTTAGTATGTATACTAAATTTGGTGCAGATTACTATAGCCGTTTAGGCGTGTATAAACGAACTGACAGAGATAGACATCCTTATCATTCTCTCTCTCTCTCTCTCTCTCCCTCTCTCTCTATATATATATATATATATAATATTATGGGATAGACAGACAGTGAGAAAATAATTTATATAAAAAAAATAGGCATTTTTCCTTCATTGTTATCCAATTATCATTCAATAAAAGAGTGAGTAACGCCCTAAGTTTCTATCACACACACACACACACACACACACACACACACAGTAAAGCTCAATGAAAATACGTGTTCCATTCGTGAAGCCTCCCTTGATTACTTAATGTAGTGGTTATTCCGTCTCCAAGCGCTTTTCCATCTAATATTGGGTGAGCCCGCCCCTCTCCGAATTGAATGCCTTTTATCAGTCTGATTAATTTGCCAAATTGTAAATTGGTTTTTGGTGACTCGGCACTTAATCAAAGCTATTTTCGAAAGACTTGACACAATAACCTTTAACAAAACGGCTTAAAAGAAAGCATTTGCGGAATGATTTACTAAAAAAAAGAAAAAAAAGAAGAAGAACCCTTCTAAATAAAAGCCAATAACTAAAGTAAAAAAGAAAAACAACAAAGGAAAAAATTAGAAAGAAAAACCCTTCACAATATTTTCGGACTATTCCAAAAGGCAACAATAAAAACCGAAAGCGAAGCTTGAGGATTGTTTTTTATTATTATTATTTTAATTTTAATTTTCGTTATTTTTTTTTTTATTTTTATTCGAGTTGCTGAGTTGGTGTGGCGGAAGAGAGAGAGAGGGGCAGGACAAAGGTCCTGGAGAAACAAATCTTTCGACACTACACCAATATCGTAGATGCAGTGGAAGGAAATGACAACTACGATGTGATATACACAGATTTTGCTAAAGCTTTCGACAAATGTGATCACGGTATAATAGCGCATAAAATGAAATATATGGGAATAACAGGCAAAGTGGAAAATGGACCTACAACTTCCTCAGAGAACGTCTCAAAATTCAAGGTATATCATCAGAATCGAAAGTACGCAGCTCACTACCACAAGGGACAGTACTGGCCCCACTCCTGTTCATTATCATGCTAACAGACATAGACAGTGGAATAAACAGCAACAGTATAGTAACATCCTTTGCGGACGATACAAAGATCAGCAGAAAAATTAGCGATGTAAATGAAGTGGAGGCCCTGCAGCGGAACACGAACAAAATATGCAAATGGTCAGAAGACAACAACATGAGATTTAACACGGAGAAATTTCAGCTCTTGAGATTGGTCGAAATGACGAACTTAAACATACTTCATATTATGCTCCAGATAGACAGGAAATTCAAAGCACGAAAGCGATCGATCTGGGGGTAATAATGACCAATGATGCCAAATTCGAAACACAAAATCAGATAGCGATAAATAAAGTAAAAAAAGTCGCGGGACAAGTACTAAGAACGTTCAAAAGAAGGGATAGGACAATAATGATTCCCCTGCTAAAAACATTGATTATACCAAAACTTGAATACTGCTCAGTTTTGACGTCCCCATATAAAACGGAAGAAACTAATAAACTAGAAGAAACGCAGTGACATTTCACAGCCAAGATTGATGGCTGCAAAGAACTCAACTACTGGGAAAGACTACATAAACTAAATCTGTACTCCATGGAAAGAAGAGAGGTACACCATAATCTACATATGGAAAATTATCGAAAAACTGGTACCAAACCTCAAACTAAACCCAATTACTATCTAAACAACGCTGGAAAATAGGAAAGGCAGAATGTGTAGTGTTCCCAAATTAAAGGCCCGACAAGTGACCACCTCAACACTGAAGGAAAATAGCTTGGTTGTCAGGAGGCCAAGACTTTTTAACCAGCTTCCAAAGGACCTCAGGAACGTCACAGGGGTCAAAGTCGAAGTCTTCAAAAGAAGACTGGATGCCTGGCTTAGGATGGTACAAGATAAACCTGGTGAACCTGGTTATGTGCGATGGAGAGATGGAGAGCGCAAGAGAGCAACTCGTTCCTCTACCAAGCCAGGCCTAGAGGTGGGACCACCAACTTCACCTTTGCAGCTGTATAAATTTTTTTTTAAAAAGTGAATATCATTCTTACCAAAAGAGGGGAGCGGGAATTTGTTCCTCATTTTCCTTTTGATGTCAATTCGAGTGAACATAGTTAAATTTTAGTTCTAATTTTTAGATATTATTTTATAAAAAGTTAATTTCAATCGCGTCCGAGTATCGTGTATGTTTAAGCCTATTGGAAATTAATTATCAGTGAGAAGGGACAGAAAATGGCACGGCGCTCAGCCCAAGTAATGCGGCCCTTTTGAGGCCCTTTTGTACCGATTCATTGATTTGTTGTACCTGGTATTCCATACATTAAAACCAAGCTCACCCTTGTCTATTGTTAATTTCGCAGCCATCTCCAACCTAAAAGAAAAAAAAATATAGTCAACACTGAAAATTCCTTTGGGTGCGGGGTCTTTGCGCCACCCTGTATATATATATATATATATATATATACAGGGTGTCCGAGAATTATCTGTACAATTTTTGGCTGTTATTAAAAGTCAACCATGAAGTGTAGAAATTCCAGTGTTGTCCCATTTTACAGAGAATCTCATTAAGTTTTTTCTGATACCACGTTTTGACAAGTTTTTTAGAAATGTACGCGGGTGACAGACATTGATGATTTAAAAGCAAGAATCACAGCTGCTATTGAGCGAATTGATGTGGATATGCTGCAGCGTACATGGCAACATTTGGAGTATCGATTGGATGTTTTGCGAATCACTAATGGTGCACATATCGAATGTTTGTAACAACGTTACTTTAATAAAAGAAACTTTTGAAAATACAGATTCTAAATAATCTTGTTTAAGAATTTTACGTGTGTTATCAAGAATTTTATTAAAAGATGAAATTGTACACTGTAGGGTGGATCGATTTTACATTGTTTTCGATTTCCATATTCTAATAGAGACAAAAACTTGCGCATGCATGAGAAAATAGCCTCTGCAAAATCTTAGCTTAATAGGTAATCATCTTCTGCCCCCGGCAGAGCGATGAAAATCATATTTTAGTAGTCAAAAACGTATTTTTAAACCCTAGCCTAGAGTCATAAAATTTTGCGTGTGTGTTATTTCATGCCTAAGCAACGATATAAATGCTATGGGAAATATATAAATGCATTATTTAAGACAAAGAGCCATAGCATTTATATCGTTGCTTAGGCATGAAATAACACACGCAAAATTTTATGACTCTAGGCTAGGGTTTAAAAATACGTTTTTTGACTACTAAAATATGATTTTCATCGCTCTGCCGGGGGCAGATGATGATTACCTATTAAGCTAAGATTTTGCAGAGGCTATTTTCTCATGCATGCGCAAGTTTTTGTCTCTATTAGAATATGGAAATCGAAAAAATGTAAAATCGATCCACCCTATTGTACAGATAATGTTCGGACACACTGGAATTTCTAAAAAACTTGTCAAAACTTGGTATCAGAAAAAACTTAATGAGATTCTCTGTAAAATGGGACAACACTGGAATTTCTACACTTCATGGTTGACTTTTAATAACAGCCAAAAATTGTACAGATAATTCTCGGACACCCTGTATATATATATATATATATATATGTTTCTTTCTTATACCTAAAACACTCTTCAATCTCATTCCTCCCCCATTCCCCCTATTTTTTTCTTAAATAAAGAACGAAATGAACCAAAAATAAGTGAGAAAATATAAGTTCTTTTTTATATCCGTTTATCTCTTCTGATAATAAGGCAAATCTCTCTCTCTCCGTAATTTTTGGGGGTTGATTATTTCTTCTCAGCTAAAATTAATGTGAACCTGAAACCACTTTTGAGGGGAGAAAATTTGGAGCTATTGAAGAATAGGGACCCCAGCCTTCTTTAGTTAGCTTTATAAGGCTAACTAACGAAAATATCATAACCTAACCAATCGTCAAGGGCGTACAGTTAACCTAACGATTGGTTAGGTTAGGTCGTGGTATTTTCGTTAGTTAGCCTTATAAGCCTAACTAAAGAATGCTTGGGTCCCTATTCTTCAATAGCTTCGAAAATTTTATCAATATTTCCTCTCGCTTTGATTTGAGGGAAATTTGTTTTACTGGTACAGAAGAAGAGTTAAAATAAAACAAAGCATTTTAGGCCTTATACGAATAAAGTAACCCTCCCCATTTGCGCGTTTTCGGATTAACGCAGTCCAAAAAATATTCAGTTTTTTTATAAATAAACGAAACGCAATCTTTGCGTTTATTTATAAAAAAAAATTGAATATTTTTTTGGACCGCGTTAATCCGAAAACGGGCAAATGGGGGGCACGTAAATTGGGGGGGTTACTAGTTATTTAAAATATTTGTGTAATTTCAGAGTGACAACAATACCATTTTAAATAGGCTTAATAAAGACTTACCCAAATTACGAATATAATTATGATTTTATAAATAACATCACTATTTTGTAACATTATATGTACATATTTGTGTGCGTGTGTGTGTGTGTGTGTGTGTGTGTGTGTGTGGTGTGTGTGTTTTAGTCATCTTATACATCAATTCCCCGCCTCTTACTGACTGTTTTCAATCCCTCTCTCTTCTCGCAAAGTTGCCTCATTCTCTCTCTGCTGTCGCTGTTATAACGAACACTGCTCTTCTGAACTCTCTAACTGCGTGCTTCCTCCTTTAATCCGTTTGCTGCGCACCCCGTAATATCACGGGCTCTCGCTTCTGACCATTTCTACGCAGCCCCCGTATATACGCGGGTTTAAACTTTAAACTGAGATATCTCTCTGCGTAGCCCGTGTTTTGGGCTCGACTCGTAACTGGTGGCTCGCGCAGTTAACGGTTTAAGGGCGCTCACGCAGTTAACGGGTTAAGGGCGCTCACGCAGTTAACGGGTTAAGGGCGCTCACGCAGTTAACGGGTTAAGGGCGCTCACGCAG
The DNA here is from genome assembly GCA_023014485.1 of Bathynomus jamesi. Lineage (NCBI taxonomy): Eukaryota > Metazoa > Arthropoda > Malacostraca > Isopoda > Cirolanidae > Bathynomus > Bathynomus jamesi. The sequence goes on from JAJOZX010000165.1 coordinate 237,952, forward strand.
TTAACGGGTTAAGGAGAGCACGCAGCACCACACTTTCGACACACTCATTCTTTTTCTAACTCTCTTACGCAATGGTTACTCGGTATTTTTAGTCTTTCATCTCCTCAGCCGGTAAACTTTGGAACAATTTTCCTCAGTCCATCTTCCCTTTCGTCTATGACCTCCAATCTTTCAAACGCAGTGTCTAGCCATCTCGAAAACCCTGGACCTTCATTTTGGCTCTCTTATTCTTCTTCTATGGAGAGGAGGAGGAGGCGCTTTTCTGGGCATTCGTCCTTGGCCCCTCCTTCTTGCATAAAAAAATGTTTTTCCTATACATTTATAGAATAAGCTTCTAAAATTAGACTTGCTTCTCAAAAGGTTCAAGATGATCCCTATTAAAATTAAATCCTAAAACATCATCTTGCTCCAAAATGACTCTCCCCTCCCCAAAATCAGGACAATCATAACCCCTCAGAGTGCCATTTTAAACGGTCAGAAAATACGTAGAATCTTACTTGCTAATACATTGACCAGTTTAATAATAGTGAGACGAGGTATCGTCAAATTCTGGTACTGACTAAGGCCAGAAACTGGCACAGCACTCGGCTAACTAAAGTGGCCCATTGCTCTTAACTCCCGCATTATTATTGTCGCTAGTATCATCCATCGGGAGTAGAACTCCCGATCTCAGCTTCTTCACTTCGCTTATTGAGAAACTGTGTTACCCACTGAACTACGAACGCTAGCGATTGAGTATATAATTGTTAGGTATTTCCACGGTGGCCAAACTCCGCATCCATGATTCCAAGGACACGTACACCAACAACACTTTTTGATTCGTCTTCAATTCACTGATTAATTATCCACCACTTAAAAGAAAAAATAGTCACCATTTCATCACACTCTCGAGTTACGAAATGGGTAATCTGTAACAATTGAAGAAATCTATTGTATACAGGTGACTGTAAAGTTCCAGAAATTAAAAAATAAAAATACAGTAAAATACAGTGGTGAAAAGGAAAAGAGGTCTGGCTATTCGCAATCAGTTAATTAAATGGGTTCGACGTAACAGGAAGTTGATGCCAATTATTAATTGAATCATTTCGTGTTCCCAATTAATTAATATCATAATTTCAATTTACCCTCCATCTTATTCCATTACGTAATATACTGTATATCTATATATACAGGGACGTAGACAGGGGGGACGTACGGGGGCTTCAGCCTCCCCCCGAAATAAAATTATAGGTTTGATATTTCTGAATTTTTTGAAATTATAAGTAAATTATAAGTAAGTACGCCATGCCAAGTACCTTCAGCACATGTTAATTATTGTAATACATTTAGGAATGCTTTTTCACCATATTACACACTTAATCTACAGGGTGTCCATAAGTCCGGCATCATAGGAAAAATAATAAAAAAGGCAAAACAAAAGCTTTTATTTACAGAACGTGCTCAATATGTCCACCATTGTTTTCAATGCACAAATTGAGACGTGATACCCAGTCAGCAAGCATACGGTGAATGATGTCAGGAGTAATGGTGTTACATGCCCCAATAATGCGCTGCCGCAAATGTTCAACACTCCTAATTTTCTCTGCGATACCAGCGCTTTCAAGTGGCCCCAGAGATAAAAATCTAGTGGCGTGAGATCCGTGCTTCTAGCTGGCCATTCCACAGGCCCTCGACGTCCTATCCAATGACCAGGGAAGTTGGTACGGGTATTCCCTTACTTGGGTGCTGTAATGTGCAGGAACGCCGTCTTGCTGGAATCATGTTGGGAAATTTCCTTCTTCGTTCAAGATACTGGGAAATGCTTCTTCCTTAAGCATACGTAGATAGGTGCCTCCAGTGACATGTGTCACGAAAAAGAGGGGGGCCTATGATGCGATCCTTCCAAATGCCACACCATACCATCACCCGAGATGCACCTTGTTCCTTTGAAGAGGTATACAGTGAGGGTTGTTTTGAGACCAGTAGCGGGGTTCTGTCGATTTACCTCACCATTCCATAAAAAACAACCTCGTCACTGAACAGAATGGTGGACGGGAAATTGGCTCCCGAGCATAAATTATGGTTTGTAGAAATAGAAAAATATGAATTTCTCCTATGATGCCGGACTTATGGGACACCCTGTACTGTATGTGTATATATTAGCCCCTCCGAAAAGAAATTCTGGCTACGATCATATATATATATAATTAGGGTGGCCCTTAGTAATATATAGAGAAAAATGAAAGTTGGATATTTGTTCTCTAACCCCCAATTTGTTCAGTTCCTAGTAAAACCCACGTGTACAAAGTATTTTGAAATCCAAGAATATTTAGAGGTCGCCCTCGTCCGTTGAAGTTACTCAGGCAGCCAGGTCCCCCTTCTTCAACAAGAAGTATTAGCCGCTCGGTGGCGGGGGTCTCGTGGAAGCCTACTCCACTCATTGTTGCCTGGTTCGAGGTGCGAGTGTCGTCTTCTTGCAGTCCGGGAACTGCCGCCTGTGATCAGCGACAACTTGAAGGAGGAATTGCAGCTGCTCCTCTCCACGAGTCAACTTCTTGTTGAACTCTTGGATGAGAGCTACTCCTCTCTCCGTTCGGTCGTTGACCACGGCGAAGCTTTAAACGACCCGCAGAGCTTTCTTGAAAGAGTCCTCCACCGGCCAACTCTCCGGATCTTTGGGAAGGAATTCATCCGGAAGCTGGAGGCGAGTGAAGAGGGCCTTGGTGTTCCTCGTCACAAATTGCTCAAGGCCCTTCTCATCGACGAAGGCATGAAGGCGACTCTCGGACGCTTCGGCGGATGGTCGACGGCATCTTCGTCCAAGGCTTCGACCATGAGTTTCTTCATGGCTAAAGGTACTCTGTCGTCAAAGAAGGCCATCCCCACGAGCTCCTCCGACAGGTACCAGAGGTGGTGGGAAAGCTTCTTGCTGGTGGCGGTGGAAGTCCCTCGATGTAGGTAGCGCATCAGCTCCTTCATGAGATGGGAGTCGTTCCATGGGGCTCCCACCGCCTGAGGAGCTGTGTTCCATGCTCTCATGTAGATCACCACGGCAAAAACCGCGAGATCACGCGCTCCTTCTCCTCCGATGATGTCATCCGGAACTGCTTCCGGAAGAGCCACATTTTGATCGCGTATAGCACCTTCGCCATCCATCAAGCGCGATGCATTGCTCCGGGAGCTGTGAACTTGATTCTACGCTCTGGTGTTCCTCCAAGAAATATTGTACTGAGCTCGAGGAACTCCCGGTAGTCGTCGCGAACATGAACCGTTTGTGTTCTTGAGAAATCGAGCAGTTCGTCCGCGAAGATGCCACTGAGCTCTCCACAGAGGGATCAGTTGAAGCTGGCTTGAAGTTGTCTTGATCAATGAACTGCCAGTGACCCATGAACCTTTTGTACAAGAGTATCTCCGGTCCCATCGACGATCCCCGATGGTTGTCTCGAAAGCGGCTCCAATCACAAGTTTCAACACATGGTGCCGACAGGCAAAGAACAGAAGATCCCTGCCAAGTTTCTCCTCGATGAGAGCACAGGCGCCAGATCGATGACCTGTGTTCGAAGCTTAACGCCTGAACCCCGTCGTCGATCGTCCAGTCTTCGAGACACTTGACGACGGCCGCTGCTTGCGCCTCTCCAGTTCCGGATGGAAGCTTTGGAACACCCAAGAGTTGCTCAACTCCGAGGCCAGACACGAGGACAGGCAAGCGATCAACATGTTCTCAGGATGTCAGATCCTCCATGAGCTTACCATCCCAATGAACGGTAAGGGGGACGTCGGTGGAGAACTCCTCCTTCAAACCTTTCGACTGGGCCGAACTATGGGGAGCCCTTTCTCTGTGGATGGAGTTCCGATTGATGTTCAAGAACGTAGGTCGCATTTCCGGAGGAGATCTGCGACCGGTCGAGGGCAGCAGCCAGTTGAAGTGTCATGATATTCTTCCTGGCTCTTTTTGGAGGAGACGCAGCGGCAGCACCCCTAACTGTACCTTCCTTCTCCCGGTCATCATCCGTCTCCTCTGCCGCACTTGACGATGAAGATGATGCCAGCACCGCTCGGCTGGTTGAAGCTTCCTGCTCCTCCTGTGCCCTTTTCCGTTGCCTGACCTCTTCCGGGATTCCTCGTCCTTCCGGGCCTGTACCATATCCACAGAGCCGATGCAGCCTGGCCTCCCCTTCTGTTGCTGGGCCAGAAGGAAAGCCCGGTCCTCAGGATTTTTCATCAGGGCCAGTGCATCCGCATGAGCGATGTCAAAGAGATCTTCCAAGCGCTCTTGAAACTCCTGTTCCTTCCGCTTGTGGGATGCACTGGTCCTGGTCTGATGTTTTTTTTTCAGAGCTTTCCACTCTTCGAAGACCGCCTCCAGCTTCTTGCTGCAATGCTGGTCAGCTCACGTTGAGATGCTGGCTTTATCCCATAACGCCTTGATGGCCTCTACTCTCGCGACTGGCGTCCCGGGTGGTCTTTTTCTTCTCCAAATGGAGGAACAGGAAATGCCCGAAAGCTTGCCGATATGATGGCAATTTAGCGCCCTTGATTTCCGGTTCAACAGAATCGATCAAATACAACTTCTTTCTCGATTCCATCCTGAGGAAAGAAAAAAAAGTGTTAGATACAACTTCCTGTATAATAGTAAAACTTCAACTCACGAGGGCGACCTCTAAATATTCTTGGATTTCAAAGCTATTTAGCACGCATGGTTTTTTCCTAGGAACTGCACAAATTTCAAAGTTTCATTTTTAAGTGCAACCCTAATATATATATATATATATATATATATATATATATATATATATATATATATATATATATATATATATATAAGTAGCTGCTTTAGTATTAGTAGCAACTACTAATTAATTAACGTTCACAAACCCCGAAACAGAACGAGAAAATTAACAATTTTTTGAAAATGAAAAGGGAGGCAAATACATTGGGAAGCAATCAGGCAAGAAAGGAGGAGACGCCTAACAGCGCTGTTCATAATTTTTTTTTACCAAAACCAAATGTCGCCTGCATATAAAATTGACGAAATAGAAATAAGGAAAATAGTAAAGGAAAACGTCAGATGTAGAAATCAGAATAAAATATCGCTTGCCATCTACTACCGAAACACGAAGACTAAAAACTTATTCATGAAAAATAACATCACTCAAAAAACCCGAAAAGCTACAAAAATCTCACGTAGTTTACGAATGTCAATGCCCGAACGAAGATTGCAAACTTCGAGGAAACGTGAGCTACTTGAGCTCAACCATAACAACACTGTCAAGAAGGCTAACAGTGCACTTACAAGAAGGAAGTCCGAAAGATCACATGTGGAACATAGACAAAATAAACGTGACCAGATAACAGATAGTGGAAGCGACAAAGATGGTAACGCAAATAAGGGATGAGAAAAGACTTCATATCACCGAAGCATCAATAATAAAAGAGACTTTCTCGAAAATGAACAATCAGCGAACCAGGGCAAGAACGAATCCTCAAGTTACACGTACGAAACTGACCAATCCCGTGAGTACACGTACGCGAAACTGCGGGAAAACCTCCGAAATGAGCTATAAAAGAGCGCGCCCTGACAAGAAATATATATATATATATCGGGTGCGCAAAAAAAAAAAAAGGGAGACCTCGAACTTTGGCTGTAAAATCCAAAGTTATGGTCAGATTTTCGATATTGTTTTCACGCCCCACAACTAAGTAAATTTCCTATACGGTGAGCGGATTTCAAAGAAAACTAATGAAAATTACGGATTTATTGAACAGGATAATGATAATGATAGTGATAACCTTCAACATTATCTACAGCGTGGAACTACAGTAACAAGTGCATCGTATCCTGACATGCCTCGGAATGAGTTAAAGCAAGCAATTCGCACAAAACGGAGAGGGAGATTGTCGGAAGGTGTTATTCTGTTATACGACAATGCGCGCCCTCATGCCTGCACAGACTAGAAAATGCCTTCAAGAACTTAAATTTGAAGTTCTCGACCATCCAGCCTACAGTCCAGAACCTGGCACCTTCGGATTTTTACCTGTTTGGACCACTAAAAGACGCTTTGAGAGGTGAGCGATTCCAAGGCGATGATGACCTGACGGAGGCGGTACATGACTGGCTACGCACACAGCCAAAAACATTCTTTTGTGATGGCATTAGGGAGCTTGTAGATCGCTCGACTAAGTGTATTGAGAAACAGGGAGATTATGTTGAGAAGTGATGTGTTTATAATCTATCAAATGTGAAAATAAAAAGTGCGGATACTTATTGAATTACCCTTGTGGATATATACTTGGCAAACAAACTTAATTTCATTACACATTGTAAATGCATTTTGATGATTCGTGTTTTGTACATGCTTTGCTCAAATTTTTAAAATCTCGATAGCCATCTTTACTCCATACCTCGTTTCCAGAATCACTATTAAAAAGTAAACAAGGCCAACAGAACAATTTCTGTCTTACTGGGCATCCAGTCAGCCATATTTTTTTTGCTAAACCAATCATTTGAGAAGGCTCTATTGCCTTGTTTATCAGACGTTATTATTTTGAAATTATTTAATTTAAGCCTACCTGAATTTTTAATCTGAATTTGCAGTTCTCTTTCCAATTTTAAAAAATTGTTTTTTAACAAATAGTCGCCACTAATTTCCATTATAATAAAGCACTAGAATAGTAACTTATATTGAAAAGAAAGCACATAGATCACATCATCTATCACTCACACGTTGTCAAACTTGTCATACTAAAGACTAAGTGATTTGTATATTCGCGCAACCCCCCCCCCGAAATCCCCTTGTGACGTCATACACCATTCGCCTATCAATCTTCTTCCTTTAACCCCCCCAAATCGTAGTTTCTCATATTTTTTCATACCTCACTTATGCTACGCACACACACACACACACATATTGAATGTCGTAGATTATTATTTAAATATACGGTGTCCCATAAGTCCGGTCTCATAGGAAATTTATTTTAAATTAAATTTCCAAAGTAATACACTAAATTAGACGTAAACAGGTGTTCAAATTGATGTTTTGTTTTGTTTTCCTCACGAGTGTAACTCGCTTCCATATTAGCCACTGCGTGTTATTCTACCTGCAACCAAAAAAAAAGTCCCAAAACAAGACATCAATTTCAACATTTGTTTTAGTTCTAATGTATTACTTTCGTAAATTTAATTTAAAATAAATTTTCCTATGAGACCGGACTTATGGGACCCTGTAGTAGTAAATACCGAGTTTTAGAAGGTAATCTTTTATGAAGACAAAGAAGCCAACAGACATAATAAATAGCCTGTCTCCCTCGAAAAAGTTTTGAATGTTTTTAATTCTTTTGGACAAGAAAATAATTTCGCTTAAATTTTTTTGTTGAAGGAAAATACTCGTATAGTCAACATCTGTTTATTACAATTTGTCAAAAGATGAATAAAAAAAACGTGTACGTGCGCGCGTGCGTTTAAAATTTTAAATCATAAATCGTAACGTAAGTTATCAAATTTTTTTTTTTTTTACTTGGATGATAGGAACATTACGAGAAACAAGAGCAGTTTCAAAATTAAGGACAAAAAGGTTTGAAAAAAATGTTGGGGAATAGTTTTTTCTTTATATAAAGTTATCGGAAAATGGAACAGTGTTCCAGTTACGGTCTTAATGAGGACTTTTAGGTAATTAATATAGACACCTACTCTAAGGAAAACGCGCGCACAAGAATCCTTCTTAATCTTGGTTTTGCTTCTGCCCGAATTGTTCATTCTGATGAAGGTCAAACCTTAGACTTACAGTTTAACGTGGAATCCGAACCACGCCCCACCAGCAGCAGCCCAGCGTCCCAGGGTACCCCATTTATCTACCAACCAATTTTTTTTATTGTTTGTAAGGATGAACAGCTGGGTTTTGCTGCGCACCGCCTGCCGTCACCGGGTCTCGATCCCGGGGCCGATGGATTTGTAGTCAGCGACGCTAACCACTACACCACCGAGACGCTAGCTACTTTAATTTATATATCTGTAACCTTAACCCAGTTCTGAAAATGTTGTAAAGTGCCAAAAATTTATTTACGTGAACATATTATTATTATTATTATTATTATTATTATTATTATTATTGATATTATTATATTGTATATCGCTTGAAAAGGCTGCAACTACGAAATTGAAGTAAAGCTTAATATTTTCTTTAATAATCATTGAGGAGTGCCAGAAACTGGCACAGCGCTCAGGATGGACGAATGTGGCCCATTCCTAACTCCTGGATCATTATGAACCGGCACCATCGGAATTCGAACCCCGTACCTCAGTGTCTTTACTTCGTTTACAGGGAAACGGCGTTATCCAATGAATTGCAGATGACGGCAATAGTTTGTAGATTTTCGTGAAACTTGTATACTAATTTTGTGTGTGTGTGTGTGTGTGTGAAACCTTATTTATCAAAGGTAGTTTATGCTTCATCTTATCACACCTTCTCTGCGTGCATGTGTAGATTACACGCTGCTTTCACATTTTTTGTATGCCCTTCCATGGTTAGGTAATGCGTGTAACAAAATAATTATTTTTTACTGAAGTCGCATTTCATTATCGGCTTCAAGCGCATGAACAGACTCAAAATTTATAATGCAATATTACGACTATTACTGCTACTGATAATAGGAGAAATAATAATAGTAATAATATTAATAATAATAATACTAATTGTTCCTTTGGAGAAACGAAATTGTAAATGTGAGTAAATCAATTTAAAATATGGAATAAAATTAAACGAAATAAATAAATTAAGAAATAAACACAAAATATAAAACTTACATATATTTATTTATAATAATTATAACGATTAACCCTTTACAAAAGTCATATTAATACAAATGTACTTTCTAATAGAGTAATAACAACCAATCAAGACGACTAATGCGGCCCATTATAAAGGAAATAGCGAGAAATCTTTATTTTCTTCATTTTATATCGAGGAAATAACTTGCTTTTAATGCGGGAAATGCGATTTCGTAATTTCTCGTTAAACTTGGTATAGTTTCGGTCATTATATATATTTTTAGCAATGAAGTTCTACGAGTTCAAAGAATCTGCATTATTTCTTTGATAATGTATTTGCCTATATTAAAGAATTATGGCGCATTTTGCCTGGAGTCCATAAGTTAATTTAAATGTATAGTACCTCCTAGCGGCACGTTGGTCTGTGGCCTTTAGAAACGAAACGATGCCTTTTCTGCGTAATAAATATATTAAAAAGTGATCAAAAGAGATAAAATTATGTTGCGCAGAGGGTTCATGTTTATCTTTTATTTTATAATGTATACTTTTCTCTAATGGGAGACTGGGTAAATGAAATAAATGTACCTTAGTATGTAGCTTAGTGCGAAAGCACTCTTAGATACTTTTTTTTTTACTTTCCTATAAACTTTATTTCATTACTTTTTCTGCTATCGGTAGCTGGTGAAAGAAGCATCGTATATTGGGGCGTATAAGTAGGTATTTTAAGCTTAAAATTATGCCCCTAAAGTAGGGAGTCGACTTATAGGACCAGTCTAAAGAATTAACCTTTCACTTTCCATTTTAGCTCGTATTTAAAGACAGGTCTGCCTATCATAGGTCCTCAGTCCTGCATTAGCTCGCTTTTAGTCAACATCTGAATTGGATCCAAATGACGAAGCACTCGCAAATGTATCTCAGGATGTATATAATGAACGTATCATGTCAGATGATGATTATGATGATGATTATGAAGGATTTGATAACTAATTTTTACAAAGTTTTACTTTTTTATGTTGACAAGTTGGTGGTCGACTTAAACACCCAGAATAGGCTAAAATCTAAATCTGAAAATGAAAGTTAGGGGATCGACTAATCTGGACCGTAGACTTATACGCCCCAATATACGGTAAGTCTGGTCTTGTCTTTGATATATACTACTACTGTTTTTCTTTAGTTCTCTCTTTTTCAGTTACTTTGCCTCTTCCTTTTCCTTTCATCTTTCATTTGGGCTAACTTAGAGCGGATCTACGGGTCTTTGTTAGCCTGTAACTTCCGTAACTTTGAACAAATGCACTGGAGGTGCTTGAAGACTTGGAACAAATGTTCTCAAAGTGATTGAAGCGAAAAACTTTTGAGATATTTTGAGTTAGTGAGTCGATAAAATCATATTTGCACATAAGAATTGGAATTTTTTTTTTTTTTTAAATTCAATAAAATTCGCCATATTTTCTCTCGAGTTTAGCAAGTGGTATCGATGACCTGAATTCCTGCAGATTGAGTTGCAAAATGGTTTTTCCTAAACCTTCTTCAATTTATTGTTAAAATTATTACATTCATTTTAACAAATTTTAACGCTTTACCGCCGAAAGGGACGAATTGGTAACGTTCCAAATATAGGCATTCATGACTAAACCCTACAAAAAATTTCAGCGGTAAAGAATTAAACTAAGCATTATAAAAAAAAATTAAATTAATGAATTTTTTTTTAATTATGTTATGGGCTTTTAAACTATTAGGACCTCTATATTTTGGTCATAAACTTGCATTCGTCTATGAAGTTCATTAAATTGAGAAGTATCAGTCATACGGTGTTGAAAATTTCTTACTGTGAGCATCTGTTAAAGTGTAAACTGAAATTCTCCGAAAAGCCAGTTAAGATTCATTCACATTAATTAGTTTATTTTCAGATTCGTCTGCAGTAAAGGAGAGAGAATAAAATTTTCATCATAAAAGCGCTTTGAAAAGGCCATCTAGGGTGGCACAACGCAAAACTAAAACTGTATTTTTGGTCTCGTTATGCGGAGATTTTGAATCATAAGATTTAGAAGTTGTTTTTTTTATCAGATATAGCGAAGGTTTTTCCTTTAGGGTATTTAGCACCTTCATTATAGGTAGCCAGGGCTTTGGAAACACTTAGTGAAGTTAAGTATGTAAATGCAATTTACATAGGTATAATGAGTCAATTTATACAGTGGCGCTCATAAGTATTCGTATAGAGAAATATTTCAGTTATATTTGTCCTCATCTTTTGTACCATGCATTGGATAGTTATGAAAAGTTTAACAAATAAAAAAATTTGTTTAACTCCAACATATAATGTAAAATATCAAAGAATTTGAAGAAAATAAAAAAGTTAAAATGCAAAAGTTTTCGTACATTTATTTACAAAATTATTTAATACTTTTGTCCACCTTAGGCTTGAAGAATTTAAAATTTTTATCAGTAGTTGGCTGTTTATTGATTAGAGACTGTTGGCAATTCTGAATTCTAGAATTTTTCTGCGAATCTTCATTGAAGACGGATGACTGTACAAGCCATTAGTAAGCAATAAGTCGTTGTGGTAAAGAGCTGTATACATATCTTATAAGATCTGTTATTGCTGCACACGAGTCTGAAGAGACTTATAAGATAGGAGAAGAACTTCGAATTCCATTTACGACGGTTGCTGCAATTATAAAGAAATGGAAAGGCTTTGGAACAATCAAAACTCCAGCAAGATGTGAATGATCTTGCAAGTTTTCAAAACGAACAGTTAGATAGATTAAAAGAATGGCTGCTGCGAATCCACGAGTGACTGCAGGTGATATTTACCAAACTTTAAGACTGTCTGAGATCGATGTCCATCCCTTTACTGTACGTTGCACATTGAGAAAGAATTGTCTGCATGGAAGAATTGCACGAAGAAAACATCTGCTACGAAACGCAAAAAAAGCTCGTTTAAAGTTACTTCAAGGATCATCAAAATGATGGATTTGCATTGTGGAAGAAAGTTCATTGGACAGACGAGACCAAAATTGAATTATTCGGGAACAACGAGCAACCGTATGTTTGGCGAAAATCAAATACTGCATTCGAGGAAAAAAATCCTTCCTACGGGAAATATGGTGGTGGTAGTTTGCTTCTTTAGGGATGATTTAGTGCTTCTGGTACAGGAAAGCTTGTTGTCATCGATGGAATCTTGAATTCGAAGAAATATCAGGAAACTTTATAAGAAACTGTATTGTCTTCAGTTCGGGAGTTGCGAATGGTTCGCAATTGGATATTGGAAGAAGCTACTGCTCCGAAATATAAAAGACCACCGTGAAATGGCTTCAACAAAAGAATTTCAAGCTTCTCGAGTATCCCAGCCAAAGCCAAGATCTCAATTTAATCGAGAATTTATGGTTTGATTTGAAAAAGCTCTCCGCAAGAGAAACCCTTCGAATCTAAATGAATTGCAACAACTCTCTTTAGAAGAATGAGCTAAAATTTCTGCTGAGAGATGTCGAAACCGTGTAGAAAAATACTCAAAACGAATCACTGAAGTCATTAAAGCAAAAGGTGGACGCACAAAGTATTAAATAATTTTGTTAATAAATGTACGGAAACTTTTGCATTTTAACTTTTTTTTATTTTCCTGAAATTCTTTAATATTTTACGTTGTATGTTGGAGTTGAACTAATTTTTTAATTTGTTAAATTTTTCCAAACGAACGGTAAACTTTTCAAAATTAACGTATGCATGATACAAAAGATAAGGACGAATATAACTGAAATATTTCTCTGTACGAATACTTATGAGCGCCACTGTCTATTATTATGCCAAATGAATATTTTCCAAACTCATGTCGAGTTATGAAACCGATCAGATAAAAATGCCAAACTTATAAACAAATATCAAAGCATCAGCATAATTTTACCTTTGAGAACGATAGCCATAAGAATTTTCCTTGTTCCCCTGTGAAAAAGATATAAAAATAAATTACCCTTAACATTTCTATCATAAGGTTCATTTCGTCTCAAGAAAAGAATCTCTGGGGCGGGGGAATTGAGTCGAAATTAGAGGGGGGAGGGTTTGTTCGTTCTCATATTGATGTGAATTTGTGTTGATGAATCTAAAATTTGGAGGCGCCCCAAGGAAAAAATTCCGGAAATTGTAGTGGAGTGGAGAAAGAAGGCTCGGAAGATGTGTAGAGAGAGCGGAAACGGGAGGAAAAAAGAGAGAGAGAGAGAGAGAGAGAGAGAGAGATGAAGAAAAAGATGTATAAAAAAATGAAATAAAAAGATGATAAATATAAAAAGAAATACAAAAAGGGCCATACTAAAAAAAAAGGGTTGAAATCCTAATCTCAACATTTTTTTTAAAACCTTTTTTAAAAGAAAATCCGTATAATTTTTAACTTAAAATTATAAATAATTTTATTTGAATTCCCTTTCGTAATTATTAGTTTTTTCTTCTTTTTTTTTTCCTTATCGAGTCTTCGTTCATAACATGTCTTTATTTCGACGCGTCTTCGACATAAACACTTATTCTTTCTTCTCTCTTTTCAAATACTTTTCAAAGAAAAGTGTTGGTAATTCTTTCTTACATTTGCCAACACTGTAAATAATATTTTGTGGTGATGTAAGTTAAGTTTGCTGAAGAATAACTTTACATAAAGCCTTAGAAAAGTACAGTCCGTGAAGACTGAAGACTTTTCAGAGGTTTTATATACAGGGTGTCCCGTAAGTCCTCATAGGAAATTTATTTTTTAAAATGAAATTTACAAAAGTAATACATTAGAACTAAAACAGGATATTTTCCAAATGAACGACCCCACGGGATTTAGCTGAAAATTTGTATACTAATAAATTTTTATATTCTAATAACGAAAATGACATTATTTTCCTGGAGAAATATGCGCAACATACGAAAAAATTGCATTTATATGCGCACTAGTTTGGATGGCGCATGACCGTTATCTAAATTATGTAGTGTTATGTAGTGGGTTTTACAAAATAAAACGCAGATAATATCCTTTATTTATTAAAATTTGCAATATTTAATAATATTTTAATAAATAAATCTTCATTTGCATACCTTTTTCTCCATACGAACTCGCATAAACAGTCATTTTTTTTGTTGTTATTAATGTTTATTTGTTGCCTGCTTAGACCTAGTTTAGTCTGAATATTATTATTGTAGTGTGAGCATATGATGATGCAGTGCTGTGAGCTATCTATTTGCGAGTTGCCCCCGGTCAATTGAATGCCCGGTTAGGTCAACTGTACGCCCTTGACGATTGGTTAGGTTAAGTCATGATATTTTCGTTAGTTTTAACGAAAATATCACTACTTAACCTAACCAATCGTCAAGGGCGTACAGTGACTTATCCGGCCACTCAATTGACCTAACCGGGCATTCAATTAACTGGGGGCCACACAGCAACCTCGTATCCGGGCGTCATGAGCGGTGTAAACTCGATAACGGTCATGCGCCATGCAAACTAGTGCGCATATAAATGTAATTTTTTTCGTATGTTGCGCATATTTCTCCAGGAAAATAATGTCATTTTCGTTATTTGAATATAAAAATATATTAGTATACAAATTTTCAGCTAAATCCCGTGAGGTCGTCCATTTGGAAAAGATCCCTAAAACAAATGTTCAAATTGATGTCTTGTTTTAGGACTTTTTGTTTGTTGCAGGTAGAATAACACGCAATGGCTAATATGGAAGCGAGTTACACTCATGAGGAAAAGGCCGAGACCTTCTACCTGCAACTAAAAAAAAGGTCCCAAAACAAGATATCAATTTAAACATTTGTTTTAGTTCTAATGTATTTTAATGTAGTTCTAATGTACTTTTGGAAATTTAATTTAAAATAAATTTTCCTATGAGACTGGACTTATTGGACACCCTGTACATATAATGTGTGCGTGTGAGTGTCAGTGTCCGTGTCCGTGTCCTTCACTAGTGTTGAGATAGGTTGTCGGTGATGACAAGGTGTTGGTGTTTACAAGCAGATCAAAAGACTTAGATGTTTAAATTCTGACACCGTGATATTTATTTGAAATTTAATAAAGCCCACTCTTATATTCTATCCTTTGAAAAAGAAACAAAAATGTGAACATATTTTCATTAAAGGATGAAGTGGTCTAATAGGTACGTATATGCGATACAATATTTATGTGACCTCATGAGGCTCATTAACTTTAAGTAATGAGCTTTATTTTAAAGAAGCTCCTTGTCGTGTCGACCTATATATACAACTAATGCTGAGAGAGATTTTAAAATCTTTATATTATATATATATATATATTATATATATATATATATATATATATATATATATATATAGAGAGAGAGAGAGAGAGAGAGAGAGAGAGAGAGAGAGAGAGAGAGAGAGAGAGAGAGAGAGAGCGAATGTGTGTGTTGGTGTGTGTGTGTTGACAAAAGTAAATAGACACCATTGATGATTGTTTCTCACAAATGGTAAAGCTTGTCAATGGAATGTCATAACGTGTGTCAGCTTTACATAATGGAAAAGGGAAAGCAGCACGATTTTAAATATATTGATTCAATAAATCTGTTGTTATTTATTGACTTTTATTGTCAAATCAAAAACTAAAGGTGTTTACTTACTTTTGTCAACCATCTTTATATAAATAGTAATTTAATGGAATCGAGACGTTCCGTTTCTTAACTTACACTCTCTAAATTTAGTTTAGACTAAAGATTCTGTGTCTATCAGTCTATGTTCTGTGTTCAACAGAAGATACTCTTGTGAGATTTGAAACGTCTTATTTGAGGTATATCGCTGTTCTACAGCATTTCCATTTAGTACGGAGTGTCTGAGTCGCCGGTATGACGAGGACAAACTTGCGGTTTCTCGCGATATTCCTATATGCGTTTATCAGGGGCTGTGTTGTAAGCCACTCAGAATGTGACCGAAGTAGCAGACATTGATAAAGATCGGTGAAATTCATGTAGATCTGTTGCCAATATATTTTCAGAGTTGAACACAGAGAAACGAACTGATAGGGGAAGGCGACTAAATGGATAAGGAGTGGGCTCTTAGTCGTTCTCTTCCACTAATCGTCAAGATTTATTGTTGGTATCACCTGTGCGAATGAAGCGAGTCGGAGCACAGGCCACCAATTGACATATCCGTCATTTTGACTACAGAAGATGCGTGTCATATGGGTAACTCCTCTTTTTTTTTTTTTTTTTTTTTTTTTTTTTTTTTTTTTTTTTTTAAAGGCATAATTGTACTTCAAAAGAATGGAACATTTCAGTTTTAAATTCACTAGATACAAAGAGATTATGAAAAAATCATTTACTTCCATTTACAACACAGCGGTAAGGGAGACGAAGCATTAAATTTCTTTCCTGTGCAACCCCCAAAACTCTGATATAAATACTAGTGACCACTTGTGGGAGCATCTATAGGGTAGCCCAAATATAAGGAAACACGTTTGACTGACTATAGTTTTGCTTCTCGGTTGTACCCGTAAAACAGAACGTGATATTCACAAAACGATTAAAACGAATTAATCACAGACCCGCGCCTGATGGCTGTCAATGTCTGAAATAATTCAAGTTGTAAACTGGTACACCATTTACCAGAGTATAGTTAAAATTGTTTGTCAGTAGGCTACCAGAAGCATTATGGCAGGACTCATACCTGATTTTAGTGTGCAATGATAACCAATATGCGCAGTAATAATTTCAATTTGTGCAGTGATAAATTGAAAATCTGTGCAGTGATAAATTAAGTTCTATATCGGATATAGAACCTAATTTATCACTGCACACATTTTCAATTTATCACTGCACAAATTGAAGTTAAAACAGCACATATTGGTTATCACTGCACACTAAAATTAGGTATGCCTACATTTCAATTTAATGCATTATTAAGCTTCGTAAATAAAGAAAATGTCAAACTACAGAAGAGGGAAGAGAAGATATTCAGAATTAGTTTTAACCAATAGCTGTGAGCCATCTTCAAAACAGCCAATCATAAAAGGCATTACAAAGACGGTTACTCACGCGAACCACTCAAAAACAACATTTTGAAATCTTCGCTTATAAAGTTCTATCTTTTCCACTAGACAACAATTCTGAATTTGATATTCTCAATCTGAACTGAAGTCGAACGTTGAAGTGAAGTGCATAGAAACCATTCCATGCTTATAAACACGAAAGAACTCTTATCGAGTTTTATATCACCAATTCAAAATGAATTTTGCCTAGCAACAGGTTTTGACTTCGCAGAAAAACTCCAAATTTCTTCCATAGTTCTACCAATAATATTTTATTTATGGAGAAACTTTTTGACTTTCTTTAATATATATATATATATATATATTGCTTTTTTTTTCTGGAAAGAAAGGTTTCGGAACTCTGCTATAAATTTCCTACAACTTTTGCCATTCGTTACCCCATCCCATCCCGTGATCATCCCAATCCATAAACAAGCGTCCTTCCTATTCATAAAATTTTGTTCTGTAAAAAAAAAAAAATCGAAATAAGAATATGAAATTTTCCCTACAAGTTGAAAATAAAAGGTGCCGAAACGGCGTTCCGGCGCGTTCCCTCAGGGAAAAAAAAAAGCTATATATATATATACATACAGTGTGGGCAAAAAAAAAACTATCACCCAACTTTTGAAAAAATATTGTGGCTCACCCTGTATATTGAGCTTACTGCTGAGGCTGTATGTTGTACCCATACTTTTACTCTTTCAAACGTTGGCTTTGAATCTAGGAATAGAGGTACATACATGCTCACAACTGGAGGGAGGTATCAGAATATGGTGCTCAATTGAAAGGCGGTCAAAGTCAGCAACTGATACTTTCAGATGACAGTCAGTTTCTCCATAAATAATTAATTTTCCTAATTTTTACACAAAATAATTAATTTATTTCCTTTTTCATTTCAGACCATCATTCTGCTATAGTTGGTGAACAAGTTATAACATAATGAATTACTCTTTGGAAGATGAAGCATTGATATTGAACCTGCGTAAGGAGGAACACTGGGGTGCAAAACGAATGAAGAAAGAGTTTCCAAATAAAAGATGGACGATACCTGGACTTCAATATCTCATAAAGAAAATCGTTATCACAGGGTCGACCAAACGAAAAGAAGGCAGTGGAAGGCAGAAAACATCACGTACTGAGGAAAATATTGACACTGTTTCATCCATGATATGCAGTCAAGAAGAACGGCCCAACACCCACAAGTCCGTTAGAGAAATTTCAAAAACTACTGGTATTTCTCGTTCTAGCGTTCGTCGTATAGTAAAAGGTGATCTGGGTCTTAAATGTTTTAAAAGAGTCGAAGTTCATAAGCTCTCTGCATCAAATAAGCAAGCAAGAGTTGAAAAATGCCGTGCTCTGTTAGATCGATTCCCAGGCAGAGAAGTGTCGAAAATATGGTTCAGCGACGAGAAGACCTTTACGGTTGCTTCAACAATAAACACACAAAATGACCGAGTTTATGGAAGACAGGACAAAAAATCTATCAGTCTAGAACTCTAGATCGACTATGCAGGGAACGTCCGCATTTTTCTCCAAAAGTCATAGTTTCCACCTTTATTTCAAAGTTAGGGAAGTCAGAGATTGTTTTTGTTGATCAAAATGCCAAAATCACTGCTGCTTATTATTAAGAAAAAATCCTTGATGCGGTACTGCCGTCGATAAGGGAGAAGTCAAGGTTGCAAGCGTGCATTGATAATGGAGGGGGGCACATTCCGCATAATCTTGGACTCAATTAGGTAACTGTATAGAAACAAAGTTTTTCTACCCATGTCTGTATAACAGTGAATTACAAAATAATGGTTACAGTTAGAAAAAATCCAACTTCACCACGAGATAGACCATGAAATTCTATACAGGACACATGTATTGATTGTACAAGTAACATTTGATAAAGGTAAAATTGTATTGTTCAAAATTAGGGTAATAGTTCTTTTTGGCCCATTCGGTGTGTGTGTATATATATATATATATGTACATGATACGTGTTTTATAGGTTTGTTCTTTAAAAAAGAAAGATCGTGCCGCTTTTTAATATTTTTTAAATGTTTGCTGAAAGTAATTTTTATTTAAAATTAAGCTAAAAATTATCGAATAATGTAAAAAAAAACCTTTTGACAACCCTGAAGATCATATTAACTCTTACTGTTGAAGATACAGGGTGTCCAAGAAATAATGGTGTGCAACAAACATAACTGGTTATTTTTTTATTAATTATTATTAATCTATATATAAAGGGTGATCCAGAGAAATGGGACCCAAAAGAAACCCCTGTAACTCTTAAAGTATAAGTCCTTTTATAAAATCATACGCATCATTCGAAAGAGGATAGTTACAAGTTTGTACAGGATTGTATAGGTTTTGATAATACAAGACAAGATAAGATACAAAATAAAAGTGTTAGTTAAAACTAACCTTCAAGATGACTGCATGGACTGTGTGAACAGCTGCGTTTCATACTGAGCAATATTATGAGCATGAAGAAGTGTAGTTCAGCTCAAAGATCTTTCAAGACAAATTTTCAGATGTCAAAATCACCTTCTAAGAAAGTAATCCGTCGGTGTGTCAGAATTTTTCCCTAACTGGCAGCATTGGAAAAAGAAAACCAACTGGAAGAGTGCGCACAGCAAGGATAGACGAGATCATTAACAGAACTCATGAAATTGTACAGGATAATCCTAAATAAGCATCAGACGTGCTTCTCAGCTGTTAGGAGTTGGATATGGAACAACACCGTATATGCAAGCAAAATTTAATGCTCTTTCCATATAAAATTCAAACAGTGCAACAACTAAACGATGGAGATTTCGCACGAAGACGACAATTCTGTCAATGGATCCAACAGAAGGTAAATGACACCACCAATTTCTAGCAACTTTGATTATGTCAGACGAAGCCCATTTTCACTTGAATGGAACTGTAAACAAACAAAATTGTCGTTTCTGGGCAACAGAAAATCCATTGAATATTACCGAAGTCCCGTTGCATAGTCAGCGTGTAACTGTTTGGTGTGGTCTTACTGCATCTCAGATCATAGGGCCGTACTTTTTCGAGGATTCCACCGGAAACACGGTCACTGTAAATGGTGATCGCTACGAAAAAATGTTGACCGATTTCCTTATTCCTAAATTAAGAGATCTTTGTCTAGAAAACCACTGGTTCCAACAAGACGGAGCTACCTGCCACACCACGAGGAACTGCATGGCAGTTTTGCGTCAAACGTTTCCAGGCGAGTTAATCTCAAGATTGGAGACGTTGAATGGCCCGCAAGGTCTCCGGATTTTTCTCCCTTAGATTATATCTCTGGGGATATTTAAAGAGTAGAGTCTACAGAAATAACCCAACGACCTTGCAAGAATTGAAGGCCGCCATCACAAATGAGATACAGGCCATACCACCGCACACTCTTGCAAAAGTGATGCAGAACTTACAAGCGAGACACTGGAATGCTTGGCAACTAATGGAGCACATTTGAAAGGAGTCATTTTTAAAAAAAATATTTCATAATAAACTGTAACTCTACTCTTTCGAATGATATATATAGTTTTTATGAAAGGAATTAAATATTAAGAATATTTGGCTTTTTTTATGGGTCCCATTTATCTGGATCACCCAGTATATATATATATATATATATATATATATATATATATATATATATATATGTTTTTTTTTCATTTCCAAATTGTCCAAGTTTAGGATACTTTCACGAGATGATTATCATTTGTCGCTACAATGCGTATTTGATGCTCGAACCCCATCACAGTATTAGCAAGATGCTCTTGCGGAATGGATCCGGTGGCCTCTGTCCCTTTAACGGAGTTTTACGAGACAACACTCGCGTATCATGACAAACCCACGTATATCCTTGAGATCTCCGTCAAAGAATCGGATGTTATTGGATCCATTCCACAAAAGCAGTTGAAGCAGTTGCGCTGTATCATCATTTAGGGAACGGAGGAAGGAGTAGCGAATTCTTTGTCAAAAGAGGGTCGCCAGCACAAAAAAATGAGAAATACCACGCTATGGCCTGGGCCTAACATTAATTAATATCAAATATTGGTGCTACTGTAGTATGCGGTCTACCTACGATTGGTTAGGTTTAATCATGATATTTTCGTTAAAACTAACGAAAATATCATGACTAAACCTAACCAATCGTCAAGGGGATTAACATTGGGATGTAAACAAGCAATTAGCAAACAAGATAAGAAACTATACTTCAAAGGTAGACCGCCGAATCATAGGTAGACCGCATACTACAGTAGCACCCAAATATTTTATAAATTTCAAACGCGCGTTCGATATTTTTCTGTTTTTATAACATTTTGTGGTACTTTTCCTTTATCTGCCCACATTCAAAATTTAAATGGTTATAATTATTAGGTAAAAGTTGCTTAAAATTAATCGAAATCTAGGGGAAAGTTATTGAATGCCCGATTAAGTAAGTAAAGGCCCGGTTAGGTCAACTGTACGCCCTTAACGATTAGTTAGGTTAAGTCGTGATATTTTCGTTATAGTTTCGTTAGTTTTAACGAAAATATCACGACTTAACCTAACCAATCGTCAAGGGCGTACAATTGACCTAACCGGGCATTCAATAATTTTCCCGTAGGTTTCGATTAATTTTAAGCAACTTTTACCTAAGATAACGGAAAAGTATCAATTTTGCAATTATTTTATTGTCTATATAATTATCTATATTTTTTTGGTTTGAAATATAAAAGAAGCTGAAAAAAAGTTATTAGGCCTATGTTGTAACATGTAGGTCTAAGTTTAACGTAAAGAAAGTCTGTTTTACTCGTATATATTTAACCTAGGTAACCTTGGTTTAGCTTCCGCTTGAATTGTTCATTCTGACGAAGATCAAGCTTGTCACTCCACCTTAGACCTACAGTTTAACGTGGAATCCGAACCACACCCAACCAGCAACCCAGCATCTTAACCACTAGGCTACCCAGGGTACCCATTTGTCTATCATCCAATTTTTTTTATTGTGTGGGAGGATGAATAGCTGGGTTTGCTGCGCGTCGTCTGCCGTCACCGGGACCGATGGACTTGTAGTCAGCGACGCTAACCACTACACTACCAAGACGCATATAAAATATATTTTATATACTCATATTTTTACATATACATTTTTTTTTATTAAAACTATATATTTATTTTCTATGTAAATATAATAATTAAAGATTGGATTGGGAAATAATTTTTTATTCTAAGATTCTCACAGAATGTCCGAATTATTCGTTCGAATTCATTTCGTA
This sequence comes from Bathynomus jamesi, assembly GCA_023014485.1. Lineage (NCBI taxonomy): Eukaryota > Metazoa > Arthropoda > Malacostraca > Isopoda > Cirolanidae > Bathynomus > Bathynomus jamesi. The sequence goes on from JAJOZX010000165.1 coordinate 259,964, forward strand.
AATCGATGAATTTGAAAGACTCTTTCAAGCGTGTTTTTAGTTGAAATGGAAATTGGGAGAATGATGACATCATAACATTGGGGATGGGTTGAAAGGGAGTAATGGAGGGGTTTGGGAGAAATAATAATAATAATAATAATAATGTTTTGGGTTGTTTTAACTTTTCGTAACGGTTAAGATCATGTGACGGAAGGGGAGGGGGAGCCTACAGCTTTACGTGTAATCCGAGCCACGGGTTGCTACGTTATCTGAACGCAGACGACGGTCACCCATCCAACTAGTGAACAAACACAACGTCGCTTAACCCCCTCGGATCTAAAGGGAGGGGAATGTAATAATAATAATAACGATAATAGTTTTGTATTGTTCATAAGATAAGTGCAGAGAATATAGCAGTACAGTTATTGCACTAAGGACATACAATTTCCGTTAGTATATCTTAAGAACTGTCAAATTTGAGATAGTATAAATTACCTTCCATGAAGAAAATTGCTTTACATTCGTTATACACGATTTGTATAGGCAAGTTTATGGCAGTTATATTCATTAAACTCTGAACAAAATAATTAAGTCGTATATGCCACTCGTATTGATAGGACATAAGGCCAGTAAGAAATGGACTTGCTGGAGGCTTTCGACCTGTATTGGAGTCTTCATCAGGTGCGAATGAATTAGAGGGATAGAAGGGGATGTCATACTTCTTCCAGTCCCCAGTACATCAGCTCAACGTGCCCTGAAATGTCATTTAAATAACAAAAATGAGAAATTGAAAAGTTAGTAAAGAAATGGAAGTTTCAAAAGAAATAAAACATAAACGATTTGCGTCCATATATGGAAATACGTGTTGGACAATGGAAGACAAAAATCCTTTGAGATACGGCGAAAGAACAGATGGTATTGGGGAGGTCTTGAACCAGAAAAGGTTGGGAACCACTGTCGTAACTTGCAGTGGCGGCTCGTGACTTTCAGTTATGGGGTTGATGCCTCAGAAATTGCGAACAATTGTGTCGATTATATATATATATGAGAGAGAGAGAAAGTCGAATAGATAAATAGATAACTACTCACTACTCAGTCATAATAAAAATAAGTAAAATAGTATCATAAAATCAATTATAGGGTACTTACGCTTAACGGGTAATTTCGAATTTGCCAAAAAATTTATTTATAAACAAATTCCATTCTTCTGTTTTTATTCTGAGCGAAAAATATTCTAAGAAATGAAAGCTATATATTGTAAATAATCCAATTATTATGTAATTAACTTCAATCTCACGACAAAAAATAAATGATAACGAATCATTGATAAATGCAATTCGGAAATTAAATTTCGAATTAGCAAACGATACAGCAACACAACTACCACGTCAAACAAACAAATCGGCACTGCTCTGTCCACAGTGCAGTGTTGCCAAATGAAAATGCTTGTTTAATGCTAGATTTTGAGGGAAAAAATGCTAAAAAAGTGCTAAAAAATGCTAAATGCAAAATAGTAAAGCTAAATACTTACTTTAATTAATCAGGGCTAAAATTTCTGTATCCAAAGCATCTTCTCTACTAGTTTCATCACAGCCATCCCCTTTTTGGTCATATACTTTCATAGTTCCAATTAAATTAAGGGCATCTGAGGGCAATTTATAGTCTTTGCAGCATTTACCATGTCGTTTAAGACCAGTGGTTCTTAACCTTTTTACTACTATGCCCCCTCTAGGAATTGGTCCTTCCCTCCACGCCCCCCTTGCATCAAAATAACATTCTCTCCCAGATTTTAAAGAAAAATGAAAAAAGTGTTTTTAATCTCTTTATTGAGTATGAATTAGTGAGATACTTGACACTGCTTCTTAGCTACTAGATCTTGAATGCGTGGTTGAATGCCAGAGAGTGCACAGCGTAAGTCCCCTTCAACATTCAGCCTGTTTCTGTACTTGGTCTTGACAGCAACGAGCGTGGAAAATGCAGCTTCACAAAGATACGTGGATCCGAACATAGTTAGAATCCGAAGAGCCTGATGTGAGATCAGAGGGTAAACAGGAAGGTACTTGACCCAGAACGTCTCAAGATCCAGTTCTTTGAAGTCTTCCTTAGCTGTGGAGTTGAACTTCAACTCAAGAAACTCCTCTTGCACTTCATCCGAAACATCAGCTACTTCACATTGAAATGGGTTCCTGATGAATTTCCAGGCTTCACGCTTCTCATCTATATCTGGGAAGTATCTGATGAATTCTGTTTTCAAGTCAGTTAGATGAGTGATTATTTGTTTCTTAACCTCAGAACTAAGGTTACCCTGAATGAGAGCAGAATCCAAGTTACTAAAACTGGCTGTATTTCCCTGCTGAATTCGACACTTCCAGAGGTCGAGTTTGGCCATGAAGGTTCGAATGGTGTCGTGGTGCGTGATGATGTTGATGTTTTTCCCTTGTAGTTTAAGGTTGAGAGCATTCAACGCTTCGAAGATGTCCACCAGGTAAGCTAGAGATAGCTGAAAACCTTCAGACTGGAACTTGTCATGGAGATCTGCCTTCTGCTGCGAATCTAGAAATATTGCTACTTCTTCTCGTAGTTCATAAAGCCGTCCAAGCATGTTCCCCTTTGATAGCCATCGTACGTTCGTGTGAAAAAGCAAGGCTTCATGTTCAGATTCCATATCCTTACACAGCAGTTTGAAGAGACGACTGTTTAAGGCTCCAGCTTTGATAAAGTTGACTACCTTGATAGCCACGTTCAGGACATCCCTCATTTCAGCAGGTAAAGTTCTGGATGCTAAGGCTTCACGATGAAGTATGCAGTGTGTACCTACAACAGATTGATTTTTTTCTTTCACCCTTGTAATGAATCCAGACTGCAGACCAAGCATGGCTGGAGCTCCATCAGTGCACACCCCTACCAGCGAGTCCCACGAAAGTTGGTTTTCCTGAATGAAGTTTGATACATCATGAAAAATAGCTTCTGCTGTTGTACAACTTTCCATGGGGTGACAGAACAGCATTTCCTCCTTTACACTGTTGCCTGACACGAAACGAGCATACATCAGTAGCTGAAAACATTGAGCGATGTCAGTCGTTTCGTCACACTGGATGCCAAAAACAGGAGAATCTCTTACTTGGTCGAGAATTTGATCTTTGATGTCTTGACTCAATTCATCGATCCTTCCCTTGACTGTATCGTTTGACAGTGAAATTTGGGAAAGCTTGTTTGCACTATCTTTCCCCAGAACGAGTTCTGCTGCACGGAGTATACTTGGTTTTATGAGAGACTCCGATGTTATGGCTCTTCTTGCTCTTTGCAATCAACATAGCGATCTCATAGGAAGCATCAACAACCTTTGAAGTTTGTTGCCGAAATGCCCCACTACCGTCCAACTTAGCTTGCTTCAGGGAGTGTCTTTTTGTTTCAAAGAATGCCTTGGGCTTGTCTGCAAGAGCAGGATGTGTTGTCCTCAAGTGGCGTTCCAAGCGTGAGGGCCGCATTCCATCATTGCTCAGAGTCTTGTAACATATCACACACTGGGGGACCTCTGTGTCACCCTTTTGGAGGGACACGAATCCAAATCGAATATATTCGTCAAGATACTTCCGCTTCTTTGCACTCAGTGCGAATTATTTGATGTGCAGTGGACAACACAAATCTGTGAACAAAACATAAGGCACGTGTAAGGTAAGATAAACATCACCACGTGCTCATAAAAACACCACAACATGATCAATAACAAACACATGATCGTAAAGTTCGTAAACACTACAAGTGACTACAATCATACATGATCATAAACACCACCATATCATTAACAAACATCACATGATCATAAACACCACCATATCATTAACAAACATCACATGATCATAAACACCACCATATCATTAACAAACATCACATGATCAAAACACCACCATATCATTAACAAACATCACATGATCATAAACACCACCATATCATTAACAAACATCACATGATCATAAACATCACCATATCATTAACAAACATCACATGATCATAAACACCACCATATCATTAACAAACATCACATGATCATAAACACCACCATATCATTAACAAACATCACATGATCATAAACACCACCATATCATTAACAAACATCACATGATCATAAACACCACCATATCATTAACAAACATCACATGATCATAAACACCACCATATCATTAACAAACATCACATGATCATAAACACCACCATATCATTAACAAACATCACATGATCATAAACACCACCATATCATTAACAAACATCACATGATCATAAACACCACCATATCATTAACAAACATCACATGATCATAAACACCACCATATCATTAACAAACATCACAACATGATCATAAACAACACCATATCATTAACAAACATCACAACATGATCATAAACAACACCATATCATTAACAAACATCACAACATGATCATAAACAACACCATATCATTAACAAACATCACAACATGATCATAAACAACACCATATCATTAACAAACATCACAACATGATCATAAACAACACCATATCATTAACAAACATCACAACATGATCATAAACAACACCATATCATTAACAAACATCACAACATGATCATAAACAACACCACATAATTATTAGGTAATATTATTAAACACCACACTATAGTAAACACCACATCATGATCATAAACACATGATTATTAAGAAACAAATCAACATCATCATAAATACAACTTTACCATAACCACCACATGATTTAAAGCACCGCCAATTTCTGATAAAATACAAACGGAAATCAAAACTTGCGAAAAACAAACAGAGCAACACATGCGTGTTCTTAATTCACCAACAAACTTATGGCTGCTTACTGTTTTTAGGTAAATATAGCAACTGAGATAAAACATACCTGTAGTCAACCAAACACTGATTTGAATTACACAATATATTTGCAAAGTTGCGTGCAAGCGTGAGCGAGCAAGTCCGTGAGCGAGCAAGCGAGTAAGAGAGTGTGTGTGGGGTGTAACCCGATTTTTATATGTTTTGCAGCGGAAATGCAGATCAATTCCAGACTATTCCAGAAAGCGGAAAGAACACGTGTAATAGTGATGTTAATTTACTGTTAAAGCAATGTAACTTATTATAAAGAAACGTAATTATTGGTTTGTTAGTAAATTATGATTATTAAATATGAAACATCAATAATGAATTAGAGTATGAAGTAGAGTAAGTAGAGTCTACTTACTCTACTACTCTACTTAGGGCCTACTTAGTATTGCCTTATACTTATAGCTTTAGTTTTCTATAGTCTACTAAAGTAGACTATAGAAAACTAAAGCTATAAGGGATACTTTTGCATTTTTTCATAAACTTCTCAATATTAGCCCATGCTCTCGTTAAGAGAATAACAAATACAATTAGAGAAATTCCTGTTTTTCCCCAAGGGATCGCGGCCCCCCCTGGAAATTACAGACGCCCCCCTAGGGGGCGCGCCCCCCAGGTTAAGAACCACTGTTTAAGACCATATTTCACAGAAAGGATTGCTTTAAGCATTGGAAGCTGCATTTTATTTCTTAACTTAGTCTTCACAACATTCATACTACTGAATAACCTTTCCACTTCAGCATTTGAATTAGGTAAAGTCAATAGATTAAGAGCAAATTCTGAAATCTCTTTGAAGGGGTTTCCACCAACAGCATCTTTGTATTCATTGACTTCTGTCCAAAAAATTTCTGTATTGGCAATATTGGTCCATTTGAGTAAATGGATGTTGTTGTATTGGAATTCAACATCAGCAGTTTCTTTATCTGTCAAATGCATTAATTTTAAAATGGGAATAATTGGTTCTTTCAAATGTCTCAAAGTATTTTCTACTGAAAAACATGTTATGTTTCTCAGTATGTTTAAATTGTCTGGTAATCTTTGTTTGAGTTGCTTAAACAGATAGAGTAAGAAGTTGTGATCTACTTCGTATGTTCTTTTCTTCCAGAGCTGTTATTTTCTTCTCATTAATCATTTCAGTGAGTTTCCTTTCAAATCTGTAACCAAGATTTGGTTTAGGATCCAAAAACTCTTCAATATTGGATTTCAGGGGATCTATTCTACTTGTTGGTAGAACTAACATATTAGCAATAGATTTAATCAAGCTTGAAAGATCTTCAAATAACTTTGTTTTATCTGCACTGTTTGATTCAAAAATTTTGTTTACATCTTTATATATTATTTGTGTTATTTTATATTTCCTTACTCCCTAATATGGTTACATGGTATATACTTAATTGAAGTACAAAAAAATGCTAAAAAATGCCAAATAATTTTTAAAAAAATGCTGTTTTTCCTGCTAGATGCTAGATTTAAAATTTTGCTGCTACATCTGTCAAAAAAATGCTGAATCTAGCATTAAAAATGCTAAATTGGCAACACTGCCACAGTGCTTTGGATCCTCTTCGTACGTCCGCCACCGAGGTTTCAAGCGTTTCGAACAAAATCTGGAACTGTTAAGTATGCAGTTCCACGGGAAGGCTGAAGCTACTTTCGTGATTCATTCGTTCGGCATTGAAATAGTTTAAGGAAAAAAGGATATAATCTGATTTAAAAACTCAAAGTTCATTGAAAAAAAACAATCAGAGAGGTTATTTTAAATATTTAAATATAAAGATCATAAGATAGATCATGGGGGTGCTGCAGTTCCACAGTGCCTACCTACGAGCCGCTCCTGGTCGTAAGTTGCGGCTCAATGTACCCCCGACTTCAGTAACTGACTGTACCTCTGTGTAAGTGTTAAGAGAATGCGGAATGGGTACATTCCGTTTTCTTGAACAGGAAGTGGTTGTTCACTATTAAAAAACGTTCGTTTGAATATGAACTTAAAGAACATCAGTGAACTTGACTTGTTAGAGTTAGTGTTGCTTGATACGGCTTTAATATTCAGATATGTTAAACATTTATAAATAATCCCACGTTTACTAAGATATGACACATTCGGGACAGTGACAATTACGGATAACGTCACACAGTAAACATGCGTATAACAATGTTCCTGGCTTAACCTACCCCTAGACAGTGCGCAAGGGTACGCAAAATCATTAAACCTTTCCTCTCTCCCTGCGTACATACTACAGTTCATCGATGGCCACGAACTTATATGTTATAGTGTATATAAGATATAAAAGTGTGCGAGGTATAATATAGATTTATCAGTATAAAGTACAGGGTGTTCAAAAAGGAACGCAATCCGAAACAGAAAAGGGTTAGGTTACAATGATATATGCATTCTCCAGTGGGTTGCGTCTCTTTTTGAACACCCTGTATTTTAGAGTGTAGTATTTTAATTTGTGAAAATGTATAAGTGAATTTCGAAAGTTTTTTGAGAATGTATTCGATGTCTCTTTCGGAAGCTAGTTTTTCATCTGAAAGTACACCCCTATACTACTTTTTCCTCATCAATTGTTTTTTATTTATATGTATAGTTTCTTGAAACAAGTTCGCCTAGAAACACAAACTACCTAAACTGCCTAAAAAATTAATATTTGGTAAATATTTTGGTTTTGTTTGTGGGTTTTTTTTTGGGGGGGGGGGGGGGGGGGGACAATAATAAAATTTCAAAAACAAAACTTAGCCATTACTGATTACTAATTTTTTAGGATTTTTATATAAAAAAAATTAAAAAATTCGAAATTTTACGTTTATATTTAAATTTGGATAATATTTGTTATGATTTAAGGATAATTTATTTGCATTCAACCAGTTATAAAATATGGATGAGCTCCAGCTTTGTTCTTTCTTGTATGATTAACTAAGTTGGTATCAGATATGAGTGTTGTGTCATCTGGATACTGAATAGTTGTAACGCTGTGACCATTGTTAAAACCATTTACATACCGTAGAAAAAGAAGGGGTCCCAATAATGAATCTTGTGGTACTCCTTGCGTGATTAATTGGAAACGATGTTCATGTTCGTTTAGTCGTACTGAGGTTTACTTTTATTTAAATAAGTCTTCAACGAATCTAATGACACTTCCTTACGTTATAATAATTTTTTGGAATAGGACTGAGTGTTCTGTTGAGTCAAAAAATGTATTATTTTATTAAAATAATTATCATTAATTCTCAAGAGGTTTATATCCATATCTACTACAAAACTTGGTTGTATATTGGTTGTTCTGTTGAATCGAGATGGTTTAATAATAAACTGTAAACAGCTTTAGTTGCAAGGGCGATGTAAACCTGTTAATTTTATTGGTCCCCACATTTATCGACACGCGTACACTTTCTATTTGGTCTTCACTTACACGTTATTCTTTTGTTACGATACTCACGAGATCTTTACTTACAAAGATAGAAACACCGCCTCCCCCCCCCCTCCCACGTCACGTCCAATTCGAATAATAATAATAATAATAATCTGTTAAGACGACCAGAAACTGGCACAGCGCTCAAACCAAACTAATGCGACCCATTGCTCTTACGTCTGGATTATTATTATCATCGCTACCATCGGGAATCGAAGCTCGAACCGCATTCTCTTCACTGAACTACATACTGTACGCTAACCAATTCGTCTAAATGTGTGGAAAGCCTCGTAACTGTTTATCGGTAGAAGTTATTGTCTGGGTCGTATTGGCAAATTTTGCTAACTAAGAAAGGAACTCTTATTTTAATTAAAAACATCTACTCAAGACTCGTAATATTTCGGCAAACTCTTTAATCTTAATATTCATGACGTCAGAGTTGTTTTCGAAAGGCATTTAGGTTACAGTTCATTCGATCTGGCCACCTAAATTACTTAAAATGATTAAAAATTTACGGACTGGTAAATATTCTTGTTTCGTTTTATTCTTTTTTTCGGGGGGTGACAAAAATAAGGGGTTTTCGAATTTAATTTCTATATTCTGTCATTTATGAGTTCCGTCTCATCGGAAAGTATGTTAATAATAATAATAATAATAATAATAATAATAATGATGATTATAATAATAAATTTTCTTCAGTACTTTGTTTACCAAGATCGAGGCACTCCTTAACTTCCGGAATGGAATTTTGATGTCAGCTCTTCACGGACATGAAAGAGTACCCCTATAAGCAAATGTAAGAGGATCCTTTGTCTATTATAAAAGTGGCCTATCAGCACACTGCCCAATCCTCTTTCTCATTTGACTGACATACTGGAAGTTGATGACGTCAGAGGAAAACGGTTGTACCCAAAGGCTTAAGACCATTAAATTTATAGGCATTAACAATCAAGGGTTTTTTTTTGGGTTTTTTTTTTTATACAGGAATTTGCGTGGTTTCGATGCCGAAATAAATTATAATAAAAGTTATGCCTAATACAAACAGCGGTTCTCATGCAACTTTTTTCGGGGTGGGGACAAGGTATCACCCCCCCCCTACTCGTAGCATAATAAACTGCTGTGCAATGACGTACCAACGAGAAAGGGAAGTTGGGTTGTGGGAGGGAGTATCTAAACTGTTATTTCATCTTTTTCTGTACAAAATCTTCGCTTTCTACTCAAATTTAAACTTTGGTTTTTACTCAGTTAAACCTAACCTGACACAAAGTTAAGCCTAACTCAAAGTTAAACCTAACCTGACCTAACATACTCGCTTTAAAGTCGAATATGAGTTTAAGTGATGTAATATTCTGAACTGCTAATTTCGCCTCACCTACCACCAGAATGACTTTTGCGTACCATTATATGAGAGGTACAGTTCAGGAAAAAAATTCGACTAGAAACATAAGAAGCGTAAGAAATTAGTAATTGGTAATATAAATTGTTTCGCTTAAGATTTTTTATTATTATTTTTTGTGATGGTAATAAACTTCCAAAAATTAAACCCAATTATTACTGATTAGTAATTTTTCATGCTTTTTAGAAATTTTGTTTGAAGACGAATTTTTTTCCGAAACTGTAAGTGTATCAATGGATGGGAACCACTGCGCTGAAGTGTATCTGTGGTCTCTCTCTCTCTCTCTCTCTCTCTCTCCTCTCTCTCTCTCTCTCTCTCATTTATTCTCGTATCTTCCCCCCCCCCTTGCCCGTATATACTGTATGATGCATTAATGCTTAATCGTCCATTGCGGAACACTCACTAATATCAATAAAGGCGAGAAAGATTTAAAAACAGCATTTTCCACCAAGTGTTCGGGGAATTTATTCATTTTCTCTCCTTCCCCTTCGTTCTTTTTCCCCTCATTAGCTTGTCACTCCACCTTAGACCTACAGTTTAACGTGGAATCCGAACTACGCCCCACCAACAGCCCAGCGTTTTAACCAATAGGCTATCCAGGGTACCCATTTATCTACCAACCACTTTCTGTATTGTGTGGAAGGATGAACAGCTGGGTTTTGCTGCGCGCCGCCTGCCATCACCGGGTCTCGAACACGGGGCCGATGAATTCGTAGTCAGCGACGCTAACCACTACACCACCTAGGCGCATTATATACAGTATATACCGTATAATATATATATTATATATATATATATATATATATGATACACACAAACCGTGCATGGAACAAGGCACTCTTCTTGAAAAATTAAATCTACTATAGTCCGAATAAGTAATGGTAAATGACAAACACTATAGTTTTTTCTTTTTCATGATATTTTGGGGCCTCTTTGCGAGTGACCCATTGCCCACGTCGGGCTAACATCATAAAAAAGAAAAACTATAGTGTTTGTCATTTACCATTATTTATTCGGACTATAGTGGATTTAATTTTCCCAGAAGAGTTCCTCGTTCCATGCACGGTTTGTGTGTATCATAAAAAACCTCAGGGGACCATTCTGAGTTCACTCCCATATACAGGGCGTCCCAAAAAAATGTATACACACTTTAAATAATTATAAAGGCAGTGTTTATTAAAATACATTTCATTTTCAAAATGTAATAGAATCTACAGACATTATTTAATTGTTTTGTCAACGCCTGTTTTCAAACTGACGTCCGTTCTGGTCCAGGCACTGCTGATAACGCGAAGCAATGGAATCGCAAACATCACGAAACATTTCGTTTGGTATTTGTGTGCATTCTCGTTCAATGGCTGCTCTCAATTCAGCGACTGTTGCAGGTTTTATAGCGTAGACTTTGTCTTTTAAGTATCCCCATACAAAAAAGTCTAGTGGTGTGAGGTCTGGTGAACGCGGAGGGTATTCTACGAAACCCCTTCGTCCAATCCACATCGTGCCAAGTACCACTCGCAATACTCCACTCTTCGGTCCGGATCATCTTCCTTAATAGCATGGACTAATCTTGGAATGTAACTTTTCCATTGACAGCGCTTCAAAATGCGTTGGACAGACGATTCTGAAATTCCTACCTCACGACTCGCTTGCAGCACAGATTTTCTTGGACTTTGGTGATACGTTTCCAGTACTCTTTCTTGATTTGTAGGGCTTGTCGATGTCCGTGGTCTTCCGGAACGCTTCTTGTGGACATTCTGAACAGTTCCATCGGCTTCAAACTTATCTCTAATTCGAGTGATGGTAAGTCGCGTTGGTGGATCTGTTTGAAACTCCCTCCTAAACTGTCTTTGCACTTCAACTGCGTTTTCACACTTCCAGTAGCATTTTAGAATGAATTTCCTTTGTTCAAAGCTTAGTCTGACTGCCATTATTAATTCTAATGGGTTTAACTTGGAAAGAAAGAAACATCAATTGAGCTATCAGCTGTTAAAGTGTGTATACATTTTTTCGGGTCGCCCTGTGTATATATATATATATATATATATATATATATAATCCTTTATAACGCGAAAGCTTATCATTATTGCATTTTATAACCAACGCTAAACTCGTCTTTCATGCGTGACGTTCATTCACCAGAAATAACGACGCTTCACGACGTAAACCGATCGCCAACATCCCAATTATGAAGAGAGAATTTAATCTGTTTTCATTATACAAAGAAAGACGCCTTTTAAAAATGGCATTTAATAACTGCGAAATTGAATTCATAAAACTTAATGAACAGCCGAGTTTCTGTTACTCGTGTCACTTGGGTGACTTACGAGCTTAATTATTTTTTTTTGCACGGAGTTCATTACGTAGTATATATATATATATATGTGTGTGTGTGTCCCAGAAGCCTTACCTCCAAAGATTAATATCATATTAATATCATGTACATTGTGGGGCAAGACTTTATGGACACCCTATATATATATATATATGTAATTTTTTCAAGTGAATATACTTGAATAATAATACGCGAGTGCGCTTGTCTAATGGTTTGAATAACACAACAGAAACAGTTCTTTTATTGTTCCATTTTAACATTTATGAGTGGCATAAAAGTCGACGTATCTTCTATTCTGGGAAACGGAGTGCGTCTCTTGAGGGCGACGCTGAAGTAAAAACCCTTCTTTATGAGAGTGTTGTTTCAGGGTATTCATTAATTAAATGTAAGGTTTTTTATTTACCCTGTTCAATAGCGCGTCGCTTCAGGTAGGCGTATACTATATCGTTCATGAAGTATTTTCTGTTTTGATGACGGGTATCTCGTGTGCCCCGTGGGTACGAAATTTTTATTTATTTATGGTTTTATCTGTGACACACAACAAATATTATTTATTGAACTCGTACACCATAAATATTTGCCAACAAATTTCCACGGTTATATTCAACCTTGTATAATAATATTTAAGACCAGAAAAAGAAGCGAGGTTAGCGCGGTCATTGCCTGGTTGAATCGGCTTGAATTATATAAGCATTTGGACTGGTGGTCAACCGTGTATGAATTAGTTGTAACCAAGGTTTTTCTGCGTACCCGAAGATGATAAACGGAAGGACATTTAAACATTTCTATTGGCACATTCTATTGGCACTCTAATAACCTAACCTAACCTAACCTGACCTACTCTAACTTAACTAAACCTAATCTATCCTATGCTAACCTATCCTAACGCTAAAAGACTCGTCAATAAACTGTCCCGTCGAAAAAATGTTGATATCCCTAAACAGAGAACATCTCTCATACATTTTCACTACTCGAAAATTGTGTCGTAGCAACATCCTCTGACGCTATGTCTCTATGATACCCTCATATAAACATAACCACTTCGCAAGTTGAAAGCCTTTTTAAATTAAAAAAAAAACAACCCAACTAGAGACTTAAGAGTGCAGTTAAAACAAGATAGGTAATTGTGCTTCATTAAATGAACAGATTATGCGTCTGTTCCTAAAAATATTCGCCTCCAATCAATAATGATTATCACGATTATGTAAATGTTTATATTCGCCATTGCTGTTGTTTCCGCATCTTAAATGAGGCGCGCTCTCTAAGAAACATTTCAACATCACCTACCTCTCATGGTGTAAATTAAAATCAAAAGGAGAGAGAGAGAGAGAGAGAGAGAGAGAGAGAGAGAGAGATATATTTATAATTATCTTTTGAATTGTGTGTATATATATACAGGGTGAGTAAAAATCCGGAAACATAGGAAGGATGAGAAACATTTATTGCAAAAAGACACGTGTTACAAGTAATGTTATAAGATGTGTTCTAATGTTCTTCTTTCACTTCCAGACATTTCTGGACTGTTTCCCCACTCGACCTGGACTCTTTCTAGGACATCGGGCTAGATTAAAAGTGTAACATTAGTCGTATGTTTCCGAACTTTTGACTCACTCATGTGTGTGTATATATATATATATATATATATATATATATATATACATATATATATATACAGGGTGTCCCATAAGCAGAGCTGGGCACTTGCGGCATATTTTGCGGTACTGCGGTACTACCGCACTACCAAACCGGTACGCGGAAATTGAATGCGGTAGCGGTACTGCGGTACTTTCAGCGATCCTTTGCGGTACTGCGTTATGCGGTTTGCGGTAGTACCGCAGTACCGCAGTACCGCAAAATATGCCGCAAGTGCCCAGCTCTGCCCATAAGTACGGTCTCATAAGAAAATTTATTTTAAATTAAATTTACAAAAGTAATACATTGGAACTAAAACAAATGTTCAAATTGATGTCTTGTTTTTGGGACCTTTTTTTTTGGTTACAGGTAGAAAACGAGACATCACCTCAAAAGACACCAATTTGAACATTTGTTTAGTTCTAACGTATTACTTTTGTAAATTTAATTTAAAATAAATTTTTCTATGAGACCGGACTTATGGGACACCCTGTATGTATATATAATGCAAACCCACAAGAAAAAAATTATTTCAAGGTCTTTCATATATTCAGAAGTACACCTCGTCAGGGAATGACGCAAGGCCTTGGAATAATTTTTATTTTTCCTTGTGGGTTTGCATCATTCATTCATTCATTTCACATGTTTAATTGTGAAATTCATCCCATATATATATATATATATATATATATATATATATATATATACAGTTTATATATATATATATCTAAGATATTTCTTTGGATATTTCTTTGGGGGTCTGGTGTCCAATATATAGCATAGGAAGACCACCTTTACCTAATGCACAAGAAACATAATGTGGCTGCCCTGTTTAAAAGTCATAATGCACTAATTGGTTAAGAGAACACACATTCAATCTATGAGTCTTCTATTCAATGCCAAAGGTAATAAAGTAATTGAAAATAATAACAATAATAATAAACAGCCAGTTTTTATTGTGGCAAAGGCAGAGTAAATCTGAAAAGATAAAAGAGGAAAGGCTTTTTCCCGTAAGATGAGTGGTCAATGGAGGAGGGGGCTCGAGCACCTTCAGCCCTTTTCCTCTGGATCCGCCGGTGTAGATAGGAATATAAGAATTTTATTCTGTAACTGAGTTCGATAGAATACTCATAAAATCTGTTGAAAACTGCAACTCCACAATTTTTACGCACGGGATAGGACTAAGATATAAATTTTTCCACCTCGTAAAAGATTCAATCAAGTCTCAATGGAAAGGATTTTTTTTTTTTTATTCTTGTTTCTTGAAAGTGCAAAAAGCAATTGTCCGACTTTAGAAAAAATAAATTCTCAAAACCTTTCTACGTTTCGAACTTTTTTCAAGATTTGCTCAAGTGTGTGAAAACCAGATTACCGGAAATAAAAGCCGTTGCAACCCTTCTCGCAACACACACAACACACACACACACACACACACACACCGTGATAGCAAATGGTAAGTAAGACTTAGCAGCCAATTGAATCTCCAACGGGGTTCCAAAGAGTGAAAATGAAGTAGGGTAGAGGGAAGATAAAAATGGAAGATGCAGGAATCCAGAGCGATTTTCAGACTAAAAATTTCAGCCTTTCATTCCTATATCCCTGTTTGTTTCCCCTCAAGAACATGTTCAAGTTGGCACGTTCGCTTATGACTTAAACTAACTTGTTCTGCCTTTTTATCTAAACTAACTTACTTTAACCTAAATTATAGCTTAATCAAACGTAAATGTGAATATGTCGGATAAAAGTGGAGATACATTTCCTGAATGCGTAACTTCAGACATTCTTATACAGAGTGGCCACAAAGTCCCTTTGCAGTGAAATTATAGCATATCTGTATGTTGCCCTTGTTTTTCACGCAAAGGGACTTTGTGGCCACTCTGTAGAAATCAAAATTCGTCCGATGAATAATTAAAAAGTTTTGAAAAATTAAATTTTATATAAGAATGGAATTGCATTACAGTCTCATTTCAAGGCTCCAGTTACTGAAATTACGTAAAAGATATCTTTTAAAAACTAAAGAAAGATATATAAGTGTAGGAGGTTTCATTACACAGGTTCTTGTTACTAAGGATAAAAAAGTTTCAAATAACGGTTTGAAATTTAATATTTGGTTTTAAACTTTAGTGCATTTTGCTCTGGCCAAAAGGATCTCCACAGAATGGCGCATGCGCGGAAAGATAAAAATTGACCAAAACGAAATGCGTTTTGTGCCATTCGATTGGATCGGACGGGTCAAAATCTTTCACTCGTGGTTAGAATCGGAGTTATACCTAATAGGGTGAATGTATACGTGAATGTAAGAATTCAGTGCTGGAAAAATCTACTGTACATTTTCTGAAAATGCAGTTTATCGTATATTTAAGTAATATGGTATGTACGCATACGGTAATATAATATGTATACATGTCGTATTACCATATGTGTACAAAATATAACACGTACACTTTTTATGAAATGTTTATATATAGGGTGCAGTGATGTAGTCGAGACCACCAAGTCCAAGTCCGAGACCGAGACCTGATCCTGTGAGACCAAGATCGAGACCGAGATCAAAGATTCGAGATCGAGATCGAGATCTACCTAACGAGATCGAGACCCTTAAAATTCGAGACCGAGATCGAGATCGAGACCAAGCTCATGCCCTTTCAATTTGCTTTACACTACTATGGAAATTAGACTATGTTAAGTATATTAATAAACTAATAACTACTTTTTCAGATGTAGTGTGTTGAATGCAAAAAGTGTAGCCTATAAATTAACAAATGAATATATATATATATATATACACATTGTTGGGCACTAAAGCGTTAATCCGATAACAGTTAATTAACGAAGTTAACTTTTTTTAATGGACTATTAACGGAAGTTAATTTCCATTTATCGTTATCGGACCAGTTAACTTCCGATAACTCGATATTTAGTCTGTTAACCCTTTAAGGACTGAAGATGCCAATTGCTAACGTTTCAAATACACGCATTCATAACTTAACCCTACAAAAAATTCAGGGCTGAAAGGGCTAAAGTCCGTTAACACGTTAACTCCACTGGCTGCGTAGGTTCGACAGCGACCAAACTGTCTCTGTCAGGGCCGCCATGGAGGACGAGGTCGAGAGAGCACTGAGGAACCGGAACGTTGACAGTACCACCAGCTCTAGCGACAGCAGCATGCCTGACGACCTCTTCGCTGGGTGGACGGCCGGTGGCTCAAGTACCAGTGTCAAGCAGAAGGCCAAGAGACTTGTCGACACTTGGCTGGACACTGATGGGAAGGTAGACATGGCCGACTCTGACTTCATGGGGGAGCAGATCTTCATCAACCTCTTCCTGAAGTACAATACGCCAATTCCGTCCTCTGCCGCAGTGGAACGGCTCTTCTCTCTCGGCAAGGACATCCTGAGGCCCAAGAGGTCAAGACTGGCAGTTGGGCCTAACTTTGAGAAGTTGGTCTTTCTGAAGGGCAACCAGCACATTGTGTCAGTCTTTAATAATGTGCCTAAAATTTAATTTTACCTTTCAGTTCCCGCCATAATAATTCTCTGGTAAATTAAAATTTAGTTAATGGTTAGTGGTTACAAGGGTTTCAAAACATGTAATCAGTACATTTTTTATTAAAATAAAAAAAAGTTATTAAGCAAAAAAGTTGCAAAACTTGATAAAATACAGTTAAATACCTATTTATTGTTGGATTTGGCATAAATAAACATTTTCTATGGGTTTTAAAGCTTTTTTCCTTGATTTTTTTAAATGTTAGTAAAGAAATAGTTATCGTTAACGGATTATCGTTAACTTCCGTTAACTTTGTAGTAAAATTATCGGATTATCGTTATCGGAGTTAAAAATTGGGGTTAACGGATTATCGTTATCGAAGTTAACTTTTTGGTTAACGGTGCCCACCACTGTATATACACGTACTTTTTATTTATTTACTTCTTTTATATCTGTTACAGAAGGTTTAATGAACGTACCCACTACCCAGTTTGACTTGTGCATTTATTTAAAGCATGATAGGTGCTCATTACGCTTAAGGAACATCAGCATGCTCAGAAGATCTGCTGAAGTTCGACTTCTGTGGGGCCTCATTATTATGCCTCCATGGCTAAATACACGCTAAATTGGAGCACTAGAGGCAGGCACTGTTAAAACAGTCGTGGCAATATTGGCCAGTGATGGGAATTTATCCCTTTTCAGGTGCCAAAACTTTATTGGAGAGCAGTTGTCTAAAATATGAGATTCATCGATCTCTAAGAGGTACCGTCGCAACTGTTCCCTGCGGTTCTAAATCTTCCCAGTTTCAACGTTCTTCTGCTTGGACCGATAGCTTTGATATTTTGCCATTAGTCTCGGAACTTTGGTTTGACTCTGTTTTATTTCGTCATCGCTGCTGTGAGAATGAGCGCTGTCTCTCTGTATCTGCTCATTCTCCGTGCTTGAGTTTCCTGTATAGCATACTTGTATATATATAATATATATAATTCTCTATTTAGTGTTCCCATTTTCAATAAAATTAATCTGACAGGGGCGGGGGGGAATTTTTTTGTAGCGCTAACCTAAAAAAATCCAGACCCACATCCCCCTGCAAGACAAACGTGGCAACTCAAAACAGGGTGACTGATTAGTAAATACCTAGAGTCCCTTACTTTTACAAACTTTCATAAACATTCTGAATTGTGTCTGTTCAACCAAGCCACCATCATGAGTATGCCAGTAAAATGTATTTTTCATTACGGTCTCGAGAGGTCTCGAAAGGTCTCGGGGAGAAAAACCGAGACCGCGTCTGTCGAGACCGAGATCTAAATAGCGGAGACCGAGACCGAGATCGAGATCGAGATCTGCAAATTGGGTCTCGAGACCTACATCACTGATAGGGTATTTATATCAGTGAAAACGTAGCAAAAAGGGTAAAATTCAATAACAATATAATAGAAGGCATACATTTAATGAATACTTAAGCATATGATTCTACATGAGCGCCATCAGTATCTCTGCAGAGTTGGAATCTGTCTGCAGCATTGCGGAACACATTTTGGAGCATGACAGGGGTTATTTTTGTAACTGCTCTTACGATACGAGCGCGTAAATGTCCCAGCTTCATTCAGATGGCATTTTAAACACCGTCGTCTTTCAACAAGATGGGGCACCTTGTAATGACGCAAACACTGTTTGGGAGTACTTAAATGAACGATTTCCAAATCGGTAGATCGGATGTGGAGGCAACAGGCCCTGGTCGGCTCGATCTCCTGACCTAACGCCCTTGGATTTCTTTGCATGGGGCTTTATCAAGTCAAGCGTCTATCAAACGAGGGTTACAGATCTGTAAGATTTACGTGCTCGTATCGTAACAGCAGTTACAAAAATAACCCCTGTCATGCTCCAAAATGTGTTCCGCAATGCTACAGACAGATTCCAACTCTGCAGAGATACTGATGGCGCTCATGTAGAATCATGTGCTTAAGTATTCATTAAATATATGCCTTCTATTATATTGTTATTGAATTTTACCCTTTTTGCTACGTTTTCACTGAAATAGATAGGGACTTTATAAATACCCTGTAATATAGTTTGTACACACTATGGTATGTATACATAACGTCGCATGGATAGGTAATGTAACACGTTTACATGATACGTTATGTCTCCACCACTATAAGAAAACGAAGAGGGTTGTTGGTCTTACAACCGGAACGTCGCTACAAAATACACTTTATGATTCAAATATCAGAGGATATATTAATCTCACTCATAATGAAGGGCATGACAAAATGTAAACCTCTTTCCCTCTGAGCTATACTGTACACAAAGTACATATGTAACCTTTTTAGTAGGTACATGTACACATTTTGATCTAAAATGTACGTTTCTCTTTTTTCACGACTGTATCATTTTGGAGGAAAAGATTTTAAATCATATTTTAAAAAAGAATTAAAGTGATTATTTTCAGAAATTCCGCTTTAGAAAAGCTTAAAAAGCATTCGGAGCCCATTCTTGAAATGATTTAAAACTTGGGATGAGCAATAAATGTAATCTTGGAGGGGAGATTTTTTATTTTTCTTGAGTGGGGAGGAAAGAATTCTGAAAGATATATATTAGATTTATTTTATATTTTTATGCTCGTAAAATTCAAATCACACGAACGAATAAATATATATATATATATTATGATGAATAAAACCACGAAGGAAAGGAAACACAAAAAGGTGCTCAAGCGCTTTCGTCTAATGACATCCTCAGGAACACTGAAGTACATAAAAGGTTACGGCCTATATAGGTTACAGAAAGAAAAAAAATAAAAATAAAAAAAAGAAATAAATAAATAACACACACACAAACACACATATATATATATATACACACACACATATCTACACACACACACACATATATATATATATATATATATATATATATATATAATATATATATATATATATATATATATGCAATAAACGGAGAAGTAAAAATAAAAATTAAAAATTAAAGGATTAACAAAGAGGCATACAGATTTGTAAGGAAAAATATCGATTTTTAGCACAAGATCAAATGAATTATAAAAATACAAATTTATACTGGAAATCTGCCCGGGTTTTAACACTTTGCCTTTTATAGTCAAGTTTCGATATACAGGGTGGGCGGAAAGTAGCTCCCTATTTTGGATTGGTAAAAAAATACGTATATTATCCATTTATTTCAGAAGAAATAATATGAAAAGGTAGGCATACATGGTAGGTTTTCTCTAAAATTCAATGTGGGCTCCAACTCTTTCCACCAGCTTCTGGAGCCGCCCAGGAATGGCGTCCACTGACTTTAGCAGGAACTCCGGCGGGATGGAGGACATGACTTCCCGAATTCGGTCCTCCAGTTCTTCCAATGTCCTCGGTTTGGTGCGGTAGACTTCTTCCTTTACCCACCCCCAAAGAAAGAAGTCGCACGGTGTCAAGTCGGGGCTCCTGGCTGGCCATTGATGTGGACCACGACGACCCATCCAACGCCCAGGGAAGTGGGCATCCAGCCACTCACGGACAACAAGAGCGAAGTGCGGAGGGGCGCCATCTTGCATAAATATCAGATCGTCGATGTTCTCCCATGTGCTGACAACCGGTTAGACCTCGTTTCGCAACATAGCAAGGTACCGCTCAGCATTCATGGTTGCGCAGAAGGAACGGGCCCACAACCTGATCTGAGGTCATACCACACCACACCGTTACACTGAACCGATTCTGCCGTTTTTCAGCGGTAACCGTGCGACTTCTTTCTTTGGGGGTGGGTAAAGGAAGAAGTCTACCGCACCAAACCGAGGACATTGGAAGAACTGGAGGACCGAATTCGGGAAGTCATGTCCTCCATCCCGCCGGAGTTCCTGCTAAAGTCAGTGGACGCCATTCCTGGGCGGCTCCAGAAACTGGTGGAAAGAGTTGGAGCTCACATTGAATTTTAGAGAAAACCTACCATGTATGCCTACCTTTTCATATTATTTTTTCTGAAATAAATGAATAATATACGTATTTTTTTACCAATCCAAAATAGGGAGCTACTTTCCGCCCACCCTGTATATAAAAATAAAATGAAGATTAAAAGTTAATAAAGTAGCATAAAAGTTTACCAAAGATTTAGCGTCCTACCCTACCCTTTTTATCTAAATCTGTTTTGAAGGAATTCAAAACAACAGGATCGAGTTGAAAAAGACCTTTGCTTATGTTGAAGTTATTTGAAAGTTGGATAATGGCAGACTCAAGAATATTTCTATTAACAATGTTGCTAGAGTGAAATAAAACTGAAGCATTATTCCAATCAATACAGTGGGATAACTCTGACAAATGGACAAAAAGAGCACTGGACAACTGTCCTGTTCTAACGGAATATTGATGCTGTTTTATACGTGTGCAAATCCTTTCCCGTCTGACCTATGTAAAAGGAATCACATTGTTTACACCCAATTTTATAGATAATGCCTGAATTATTGGTAGGGCTATTTTTTACTATGATATTTTTCCCAATATTGTTATATGAAAATACTACATTAATATCCAAAAGTTTAAGTACATTAGCAATGCCTAAAAAAAAAAGCCCGGGAAAAATGGAAGTACTAAAATATTTTTTGACAAAGTACGAGTGTTATTATTGACACGATAGAAAGTTCGTTTTGCCTTGTTGAGACAAGATTCCATAAACGCAGATGGATAACACAGATCACTTCCAATACCGTTGATTTTTTCCAATTCGGCATCGATGTATTCCGGACTGGCGATCCTAAGGGCGCGGAGAAACATTGATGAAAAAATGGCATACTTAGTGGGGGTGTCATGTCCCTAGTAAAAGTGTACGTAGGACAAATTGTTTGTTGTTTTCCGATAGATACTAAACTTAAAACCTGGGCTTTCCCTATGTACACGCACATCCAAAAATGGGATTGAATTGTCTTGTTCCACTTCTAAAGTAAACTTAATGGAGGGGACTTGATCATTTAACTGAAGGAGGAAGTTATCCAGGTCACGATTCATGGGCCAGATACACAAAATATCGTCGACGTACCGCAACCAAGGGATGCCAACCCCCAGGATTCTCGGAATGTAAGTAATTTCGAAAAACTCCATATAAATATTGGAGAGGAGGGGCGATAAGGGGTTGCCCATGGCCATCCCAAACACTTGTTTATATTACTCGTTATTGAAAGTGAATTTACAGTCTTTGATGCAAAGCTTAATAAGTTCCAAAACAATGTGTGAAGGTAGTGGCAGGTCATACTTATGTAATTCTTGGGAGAGAAAGTCAAGCATATCATCAATCGGCACTTTTGTAAACAATGAACAAACGTCAAAACTGATCAATCTATCGTTAGTTTCAGTACGTGCATTATTCAATTTTTCAGTAAGATCCATGGAATTTTTTACATGTGAATCAGAGAGAGTTCCGAGAATGGGGGACAAGACTTTGACAAGCCATTTGGAGAGTTTATAAGTAATAGAGCCCACCGAGCTAATAATAGGGCGCATAGGGTTGCCAGGTTTGTGGGTTTTAATAAGACCGTAAAGGTAGGGCAGAGAAGGTGAAGTGGACATGAAAAGCGGAATTAAGTCCTTATGATCTTTGAGAATGCGTTTCAAGCCACTATTAAATGATTTGGTGACATCATCCTGCGGGTTCTTCCTAAGTTTGCTGTATGTGCATGTACATAGAGAAAGCCCAGGTTTTAAGTTTAGTATCTATCGGAAAACAACAAACAATGTGTCCTACGTACACTTTTACTCGGGACATGACACCCCCACTAAGAAGGCCATTTTTTCATCAATGTTTCTCCGCGCCCTTAGGATCGCCAGTCCGGTCCGGAATACATCGATGCCGAATTGGAAAAAATCAACGGTATTGGAAGTGATCTGTGTTACCCATCTGCGTTTATGGAATCTTGTCTCAACAAGGCAAAACGAACTTTCTATCGTGTCAATAATAACACTCGTACTTTGTCAAAAAATATTTTAGTACTTCCATTTTTCCCGGGCTTTTTAGGCATTGCTAATGTACTTAAACTTTTGGATATTAATGTAGTATCTTCATATAACAATATTGTGAAAAATATCATAGTAAAAAATAGCCCTACCAATAATTCAGGCATTATCTATAAAATTGGGTGTAAACAATGTGATTCCTTTTACATAGGTCAGACGGGAAAGGATTTGCACGCACGTATAAAACAGCATCAATATTCCGTTAGAACAGGACAGTTGTCCAGTGCTCTTTTTGTCCATTTGTCAGAGTTATCCCACTGTATTGATTGGAATAATGCTTCAGTTTTATTTCACTCTAGCAACATTGTTAATAGAAATATTCTTGAGTCTGCCATTATCCAACTTTCAAATAACTTCAACATAAGCAAAGGTCTTTTTCAACTCGATCCTGTTGTTTTGAATTCCTTCAAAACAGATTTAGATAAAAAGGGTAGGACGCTAAATCTTTGGTAAACTTTTATGCTACTTTATTAACTTTTAATCTTCATTTTATTTTTATATATATCGAAACTTGACTATAAAAGGCAGTGTTAAAACCCGGGCACATTTCCAGTATAAATTTGTATTTTTATAATTCATTTGATCTTGTGCTAAAAATCGATATTTTTCCTTACAAATCTGTATGCCTCTTTGTTAATCCTTTAATTTTTATTTTTTATTTTTACTTCTCCGTTTATTGCATATATATATAATATATATATATATGTGTGTGTGTGTGTGTGTGTGTGTGTGTGTGTATATATATATATATATATATATATATGTGTGTTTGTGTGTATGTATGTTATTTATTTATTTTTTATTTATTTATTTTTTTTTCTTTCTGTAACCTATATATAGGCCGTAACCTTTTATGTACTTCAGTGTTCCTGAGGATGTCATTAGACGAAAGCACTTGAGCACCTTTTTGTGTTTCCTTTCCTTCGTGGTTTTATTCATCATAAATATTTTTCACGTGTTACTTTCGTGAAATAATTTTCATATATATATATTAGGGTGCCACACTCTATAGGGGCAGTTTTTAGAATTTGGAAATTTCGAATGGCCCTTAGTCATATTGTTTGGTTGGATGAGAAAACCCTAAATATGAAGTTTGAGCCCGATCGAAGTACATTTAGAGGTTCCGCATCGACCGTTTCTGTTGTACCGTGTGTTCGAAATAATGGATTTATCTGGGAAACCTGTAACCATGGCACTATTACATATATACAGGGTTGAAAAAAACCATGGTTTAAAAAAAAAAAAAAAAACCAATGGTTTTAAAAAAAAAAAAAAACTCAGATAACTCAATTAGGTACTGGTACTCAGAAATTAGAATTGCTGACTGTCTCATTTTTTAATTGGAAGATGTTAGATGTAAGAAGTGCTAACTTCACAAAAATGAAAATAAACCTAATAACAACATTTATATTTGTAGCTACATGCGTTTATAATGTAATTGATACAGGTAACTTCAATCCTTTTATGTGCAATGCCACTATTAAATAGGCCTGCTAGTGCAAGGTAGCTATATTATATACTACCGTACATACTAGGCTACCCTGAACTGATGGTTTTTAGGTCTTATCAATATAAATATAAGTTTTAGTTTTAGAGTATTAGTTTATGAATTAAATAATTTGTGTTGTAAAAATTGAAATTATAAAAAAACAAAAAAAACAGAAAAACATGGTTTTTTAAATGGTTTAAACCATGGTTTAAACCAATGGTTTAAACCATTTGGGTTAAACCAGCCAACCCTGCATATATATTGCTATAATTTATGCATTTCATAAATTTAAATATTTATAATTAATATTTGCTTCTCATTGTATATATTTTCACTACTTTTCAGCATTGAGATCTGGCAACAGCGCAACGCCGGGTTAGTGTGGTGAGTCACACTGTCACAGTCTTCAGTCAATCAGTCTCCTTCACGCATTCAACGCTTGATCATCTCGTGATGGCTACCTCAAGCTCAATGAGATCCAAGACCGAGATATGGCTAATCGGACACGCCAACCCAAGCCCCCTAACGGGAAACAGGTTACCTTCAAATGGTGAAGTGCTTCGCCGGTTTATACAGTTTCATAAGGTGCAAAAACAACTTTTAGCCGAGGCGGCGCGTAATGTGATCGTCGAGGTGTATACTTTCTGGGCTATGGCCAGAATCCCGACCATGACCTCCAAAAGCGCCGCGCGAAAACTGCTTAGACTTTACGACAATTGGCAGGCACTGCAGCGCAGCCGGAAGCGGTCCGGCGCCACAGGTGAGGCAGCCAGGGCGGCCTTCACCGAGGGACTCGATGACATTTTTGACGTGGCTCTCGACAACGCCCTCTCCGTCATAACCATCCAGGAGGATCGCGACTTCCTTCTTGCTCAACGCGAAAAGGGTCGCCGTGGTGTCATGTCCGGGGTGGACAAAATCCTCACTGGAATTTAGCAACGTGCATCCGCGCGTGAAGTTGCCAAAGAAAGGCAACGCCAAAAGCAATCAGAGCAATCACTGGCAACAGCAACCCTTACATCATCAAACTCGTCGTCGTCGCCTAATTGCTCGACAGAAGAGGAAACCAATCCACCTACAAAGCGCCGTCGCAAAAAGAACATTATGACTCAAGACCTAGCGTCGGCACTGGACCGGACCAAAACAAGCAACCGTGGAGCCGTTCAACTCATGAAAGCAGCTGCTTCCAGTCTGGATATTCAAGACACAGATGAACTGGCTCTCAGTCACGAGACGATTCGGCGTTGGCGATTGCGTCATCGAGGGGAAATCGCCAAAGAAGTGAAGATGACGTTCGATCCCAGTGTCCCGCTCATCGTTCACTGGGACGGGAAGATGGTCTCCGACTTCAGCGGCAAGAAGGTCTATCGCCTCGCCATAGTCGTGTCCGGCGACGGCGTCGACAAACTTCTCTCCGTGCCGAAGCTGCCTGCTGGAACTGATCGCACCCAAGCAGATGCTGTGCTGAACTCGTTGGATGACTGGGGAATCGCTGATCGTGTCGTCGGGCTCTCCTTTGACACGACAGCTGCCAACACGGGCGTCGTTTCGGGCGCTTGCGTCTTCATCGAGCAGGGCCTTCACCGCCAGCTGCTGAACCTGGCCTGTCGGCACCACATGCTAGAATTGGTGGCAGAGAAAGCCTTCATCGAGTGCATGGGCCCCTCCTCTGGTCCTGACATTAAACTGTTCTCGCGACTGAAGGAGCGCTGGCAATCCGTCTGCACCGACCAATTCAGCGCCATCTCCAAGGAAGACCTTACTAAGCCGCTGCTCAAGGCGCGAGACGATCTGATCGCGCGTTTCAAGGGTCACATCACCAAGGGCCAGCCGCGGGACGACTACCGAGAGCTCCTGGAGCTGGCGATCATAGCGCTTGGAAGCGTCCCCCAGCGAGGTGTGCGCTTCATGCGACCGGGCGCACTCCACCGCGCCCGGTGGATGGCCAAAGTGATGTACGCCATCAAGCTCCACCTCTTCCGGCAGCAGCTCCCCATTAAGGCTCGCGAGGCCCGGGGCATCCTGCGCTTCGTAAACTTTGCGCTGCTGGTTTACATTCCGGCCTGGTTTACGGCGCCCCTTCCCGCCGCTGCCCCTCGAACTGACCTGGCGATGCTCAAGGCGCTGGTTGACTACGACAAGGTGGACAAGGACGTGTCCAAGGCTACGTCCCCTGTGTTTCGACGACATCTCTGGTACCTGAGTGAACACCTGGCCGGCCTCGCTCTCTTCGATGACGACACTCCGCTGGAGGAGAAGAGTCGAATTGCGACGGCCATCAAGGATGTCGAGGGCACCGAGGAGCTACCCAAGCGCATTGCCCTGGACGTCTGCCCGGAGGAGCTCGAGCGAAAGACAGTCGCAGACTTTTGCACGACATCCAGCACGCTTCTTTTCGAGCGGCTCGCGATCAATACTTCTTTCCTAGAGTTGGAGCCGGCTACCTGGTCGAACAATGCGTCCTACCTGGCGAGGAAACGCCGTGTCTCTACGTTGAGCGTTGTCAATGTCCGGGCGGAGCGAGGGGTCGCGCTGATGCAGAACTACAATCTCGCACTCACCAAGGACGAGGAGCAACGGCAGTACTTGATGCAAGTCGTTGAGAAGCACCGCAAAGAGCACCCGAGCGCCCGCAGCGGAAATCCCTAACGGGTTTGGGAGTACTTTATGGTATATTTGAATTTGCTTCATTTTTATAGGGTGTTACTCCTATTAATCCTGTATAACAATGTATAATCGTATATACTTTATTTCTCAGTTATTATTTTGATTTATATGGCCAGTAGGCTCAGTATATTACTATGATTAATACGGAATAAAATGTTTTTTATTTTAATAATATTAAGTTGTTTTGTTGCAATAAAATTGAAATTGATTTAATGATTTTGTATTTAATAACATTACACACAGAGAATAGTATCCTGCTACCCAGGCATGGTGGGACAAGTTTATTCCAATTAATTATGAAATAATGTTGAACAATATTGTTAAGGTGTTGCACTGTTTGCTAGTTGCGTATTGTGTTGTTATAAGCTGGTTGCCGGTTGGTGTGGTTTGGATTACAAAGCATAAACGTATTAAGGTGAAACTTTGAAAAAAAACTTTTGAACCGCGACAAAAATATTAATATAAAAAAAATATTGGAGATGGAATAAACTTAATGCTATGGAAATATAGCTGTGACTGTCCTCTACGCCATGGTATATGATAGCATTTATATTGACATTGTACATGTTACTTTACCCCTTGGAACTGGAGCAATTTCTTGGAGAAACTCATTACTTCTGACACGTGGTACGCCAGAGATGGTCGATGCGGAACCCCTAAATATCCTTCAATTTGGCTAAAATTTCATATTCAGGGCTTTTTCACCCAACCTAACAATCCCACAAAGGGCCGTCCTAAAAATCAAAAAATGATTTTTATGTGGCACCCATATATATATATATAATATATATATATATATGGAATATCACGCTTGAACGAGCATGATTTTCTATAAGGCAAAGTTTCCCAACAAGGATTTGAACCCACCACCACGACGGGATAAAAGTTAATACAAACTGACGGATAATTTATCGTCCGAGGAAACGCATAGCGCTTTCGCGTCTAAAGTGTTTTACGTATTAACCCTCCCGCACTCGAATTGATGACCAACATTTCATTCAAATTATCTGGTGCAACGGTGGGGGTTTGCATTATCCAAAATCGTGCGCTTTCATGCGTGATATTCCATTCATGGAAATTCAACGTTACACCAGATAATTTCAATCAAATGCTGGTTATTTTCTCGAGAGTGGGAGGTTATACAGGGTGGGCGGAAAGTAGCTCCCTATTTTGGATTGGTAAAAAAATACACATATTATCCATTTATTTCAGAAGAAATAATATGAAAAGGTAGGCATACATGGTAGGTTTTCTCTAAAATTCAATGTGGGCTCCAACTCTTTCCACCAGCTTCTGGAGCCGCCCAGGAATGGCGTCCACTGACTTTAGCAGGAACTCCGGCGGGATGGAGGACATGACTTCCCGAATTCGGTCCTCCAGTTCTTCCAATGTCCTCGGTTTGGTGCGGTAGACTTCTTCCTTTACCCACCCCCAAAGAAAGAAGTCGCACGGTTACCGCTGAAAAACGGCAGAATCGGTTCAGTGTAACGGTGTGGTGTGGTATGACCTCAGATCAGGTTGTGGGCCCGTTCCTTCTGCGCAACCATGAATGCTGAGCGGTACCTTGCTATGTTGCGAAACGAGGTCTAACCGGTTGTCAGCACATGGGAGAACATCGACGATCTGATATTTATGCAAGATGGCGCCCCTCCGCACTTCGCTCTTGTTGTCCGTGAGTGGCTGGATGCCCACTTCCCTGGGCGTTGGATGGGTCGTCGTGGTCCACATCAATGGCCAGCCAGGAGCCCCGACTTGACACCGTGCGACTTCTTTCTTTGGGGGTGGGTAAAGGAAGAAGTCTACCGCACCAAACCGAGGACATTGGAAGAACTGGAGGACCGAATTCGGGAAGTCATGTCCTCCATCCCGCCGGAGTTCCTGCTAAAGTCAGTGGACGCCATTCCTGGGCGGCTCCAGAAGCTGGTGGAAAGAGTTGGAGCCCACATTGAATTTTAGAGAAAACCTACCATGTATGCCTACCTTTTCATATTATTTCTTCTGAAATAAATGGATAATATGTGTATTTTTTTACCAATCCAAAATAGGGAGCTACTTTCCGCCCACCCTGTATATATATATTATATATATATATATATATATATATATATATATATAGAAAGAATTTCACAATTAAACCCATGAAATAAATAAAGATGCAAACCGACAAGGAAAAATGAAGTGTGATTCCAAAACTTTCGTGTATTCAGCAGTACATCTCATCAGGGAAAGAAGGTAAAAGTCAAGAATATATATATATATATATATATATATATATTATATAACAGAGTGGCCCAAATGTAGGTATACAGTTTCATATGTTGATTTTTTAAATTCATTTTCCTTTCAGGGCAGATAATAATGAACACCTGCGTGATTAACACATGTTACGTGTAAAGTTTCATTAAGTAAACCATCAACTGTATACCTACTTTATATATATATGAAACTGTATACATACTTTTTGGCCACCCTGTATGTATATATATATATATATATATTATATATATATATATATCGCATAGGATAGGAAAAGTTTACCGTTCGTTTGCAAAAAATTAACAAATAAAAAAAATTAGGTTAACTCCAACATATAATGTAAAACATAAAAACATCTGAGGGCGTAAAGAAAAGTTAAAATGCAAAAGTTTTCCTATACAGTATTTACTTACAAAAATGATTTAATACTTTGGGTGTCCATCTTGTGCTTGAAAGACTTCAATGATTCGTTTTCGGTACGTTTCTACAAGGCAAACATTAGTTGGCCTGAGCGCTGTGCCAGTTTCAGGCCCTCCTAACTAATTATACATATTATCAGGGTCCTGGACACGCGGGCACCCACCAACGACGTTTAGGAAAACGTTTGAAGTATGTTCAAGAAGGTACGACTGGTTTCAAATAGGAAGATTTCGCGAACCGGAATCTTTCCGGCTGAAAACCGGCATTTTGAAACTACTGGTTTAGACCACCGGTAATGTAAAAGACAGTTATATGAAACGGTAATTATTAGAACTGGTATGGGGGGGGGGGCGGATCATAAACTGTTCACTCGCAAAATCAATCGACATTTACAGTATTTAGCTTTTATACCGTAAAATTTGTGAATATTCAAATGGGGATCAGTGATTTATCATTCTACAGGGTTGACAAAAGTTTAGCTGATCTTTTTCTGTCTCTCATCTATTCTGTGAGTAGTTCAGCATGCTTTCAAACACACACTTCTCCCTTTATTCTTCATTACACACGCATGCATTTTACACACTACACAATCTTTTCAAAATTTATATTTGATACTATATAAAAAAGCATCATGAGCCTCGGAGACCTTCATTTTCTTTCTCTCTCTCTCTCTCTCTCTCTCTCTCTCTCTCTCTCAGGAAAAGGAGGGCAATTTTGTGGGCATCCGCCTTTGGCCCCCTCCTTTCTCCATGAAAAAAAAGACACCCACGATAATTATGTCGAAGAACAAATGGCAAAACTCATCAATGGAATGCTAGAACGTGCGTCACCTTTACATGATGCAAAAAAGGGAAAACAACACGATTTTCAATATATTGCTCCAGTAAATTTGGAATTATTTATTGACTTTTATTATTAAATCAAAAACTTTGGAAAAAACCAAAGGTGTCTATTTACTTCTGTCAACTCTGTACGTCGGTAACTTCTACGCCGTTTGGAACTATACTTGAGAAGTCATTCATTTAATATAACTTCATTTTTGTCACCATGGTTACTGCGGAGATGTTTCATTAGCTGTACACTCTAAATTTGATCTTTCAGGACTACTCGTATTTTAAACCAGGGATGGGTATCCCTGATTTAAAATAGTACCAAACTACGTGCCCAAAGGCCTATAAGTTAACTTACATCTTAACTTACATCAGTCAGTCACAATTTCCGCACGATTAACACCGGACTAATGTTGAAGGTGTAACCGAATTTATTACGTCACGATATTTTTTCGTTACAAAAAATGAAGTGTTTGTTTATGCGCTTCACGAGTATAGAAAAGAAGAGGAAAGAGATTTTTTTTACCCATACCCTGTACCCATACTTTCAATATCTTTTATTTCTGTACCTACACCCATTTATTTCTATACCTTTATTATTATTATATATACCGTTATTCTATCGCTGGTTTAAATAATATATGTATTATTTGTGTTTAATTGTATGCATGTACCCTTCACACCTAAAATGCATCTATCGCATGGCCATTATTTTATTAGATACACATACAAAGATACACAGTATATACATAGTATATTGTACACTTATATATATATATATATATATATATATATATATATATATATATATATATATATATATATTATAGAAGTCTTATAGCTAGCAAATTTAGAGTAAAACAACAACCCGAACTTGTTATTTTCTTGTACTTAACAACAATCTCGTCTGAGTTCTATGATATTCGTTGGAAAGTTTTTTAAAGACTTCTTTTTTCTTGCTCTTTTCCAGAGGTTCTTTAGTTCAGTTCGATGTCAAAGGAAAAGGATGTTTATAACGAGATAAAAATATTTTAACTTTTGTGAACGTGTAGCAATCGTATGTTTGATAACTCCTTCAGTGGGGAATATATAGTTGCGCTAATTAAGATTAAGAAATATTCGGGTTACTTCGTGGCCACGTCCCAACACCGCTTCCCCATTAGATCGGCGAATTTAAATGACGTTGGGTTTGTTTGTTAGTTGCATTTTAATAATAATCAATCAAGAAGGGCAGAAATTGGTACAGGGCTCAGGCCAACTAATGCGGCCCATTGCTCTAACGCTTGTATTAGTATTGCTAGCATCATCGGGAATCGAACCCCCGACCTCGGCGTCTTCTTCTCGGAGCAAGTGTAGTTTACGTCCCCCTGTGGTGCTTGGTGTCGTTTACGTTCCCCTACATTATCCTAGTGTAGTTTACCTTCCCCAACTTTGTCCGCGTATACCTAATCAAATAAAACGTTAAAACTAACCAAAATATTACGACTTAACCGAACCAATCGTCAAATATATATATATATATACACAGTGAAATCCGCTTATTGTGATCACTGGGAAATGTTTTTAGATAACAATAATCGGCTGATAACATTAAGCAAAGGATATAAAAATTTGGAATAATTTACATTCATTGTTATAAATTTACATTCATTGTTATAAATTCATTGTTATGTTATTAAATTTATTGTTATAAACAACTTTACATTATAAACAATTAATAAGAAACAATATAGATTTATTTTAAAAGCTTATTTATTTAAAAA
>JAJOZX010000165.1:295000-355000 GCA_023014485.1 Bathynomus jamesi
GTGTAGTTTGTGTCCCTTTTTGCGTCAGAGGGACGTAAACTACACTTGTTCCTTCTTCTCTTATAGGGAAATGACGTTACACACTGAGCTACGGGCCGCTGACCCAGTAGTTGGTTTGAATCCCACGTAAAGCTGTAGGTCCCTTCCGTTACGTGACTTTTGCAGTTACGAAGGAGACTGAACACTATCCCCCCCAAAAAAAAAACATTATTAGTATTATTATTATCATTATTATCATCATCACAAAATATTAGGTCTGCGGATTTGCGACACTAAACTATATAGCGTGTTTTAGTAGTCAGAGAAACTGTATACGGACAGCGAGCATGTCACTAGGTCCCCTTTCCATTTCTCAGAAATGTCTGAATGTAAAGGCGAATTGCGATGAAACATTATATACTCATTAATTACGAACTGAATGGAGAATGTAGACAACTCCCTTAATAATTAAACTTTAACGAAGCAACTATACGTTGCGTGCAGTTAATCACTTAGTTTTGGTAACTTAACCTAAAATTAACATGAGAGAGAATTGATATACATTAACAAACATTAACTCAGAAATTACTGAAACAAATATGAAATATTTCGTTTTTGAAATGGACGACACTTTTCGCGTATTTTTTTAAATATATATTTGGTTAATTTTTACTGTTGCTTTTATGCTGTTAACTGCATCAATTAAGCTCTGTACTTACAGTATAATAGGCATGGTCATATGACAAGAGACCTACAGCTTAACGTGGAATACGAATCACGGGTCGCTACATCATCTGGACGCAAAAAAAAAACGGTTAGCCATCCAGTTAATGAACAAACTCAATGTCAATTAATCTCGCTGATCTAACGGGAAGCGGTGTTGCGACATGACCACACTGGCAATCTTATATATATATATATATATATATATATATATATATATATAGTGGACCCCCGCTATCTGAGGATCTCGATAACAGGTTTCGCACGATCGAGATTTTCCAGAAAGAACCATTCATCTGCTAATCGAGATTTGCCCGGGGGCCTAGGGTTGTCCCGTTTTGCACGAATCTCAAAGTTATTAATGTCCAACCCTCTCGTATCGTGAAAAATAATGATTTGATTTAAGTATGCTAACCAATTTTTAGACCGAAATCAAAATATTTGACCCCCGAGCACTCGATTCGAAAATTTTAGGGTCAAATTTTTTTAAAAATTTGAGTTTTTTTCGATTTTATGCCTATAAATTCAATTTTAGACACTTATAAATGGTTTCATCCGATGCATATTAAAAAAACGAATCATTTGATACCAAATTTATATAGGTTTGGCTTCAAAATTTTGTTTTTTACTTTTTTCTTATTTTTTTCAGGATTTAGCTAGTCAACTGGTTACCTAATGATTAACTATGGCTTCGAATGAACGAAAGTTAAGAAAAGATAAGGAACGTGATGATTCTGTTCTTGGAGATCTCCTTCCTCATTTGGAACCACACAGAGGGGCACTTTTTCCCTCAAATGGAGATGTTCTTCGTCACTTTTTAAGTCTAAAAAGAAACCCCATGAGGAATAACTCAGTAGAGGAGACAATAAAAGTAGTTTTGGAAAAAGTTAAACGTTTCTGGATTCTGGCCAGTATACCTTCTAAAGATGTTGGGCGTCATCCGAGACCTAAACAGTTATTAAAGGACTTAATTAAAAAGAGAGATACTGTTGCACGAATTGCAGAACGTCCTAATTATAACAATAAACTTCAGGAATTTAACCAGGTTTTAAAAACTTTTTGACATCAGCTCTCAGAACGCTGAAGAAATTATAATGAAATAATGAAAGATCCACTAAGAAGTAATGAAACGAAAATTTGGGATGTTAAATTTCTGGAAGATCAGAGAGGAGAAAGGGAAATGTGCTTAGGAGGTCTAGATAAAATATATGAAAAGAAGACTAAAGCTAAAGCTTAAAGAATCCAAGAAATAAAAAACCGTGAACTAAAAGAATCACAAAGGAAAGCAATGCCTGGAACATCTAAAATGAATATGGTCTATCAAGAAAATTCGTTTTCAGAATCGGAGCAAGATGATCCAGAATTTAAACTTTCGAGTGCAAAAAAAGGTCCTAAGCGACAAAATATTATGAAGTCTTCTAAAGTTAGCAATATAGCTCACAGATTAAACTTGTCATTAAATCAAAGAACAGCTTTCGCTGCTACTGTGCTTTTTGCTCTGTGATATAGATTTAGAAACAGTCAGCCTGTCCAGAACAACTTCTTGGAATTCAGGAAAGAAAACTAGGGAGAACACATCTAAGAAAGTGAAAATCGATTTTGAGCCTCCAAATTTCTCTTCGCTCCATTGGGATTCTCAAATAGTTACAGAATTGAGAGGTGAAAAGAACGAACGGTTGGCTATTTTAGTTTCGAAAATGCCAAGTGCGAAGGAAGGCAAAATTTTAGCAGTTCCAGATATCCCTGATGCTACTGGATTTTCTCAAGCCCAAGCCACTTTTGAAGCTGCTATGGATTGGAACCTTGAAGGAAGAGTGGTTTCGTTGGTTTTCGATACAACCGCATCGAATTCCGGTTGGATCAATGGTGCCTGCAAAAGGCTAGAAGACTTATTAGGACAGAGGATACTCTGGTGCGCATGCAGACATCATATATTTGAAAGAATTTTGAGTGATGTTTTTAAAGTAATATTTGGAAAATCAATATCACCTGATCATGAAATTTTTCAAAAATTTAGACAAACTGTATGGAAGAATTTAGAAACGAGCAAGAAACATAAAACATTGAAAACAACAAACAGATACCTAAAGAATAAAATTGAAGATGTAACAAAATATCTTTATGAAATCCTGCAAAATGAAGATAGCAATGTATTACTTCGCGGGGATTATAAAGAAAGTGCTGAGTTATGCCTACAGATTTTGAATCAAACTCCACCAAAAGGAATTCGTTGGCTTCATCCTGGAGCCTCGCATCGTGCTAGATGGATGGCTACAATCATGTATTGTATAAAAATGTTTGCTTTTAGTGATCAAGCAGGTTACACTGAAAATATGGTGAATAAGCTGGAAAGAGTATGCAAATTTATAGTAATGATATATATCAAAGTTTGGGTGTCATCTACAAAAGGAGTTGAAGCACCTGAAAATGACCTGCAGTTATATCACGACTTGCAAGCATACAAGAAAATCGATGAAGAAGTAGCAAACCAGGCTATTAAGGCCCTTGATCGCCACCTCTGGTATGTTACTGAAGAAATGGTACCGCTTTCTTTATTTTCAGAAAATTTAAGTGGTGAATTGAAGACCAAAATTGCTAAATCAATATCGAAATTTGAGAAGCGAGGATTTTCTAACCGACGAGGACCACCAACATTTCCTACACTTAACCCTTCCACGAGACTTCCGGATCTAGCTGGGCCAAACTCATGGCTCTTCTTGAATTTATTCAATTATTCTGGTAACTGGCGTAGAAAATCTGCAAACGAATGGAAAGATGATGAAGATTTCAAAAGAATGAGTAATTTTTTACACTATATGAAAGTAGTAAATGACACGGCCGAACGAGGTGTTAAATTAATAGAAGATTATGCTAATTCGATCACTAGAGATGAAAAACAATATCTGCTACAGGTGGTTGAAGACAATAGACAAAAAGTGCCTGATTTCAAGAAAAAGACATTAACCAAGTATGTCAGAGATTAGGTCGCGCATTCGAAAAATCGAAAATAAATTCTTAGTTCTTTATTTTAAAAGGAAGATTTTAGGTTTATGGAGTTTAGTACTTTTTTTTTAATTGCACTTGTTTTATATTTTTTCTCATCTTGTTTTAATTTTATAATTGTGTAATGTCTTTGTATCGAAATTTGATCTTTACTTTCTGTAAGGAATCAAAAATGTCCTAGTTGAAGTTTTAGTCATTTTTTATGAAAAGAAAGTTTTTTTTTTTTTTTTTCTTATGTACAGGGTGGGCGGAAAGTAGCTCCCTATTTTGGATTGGTAAAAAAATACGTATATTATCCATTTATTTCAGAAGAAATAATATGAAAAGGTAGGCATACATGGTAGGTTTTCTCTGAAATTCAATGTGGGCTCCAACTCTTTCCACCAGCTTCTGGAGCCACCCAGGAATGGCGTCCACTGACTTTAGCAGGAACTCCGGCGGGATGGAGGACATGACTTCCCGAATTCGGTCCTCCAGTTCTTCCAATGTCCTCGGTTTGGTGCGGTAGACTTCTTCCTTTACCCACCCCCAAAGAAAGAAGTCGCACGGTGTCAAGTCGGGGCTCCTGGCTGGCCATTGATGTGGACCACGACGACCCATCCAACGCCCAGGGAAGTGGGCATCCAGCCACTCACGGACAACAAGAGCGAAGTGCGGAGGGGCGCCATCTTGCATAAATATCAGATCGTCGATGTTCTCCCATGTGCTGACAACCGGCCAGACCTCATTTCGCAACATAGCAAGGTACCGCTCAGCATTCATGGTGTTGCGCAGAAGGAACGGGCCCACAACCTGATCTGAGGTCATACCACACCACACCGTTACACTGAACCGATTCTGCCGTTTTTCAGCGGTAACCGTGCGACTTCTTTCTTTGGGGGTGGGTAAAGGAAGAAGTCTACCGCACCAAACCGAGGACATTGGAAGAACTGGAGGACCGAATTCGGGAAGTCATGTCCTCCATCCCGCCGGAGTTCCTGCTAAAGTCAGTGGACGCCATTCCTGGGCGGCTCCAGAAGCTGGTGGAAAGAGTTGGAGCCCACATTGAATTTTAGAGAAAACCTACCATGTATGCCTACCTTTTCATATTATTTCTTCTGAAATAAATGGATAATATACGTATTTTTTTACCAATCCAAAATAGGGAGCTACTTTCCGCCCACCCTGTAGAGGAAGCTTTTGTTTTTCTAGTCTATAAAAGAGGGATATTTTTATTATTTTTACCATTTTTGTTTGATAATTAAACGGAAAACGATTAATTTTCTTTTATTTGCCTTATTTATTTAATAAACTTGAAAGCAACAAGAGAAATACTCTAAAAAATTTAATAAAATGCCTTAAAAATATAAAAAAAAATCATATAAACACAATTTTTAAGCCAAACCTATATAAATTTGGTATCAAATGATTGATTTTTTTTTAATACGCATCAGATGGAACCATTTATAAGTGTCTAAAATTTAAATTATAGGCATAAAATCGAAAAAACTAAAATTTAAAAAAAAATTTGACCCTTAAATTTTTGAATCGAGTGCTCGGGGGTCAAATGTTTTGATTTCGGTCTAAAAATTGGTTAGCATACTTAAATCATCATTTGTCACGATATGAGAGGGCTGGACATTAATAACTTTGAGATTCATCCAAAACGGGACACATTATTAAAAATAAAAAATAAAATTGCCCCCGCTGATCGAGATACCGATCAACATCAATGTTTGTTCTAGAATGCCCGCAAGGATGGAAAATCATGGAAAGAGATCCCATCCACGGCAGACCCTACACAACATACAGCACCATCAATTCATCGCTCCTCCCATACCGAACTTAGGGTGGCCATTTAAAAAGGAGGACATTGTGTATGTGGCCGTACGTTAACATATATATTTGTTAACGTACGGCCACATACGCAGTGTCCTCCTTTTTGGAAATTTGGAAATGGCCACCCTAAGGACAGAGTGCTCAAAAGGCGGACTGTCCGCCTAAAGCCGGACGTCTGGCCACCCTAACCGAACTCAACTCCAAGAAATGACCAAGCCCAAGCAGACA
This sequence comes from Bathynomus jamesi, assembly GCA_023014485.1. Classification (NCBI taxonomy): domain Eukaryota; kingdom Metazoa; phylum Arthropoda; class Malacostraca; order Isopoda; family Cirolanidae; genus Bathynomus; species Bathynomus jamesi. The sequence goes on from JAJOZX010000165.1 coordinate 300,752, forward strand.
CTGATTGATAGTTTTTTCAAACCGAAGAGGACTACTTCTGTAAAACAAGTTGAACCAAAACCATCAACTTCAGGGACCTCTTCAAGCTCTCAAAAACACGACCAATTGCCTGAACTACCAGATGCCTTTATGGAAGGAGACTCTCCTTCCAAACAATAAAACAATGCCACCATCTTTCCAGTCAATCTTTCCAGCAAGCCCAGTCAAATTGTTATTCTGCTGTGTTAATTTTTGAGTGCATGTTAATTTAATTTAATTAATACAGTACTGTACCATATTCATTATAATTTAATTCTTTATTTTCAGAAAATAACATAATAATACTGTACTTAAATACTAATTAATTTAAATTAAAAATACTGTAGGGTCTTAAAAGTTAGATTTTGTGGTGATAAGGGTCAGTTTTTAGTTTTGTGGAACCAGTTAGCCTTATAACATGTAAAATACGGTCCCCTTAACCTAGGTTCCGCTATCCGAGATGTTTTTACGGAACCAATTAATCTCGGATAGCGGGAGTCCACTGTATATATATATATATATATATATATATATATATATATATATATATATATATAGGATCACCTGAAGATCTTCCCCCTCAGGTAGAGATGGGGGGTAAGATCTTCAGGTGGATTGGGCTGGGGGGAAGCTCTTCAGGTGCGTTCACTTGGACATTCTCGGGTGGGGGAAGATCTTCAGGTGATCATATATATATATATTACAGTGGTGTAGTGCTGTGGGAACGCGTGGGAACGGCGTTCCCTTGCTTTTTTTGGTAGACGGGACGGCGTTCTCTCACTATTTCAAATAAATCCGAACTTACAAATCTCTAACGTCATGAAATTTTAATTCCCACCCCTAGAAGAAATATGAAAAAGAATCATCAACTGTTTCATTTCTTTTAGCTTCGACTGAGGCAATGCTAGCCTATAAAGATCTGGTGAAACAGTCACCACGGCGTACCAGTTGTTAACTTTTTTTTAGTTAATCATTCCAGTTGTTAGCTATTTTTATTGATCGTACTGGATGTCGTATATCTAATGACACTGGAAATACTGCATCTTCAACCTTGGAATATATCCTAATATCCAGTGCATATGACCTCAAAATATCCCTGAAATTGGTCAGATTTCAAAAGATTTCCCGGGAGGCTTACAGTGCCCCCGGACCCCCAGCTGTATGGGCTCGCCGCGCTCGCCACTGTCCCCCCTGTCCCCCCTGCATCTGAGTAACACTTTCAAAATGCGTTCCCTCACTTCTTTATTTAGCACTACACCACTGTGTATATATATATATAATATATATATATATGCATGCCCGGTTAGGTCAACTGTACACCCTTGATGACTGGTTAGGTTAAGTCGTGATATTTTCGTTAGTTTACTGCCAAAACTAACGAGAATATCACGACTTAACCTAACCAATCGTCAAGGGCGTACAGTTAACCTAACCGAGCATTCAATTAACCTAACCGGACATTCAGTTGACCTAACCGGGCATATATACAGTCAGAGCTGGGCAGTATTTAAATACATTTGTATTTAAATACGTATTTAAATACATTTGTGTATTTAGAACTGTATTTATAAATACATTGTTTTTCATGTATTTAAATATAGTATTTAAATATTTTAATGAGTATTTAAATACAATGTATTTAAATACTCAAAATATAAAAATGTAAATACTTTTACTGGTTTAATACACGTTCTGTACTAGCACAGTACTACGCGTCGACAGTGTAGTACAGCATGGTTCATGTTTCAACAGTTTGGGAAAACATCCTCTCATAAAAAGACTGTTCCTCCGCTATAACACGACATTACCATCTTCGGCACCGGTAGAGCGAATATTCTCATTCGCGGGAATCACTTTGACTCCCAAAAGAAACTCTCTTTCAGACAAAACTTTTGAAAGATTGGTTTTGATCCGCAGCAACCGTGAAATAAAAGAGAATTTGTAAGGTGCCTTATGTTTATGTTTACGTCTTATGTTTACGTTTATGTCTCATCTACTCATTAATTGTTACTCATTTTGCAATGATATAATGAGTATAATATGTCACTGGTTGAACATCGTCGTAAGTTCTAAGTTCTTTTGTTTTTGTTTTGTTCTAAAAAGGGAAATATATAATCGGAAATTAGATTGTACTATTTCTTTATCCTTTATCAAGCATTTTATATTGTTGTTACTCATGAATTAGTGAATGCATATGTTAAAATGTGTATGTATTTAAAATGTATTTACAAATGTATTTAAATACAATTGATGTATTTTGTATTTAGTATCTAAATACATTCGTAAAATGTATTTAGTATTTAGTATTTAAATACATTTCTCCCATGTATTTAGTATTTAAATACATTCAATGTATTTATTGCCCAGCTCTGTATACAGTATATAATTAATGAATTATATTGAAATGAGTAATTAGGGGTCACCAGTTTGAGATAAGCCCAAACAAACAATATTTAATAAGGAGAGAGAAATTACTTTGTCGTTTTGTGTTTAATTAGAAAAATAAATGAATTATTAACAATTCTATGACGGTATTTATACTATATTACAAATGACTGATTCTTAGGAATAAGAAATGGTTACACAGTATAAGTGTTAAGTAAGTACAAGTTAAGTAAGTATAATCGTTAAGTAAGTACATTAATTTAGGTAGGCTGATAAGATATGCAGCAGTGAATACACGCTAAGTAATTAAGCCAATAATAATTGAGATAATGAAAGTACGGTATGGTACAGTAAATGGATTAGGCAAGTAAAATGAAATGCATAGATGAGCAAATAAGCAAGCGGATACAAATACAGTAAGATAATTGAATACGGTAAAATAATTGTACAGGCCTACCGCAGTCGTAATGAGAGTTTTAGTTTGCCGGTTGTTTGCGTACACTTTTGGGTATAGCCTATTCGCTAGGCTGAAGTTACACTATGTAGGGTTCATGGGAATTGCTTAACACGAAGGCAAAGATAGGCTTGTGGCTTGTAGCCTACTAGAAGGTTTACGGACCTGGGCTTCGAAGGATTGCTTCTGCAGGCGGACTGGCCTTACCGGCGAGAAGATGAGTGTTGGGGGCCGGTAGAGTCTTGTTGAAAAGGGGGCCAACGGAAACTCCTGCAGCAGTGGTGTTGCTTCTTGCAGGATGAAATTGTAGAGGGGGCTTACTTGATGATAGACTTCGTGTATGCTCGACCGGAGCCTTGAAGGAACATCGGGCCGCTCTCCGGCGAAGGCCGGAGAGCGGGTGGCGTGACGAGTGGTGTTAATGACGAAGGCGCTGAGAGAGAGACGTAGCGAAAAAAACGAGAATATGGCAAGTAAGAGTAATTTTAGAAAGAACCTGCATTTTATAAGCCTTTGTGACGTCCTCTGGTGGTCATTTCGGGAAATACCACAAAATCTGTGTTTCCTCCGTGGACCTGTTTCATGCTCACGTGTATAGCTTTTGTTTTGATTCCATGATGTTTGAGAACAGCGAGGAAAGGAATTTCCGATCGGTCTCTACACACACACACACACACACACACACACATATATATATATATATATATATATATATATATACGAGTGCATATATAAAAAATATAATTTTTAAATGATTTTAAATACCTAAAAATACTAAATCACTAAGAAAATTTTGATAGTATACATTCTAAAATCTAAAGTATTAAATCTGGGAGAGAATATCTCCAGGTGGATGCTGGGGGGTGAAGATCTTCAGGTGATTATAATATATATATATATATATATAAAACGCTAATGTTTTACTGTATTGGTTTTCAAACTTTTCAGACCAGGGAACCCTTTCAAAATTTCAATCTACCTCGCGTATCCCTATTATCTGAAAGAATAGCTATATTTTTACAAGTAATTGTAATAAACCTTTAGTTTCGTAATATACCGTTCAATAAGCAAAGTAAATAGACTCGTATTCAATGTAATGGGTGTGGCTCTTTCGCAGCACAAAGCTCCTCCTTCAAGTTAGGGGTAATAGTCGACGGTTGTAGGAGGCATTATTAGGCTCGGCATGAAGTCTGTTGCGGTAATTTGATTTTGTGGTATTGTTTGCAAAAAACTGGGTCTCCCACGGATTAGATGTCGTGAATGGCAAGAGAAATTCAACCGCTCTGTGAGAAAGTTCCAGATGCTCAATTTTCACTCTCGTCCAGAAGTTTACTGGGGATTTAGTCTGAAATTGCAATCTCTGATGAATCAGTGGAAATCATTATTAGCGAATCTCAGCCGATTTAAAATATTTGGGTTTTCATTTCAAAACTGTGATGGCTCGAAAATTGAAATTTCCACCAATACTAATAGTTTTTGGCGAAACCTCATGCATGAAAGTTCAGTGGAAAACAGTTTGAAAACCATTAATGTACATATAATTCTTTTATTTTTCAAAAATGCATAAAATATGATACGGGTTAATTCTGTGAAATGTCACTTAAAAATAGACACCTTCGGTTTTTTCCATGTCTTTTTATTTGATAATAAAAGGTAATAAATAATAATAGATTTATTGAATCAATGTATTTAGAATGGTGTTGCTTTGCCCTTTTCATTACGTAAAGGTGACACACATTCTGGAATTCCAGTGATGAGCTTTGCCATTTGTTCTTGAGGACAATCATTTTGGTGTCTATTTACTTTTGTCAATTCTCTGTGTACTCGTATAAAACTGATTTTATGTATACAGGGTGTTTCAGATCGACCCTAGAAATATTGAAAAGAAACGCTTCATATTAGTTACGGAATTACGATGAAAAACTTCAAATACCAAATACAAACTACAAATTGGCGAAATTTGTACTTTGTATTTGAAGTTTGTCATAGTAATTCCGTAACTAATACAAAATGTTCCTTTTCCATATTTTTAGGGTCGGCCTGAAACACCTTGTATTTTATTATTTTAACGGCTTTCATATTTTTCATTTTAAATAAAAGGATGCGGTACATTGGTCTTGAGGTCTCCCCTCCAGTTTCTAAAAACATTTGAGAAAAATTTTTTGTTCTTGTGAACACGAGACCTATAAAACTCTTGTATTTTTGGGGGAAATGGAAACTTTTTTGAGGAAGGAATTCCCGTTTTAAGTTTTTTAAAGTGGCTTTTTTTTTTCATTCTTTTTATTTATTACTTCCATTTCTTCCGTTTCTGATTTTCTTGCATGATGGTTCCGTCTTCTGTCCTCTGTTCTCCGTCCTCTTTCCTCTGTCGCATTACCTGACATACTGTATGTATTTTAAGATTATTATATAAAAGTTCAAAAAGTCAATAAGGTAAAATATTGAGACTTTAGTTTCTTTGTAAAATCTTTTCAAAGCCTAATACCTTCATCATTCTAACGTAATATCTGTGGTCAAACGAGATCAGTAGTCATTTTAAGGAAATGAAATACGTATGACAAAGAGAGAGAGAGAGACCAAGATTTGAAAAGGAGAATTTTCAGAAAATATTTAATGCAAAGACATATTTTCATGAAATGATACGTTGACAAAATTTTAGCAACAGACACGCTTTGTCGTATAAAATAACTTCAGACCTCGGGACCAATGTGACTTGTGACTGTTATTACAGGATCGCGAGTTTAAATTTCGCTTGCGAGCAAACTATTACATATTTGTTATTATTTTTTCCGTAATAATACAGTTTTCTTTATATTGAACTCCTCCTGCAGAGTAAAATGAGAATCCTCGTAATAGAGGTCTTGCTTTAAGCGAAGACAAAATAAGAAAATACAGTCTTTATTTCAGACGGTGTTTACAGGGACCTCATGAAAGCCTAGGACACTTCATGCCTTAGAGGAAACGAAGTTTTATATCATGACAGGATTAAGAATTTGCCAAAGTTTAATTAACCTTTCCTTTACAGATACTGGAAGAGAACCTCGTGTTTTTGATATATAATAATTACTGTTCTGAAACTGTTCATTTGGATTATGTCAGGCATTGTATTGGTGGCCGCGGAGGAAACGCTTGTAGAGGTTTTTGTCTTTTCCATTGAAATTTGTGATGGTTTTAGCTGTTTGACCCGCAGCACAATTCCCACGCGCATGTGGTATTTAATCGCTGCCGAACACCTTCTTAGAACAATGAATGATTCTGATGATGATTTTTAATCTTTCAGTACCCAAAATCGACGTTCATATCATTACTCTAAAACGCATTTGTTAAACTGTGGGTTGAAAAAAAAAGGAGTCTTGAAATGTTTCATTACCAATTCTCTCTCCCCATCTGCGTCCATTCTATATTAACTAATTAAAATGACATACGTCCGACCACAGAACATACATCCAAATTGCCACAGATCCATATACCATCTAGTGAATGTTAGTTTTAATATTATAATAGCAGTTTTTGCCGGGTTACATGAACGTTCATTTGTAGGTCAGATCATGCATGCAAATAACGTTTAACTGTTTGTCGTAACAAAATAGTATTATCTTTAATATCTACAAGCCTCATAGAATGGTCATCTCATAACGAGGAAAGAGCCTCTTCGCGCGCATTCTGAAACCGGCAGAATTCTGTATTATTCACGTGACGAAAATTTGCAATGGACATTTTGGATTTGTTTCATTTGCGAGTTTGACATTTTGAATTACACTTCTCACTATGGCCATATTCAATTTGTTTAATCGCTTGATTACGGATAAATGCCGATATTTCGTGAGAAGCATCTGAATGACGCATCCTTTAACCATCTGGGAAAGACGCTTGCTATTTTACTCATAAACACAGTAAACAAAATTGAATGTTCTCAATTTTTTTTCTCGATTATTTTATTTAATTTTGGCAGGTATAATAATAAGCATGAGACAGGAGGGCCACAAACTGGCACAGCGCTCAGGCCAGATAAATGTGGCCCATAGTGCTAACTCCCGGAATATTATTGTTACCAGCATCATCGGGAGTAGAAACTCTGACCTCAGCGTTTACACTTCGCTTATAGGGAAATGGTATTACTGAGCTACGGACGTAGGCTCTGCCATATATATATATATATATATATATATGTATATATAGATAGATATATAAACTCTAGTTTCTCCTGTCACTGTCCTCCTTAGCTGATTTTTTTCCGTGTCTCATCTACCCTGTGAACAGTCCAGTATGCTCTCAAACACACTCTTCTGCCTCTATTCTTCGCTACACACACGTACATTTTATACACGACACAATCTCTTCAAAATGAAAAGGCATCGTGAGCTCCGGAGACCTTTATTTCGGATCTCTCCTTTTAATATAGGAGGCAATATTTGCGGGAGCATGCCCTTGGCCCTTTCTTCTTGCATAATATATATATATATATATATATATATATATGGGATGCATTTCACAATTAAACATGTGAAATGAATGAATGCTGCAAACCCACAAGGAAAAAAACCGATTGTCAGGGAAAGAGCTTCCCTGACGAGGTGAGCTCTGAATACACGAAAGGCCTTGGAATCGTTTTTCTTTTTCCTTGTGGGTTTGCTGCATATATATATATATATATATATATATATATATATATATATATATGTTACAGGGAATCTGTGTAACTAGGGATTTAATGAAATCCCTAAAATGTTTAGGGATTTAATGAAATCCCTAAAATGTTTAGGGATTTCATGTAAGGTTAAGTTGTGATATTTTCGTTAAAACTAACGAAAATATCACGACTTAACCTTACATGAAATCCCTGACCATGTTAGGGATTTCATGAAATCCCTAGTTACAGAGATTCCCTATAACATATATAAAATTTGAATCTTGATACACACGACTACAAAGAATAGATTAAAATGAAAGTGAACCGCCGGTGATTGGAAACACCAACACACCACGGAAAAATTGTGATAATGTTTACGTGGGACAGGACCAAAATTTCAAGAGAAAACTCTCGTTACAAAACACAATTTAAAAATCAGTAAAGAAAATAGCGCCACGTTTCGTCGGAGAATAATGAATGTCGACAAACTTGACACAAACTGATGTAAAATATTATATCTCGTTGAGCTCAGTGAAAAAAAGAGTGAGGTAGGAGTGAATTCACTCTATTCTGATTAAAACCTTTTTTTTTGTGTGTGTGTATCGTTGAATTTTTTTAATTGAATTCATTGACGTACAGCCATCTCGTCGATAGTAAATTTCATCTATACTAATAACCTCATGACTTAATCTAATCTAACCTAACCTGTGTTGACTCAATCTAACTTAACCCTTTAAGTCCTGAATTTTTTGTAGGGCTAAGTTATGGATGCGTGTATTTGAAACGTTAGCAATTGGCATCTTCAGAACTTAAAGGGTTAAGCCACAACCTATGTTGACTTAACCAAATCTAACGTAACAGTTTAACCCAGTTGTACTCAGACCGCGGGTCGCATGCGGCCCTGCGTCATCGGCCCTTTGAAGTACATGCTGCCGATGTTTATTGCGGTTATAGAGAAAAACCAAACATAGAATTCTAACACAAAATAATAATTTCTTTGGTGAAATTAATGAAGAAGTTTTCATGCTACAAATATGTTCGAATTTAAATAAGTCCAAAGGTAGGTAGGTTTTGAAATAATAATAATAATAATTACTGATTTTTGTCACTAAATAGTTTTGTTTTACTCTGCCTGACTCTCTATTATAGTTAGTGACACTGCGGCTCTCGTCATAAAACGTCTGAGTGTACCACTGATTTAACTTAATCTAACCTATGTTAACCTAATTTAATCTAACTTTATTGACATTCTAGTGGCAAAACATTTCTGAAACGAGTCTTAATTCGATGTTGGATGAAATATATCTAAAGACGAGCCTCATGATCCTCTACAATATATTTCCTACTTGACAATTTATTTTCTGCGTTTTCGTCCGTCGGTTTTGCCTTCCTATGAAACTCGATAAGGAGTTAAGGAGGTTTGCGAAAACTTGTATGCAAATTCCCTTTATTTATTTCTCCCTTTATTCAATTTTTTCAACTCCGTCTTGTTATTTGCGAGTTATTAATTGGATGCACCGATGAATGCAAAAATGGAGAGAGGAGAAAGCTAATGAAACGAACTATTTTGAAACATTGTAAAAATGAGCGATAATATTAGCTAATGAGGAGAGAATCTCTGAATAATCGCAAAGAATCATGGCGTAATTTACGGAGATTCCAGTAATTTTCCCACACACATTCTAATGATTCTGATAAATAATTAGAACGTAAATTAGTTGAGAAAGATATGTGCACATGCAAATATATATGTGTGTGTGTGTTGCATGAACCTCGTAGCGGGATTTTTGAATGGCGAATATCTGACTCGCCGAGCATTTTGTTGCCAACTTATTTATATGGGAACAAGCTTGACCTTCGGGAAATGAGGAATCATCGCACAGAACATTTGAACGGTTGAAAGGTATGATTTAGACTTCGTTCTTTTGAACAAATTAAATACGTATAACGGTAAATCGTTTATAAATAGAATTAATTTAGGAATTAATTACAGTAATTCTAAAAAATTCTGATTGTAACGTGTTCATGGTACGCAGTGAATTTTATAATTCTAGCTTTATTGTTTTAAATTTATATTCACCTACCACTGAGTAAGGTTTATAAGTGATTATTAAATAAGGTGACGTAGTTGCCTTGATCTCCTCTCGCTGTAAAGTAAAGCGCAATGGGTACTCGTATCATTTGTTGTAAGTACGACTTCGCAGAACGTCAAGAGATGGCGCGACGGAGCTCAGTCCCACAGTAGGCGTAGCCCATTCCCCGACTCTCCGCTTTACCTTTCCAGTTGAATAAGAAGCGCCTCTTAATCGAAGTGAGAAGGTGAGGTGTGAACTCGAGCACTGCAGCTTCGCTTCTCGAAGCGGAAGCAGTGGGACCAAATGTTAGGAAAACCCATGCAAGGGAGTCTAAAATGATATTATTTTCCGCCTCCATATTCTCATTCTAGGGAGAATTCCTTCACCCTCCAGAAATCGATCCATAGCTGATATACCGGGTGGCCCATAATTCAGGAACCATAGGAATAAATGTTGTTTTTTTTCTAATAATTCTTGTACTTTCTAATAATTTTTTTTTTCTTTATTTTCTTTTTGATGAATTACCTGGATGACGTACCGATAAACAAACGACGTGGCATGTTTTTTCAGCAAGACGGTGCACCTTCTCATTTTGCCACGCAAGTTCCCAAATACCTTGATAAAACGTTCCTCAACAGATGGATTAGCCGAAGATGTCCTATCGAATGACCAACCAGCTCACCACTCGATTTTTTTCATCAAAAAGAAAAAAAAAAAAACATTATCAGAAAGTACAAGAATTATTAAAAAAAAATACAATTATTTATATGGTTCCTGAATTATGGGCCACCCTGTACCGATATATATATATATATATATATATATATATACCAGTGGTGTATTGCAAAATTAATTTAAACAAAGGCGAAGCCATATTCAGTTACAGACAGAGGAAGCCTCTTTGTTGAATAGCTCAACTTTGTTACAATATTTGCTGAACACGCTCGTGAATTAACGGGAAGAAAGTTCGACAGGTGACAGTGTACAACAAACTATAAAACTTTTCCTTGTTTCCCCTTCATTATGTTGTATTTTTGGATTTACTATAATAAATAATTAAGTTCGTGCGTGTGTGTTTATAAATGACTTGTATAAACAAGCTTCTACGACAAACGTTTGAAGAACTAAATTTATCACGTTGTTTGCCACTCTCCTGATTTAGGTTAGACACGTTTTTACACGTTTCATATTTCACTAATGATTGATGTTTTGTAACGTTTTTTGACATTTCTAAGTTTTCCTATAGACGTTTCGGGGCGTCCTGAAAATTAATTTTGCACTGTAAAGCAATTTTGACTTTTGTTTATTTTTAGGATTATTTTTAAAGACAATTTTTTTTTGTGTGTGTGCGTGTGCGTGTGCGTGTGCGATTTCTGAGCTAATCTAGAACAGTTTTTTTAAACTCGTTTTAAGGCTTGAAAAAGAAAGACTAAGTTATGTGCAATTAATGAGCTGTATGAAAATTTAGAGGGAGTGTTTTAATGTTACAGTTTCTTCATGTTAAACATTTACTGTTTGGGTTAATATTCCGCAGAACACATCACCTAAACTTTAGAAAAACAGCAAAATATATACAGAATCCATGTAAAAAATAATGAAAGAAAATATGTTTTATATGCTGTGCAAATAAATATTAATAAGATAAAAAAAAATTGATATTTAATATGTTATCTAATCAAAATTGGCAGCTGAAAGTATTGGCAGCAAATAATTGTTTCTTTGTTTCTGTGTTTCTGTGACCATGAACTGTGCCGGTTATGAAATAGACTTTGAAGACTTAATTCGTCTCGTTGCCTTAGTGTCTAGACGAAAATAAAGTTTTGGATTTGATTGCAAATCACGGTGTGATATTAAAAACTTGTTTATGTCCGAACTGTGGAAAAGACTGTAATTATAGAAAAAATCGAAATATATTCTATTGTAATAGGCAATATACTGACCGTAAGAGTAAGCGTGTAAACAGTGTAATTTTATAGGTTAGGTTAGGTTACAATAAAGAAAATGAAATTACATACCAGAAAATATTTGATGTATTTTGAGGCGTTTTACTAAAATCTACTATCCGTTTTTGGTGAAATTGAGCAGCTTCAGATGTACATTTTTCGAAAAAAAAACTATTTATATCAAAACCTATACAACTGCACACAAAACAAGACAGATTCTGTTAAAACACATTACAATACATCGGAAAATTATTATCTGGGGTGTAATTTCGAGTGATGTATTCTGCGGAATGTTTACCGCTGTTTTGGTTTGACGCTTTTCATCAATGAATTTTCAGCACATTTTTATTACGACTAAAGAGAAGAGAAAATCAATCAATCAATCAATTAATTACGACCGAAGAGAAGAGAAAATCAATCAATTACGACTGAAGAGAAAGTCAGTCAATCAATCAATCTCTCTCTCTCATATATATATATATATATATATATATATATATATATATATATATATATATATATGAGTGTCCCAAAACCATGTATACATTTTTAAAAAACTTATAACAGGCGAACCCACTAACAGATTCAGATGATTTTTATTTCTTTTTATAGCCTATAGCCTAAGGAGATACAACAGCGCAATTGTTAACAGCCTTGCCTAGCCTAAGGAGATACAAAATCGAAATTAGTAATAGCCTTGCCTGTCTACAGTAAACATGGAAAATGGAAGTGTGCGCTTATCATTTGAGCAACGAAAATGGATACTAAAGTCGTATTTTAAAGTTGAGAAGATATCAAAGGTTCAACAACAGTGGAGAAACAATTTTGGAACTAGTCCTCCAACTCGACTTACCATTTCACGTATCTGTGAGAAATTTGAATATACGGTACTGTGCATGATGTGTACAAGCAAGCGACTGGGCGTCCAAAGACATCAACAGATGCTAACACTTCTGATGAAGTGCTACAGGTATTCAACCGATCACCAAGAAAATCTGTGAGACAATGTGCTCGTGAAACAGGGAAAAGTAAGACAAGTGTCCACAGAATTCTGAAGAATGCTAAATGGAAATCTTACATCCCGAGATTATTACATGCCTTGAATGAGGATGATCCGGATCGCAGAATCCAGTTTTGCGAATGGTTTCGAGTAAAAAACACAGAATATGGCCAATTTGCGGACAAAATTGTGTGGTCTGATGAGGCTACATTTAAGTTGAATGGTATAATTAATCGTCATAATTGCACATACTGGTCACAAGAAAATCCACACATTCACAGTATGTGGAACGACATGTAAATTTACCGGGTATAACTGTCTGGTGTGGTTTTTCTTCCAAAGGTTTGGTTGGTCCATTCTTTTTCGATGGTACAGTTACCGGTCATAGCTACCTCAACATGCTTCGGGGAAAAGGTTTTCCTGCAATTCGACAGTTATACGGAGATGAGGACATTTACTTTCAACAAGATGGAGCACCTCCTCATTACCATCAGGATGTCAGGAACTACCTTGATGAAACATTTCATTATCGGTGGATCGGACGACGAGGTAGTATCGAGTATCCACCACGTTCACCAGATTTGAACCCACTTGACTTTTTTTATGGGGTCATTTGAAAAATGAAGTATACAGTAGAAGACCTACATCACTTGAACAACTAAAGAGCACAGTTGAAGAAGCGTGTAGAAATATCCCTACAAACATTTTTGTTGAAGTCTGCCAATCAGTGAATCAAAGAGCGCAGTGGTGCATTGATGTCAATGGTCGACATTTCGAACACTTACGTGTTTAAAACAAATTAAACTATCTATTATTTCGATGTTGTATATTTTACCTATAAAAAGAAATAAAAATCATCTGAATCCGTTAGTGGGTTCGCCTGTTATAAGTTTTTTAAAAATGTATACATGGTTTTGGGACACTATAAAATGAAAATTATTTCACGAAAGTAACACGTGAAAAATATTTATGATGAATAAAACCACGAAGGAAAGGAAACACAGAATGGTGTTCAAGCGCTTTCGTCTAATGACATCCTCAGGAACACTGAAGTACATAGAGTTACAGCCTATACATAGATTACAGAAAAAAATATATATATACAATAAACGGAGAAATAAAAATAAAAATTAAACATGAAAAGGATTGTGGGAGGAGCATACAAATTTGTAAGGAAAAAACTACCGATGTTTTAGCACTTTGCTCGAATCCAACACAAGATCAAATGAATTGTTTCCAACCAATGTTATAGTTAATTAAAAAAAAATAATAAATTGAAAAATAAAAATAAAACTTATAAGAGGAGCATACAAATTTATACTGGAAATCTGCCCAGGTTTTAGCACTCTGCCCTTCTTGTCTAAGTTCGATGTATATAAAAATAAATTGAAAAATAAAAGTTATTAGAGTAGCATACAAGTTTACCAAAGGTTTAGCGTTCTACCCTTCTTATCTAAATCCGTTCTGAAGGAATTCAAAACAACAGGATCGAGTTGAAAAAGACCTTTGCTTATGTTGAAGTTATTTGTAAGTTGGATAATGGCAGACTCAAGAATATTTCTATTAACAATGTTGCCAGAGTGAAACAAAACTGTAGCATTATTCCAATCAATACAGTGGGATAACTCTGACAAATGGACAAAAAGGGCACTGGACGACTGTCCTGTTCTAACGGAATATTGATGCTGTTTTATACGTGTGTGCAAATCCTTTCCCGTCTGACCTATGTAAAAGGAATCACATTGTTTACAACCAATTTTATAGATAATGCCTGAATTATTGGTAGGGCTATTTTTTACTATGATATTTTTCACGATATTGTTATATGAAAATAATACATTAATATCCAAAAGTTTAAGTACATTAGCAATGCCTAAAAAGCTCGGGCAGTTTTTCCCTTACAAATTTGTATGCTCCTCCCACAATCCTTTAATGTTTAATTTTTATTTCTCCGTTTATTGTATATATATATATATATATTTTTTTTTTTTTTCTGTAATCTATATATAGGCTGTAACTCTTTATGTACTTCAGTGTTCCTGAGGCTGTCATTAGACGAAAGCGCTTGAGCACCATTATGTGTTTCCTTTCCTTCGTGGTTTTATTCATCATATATATATATATATACAGTGGCGACTCATGGTATAAATGTATCGGGGTGCGATTTCATAAAATTTATAATTTTTAGAATTGTAGTACATAAACAATCACATGGTGCTTCCGTACGGTACTTATATGTCAAAAGAAGCCATAAATTTGTATTAAAAAATATTTTAATAAAATATAAAAATAATTGTTGAATAAATTTGACTATAATAAATTGACTATAATAAATTTGACTATAATAATGTACCACTGTACGACAACACGGACTCACAATAGGCTAGTGCGAATCCAACTGCCGCTCACAAGAGTACTGTACTTGTATTAACATATGCGGCTATGCCAGACGTACAATTCTAGTTAATTACAAATAAGTAATAATTTTAATAAAATACATATAAATGGCTTATATCATTATTACTGAAGTAACTATTAGTAAAAATAAAGTTATTATAAAAAAAATTCGCGATTGTACTTATATTTTCATTACAACAGTAAAATATAATTTATATTACTTGAGCGAAAATCTATCGCTCCATTCGGCTGCAATATTATTTTGTATTCAAACAGCAGTACGCGCGCTGTTTGAAGCTATGCTATAAGTTTAGAATATTATGTACTGTATGAAGGCTTACTCAAAATGCCTCATGAATCATGATATGCCACATGAATTTTTAAAATATATTTCAAGAATATTTATTTTAATATCTTAAAATTAATATATTTTTTATCTGTTAAATTAATATTTATCGTTTCAAGCAAGGGGGAGCGACCGCTCCATCGCTCCTATACGCCAGTCGCCACTGATATATATATATATATAAAATGAAAAGGAGCACCAGTATTGTCACAATCATCTTTACTGAACGAAACCTTTCGAAAACTTTTTATCTTCAGTAGCACCTCGATATACTGTAAAATTACCGAGTTTTATTACAGTTATGTAGGAGATAAAACAATTAAAAGTCTAAGTAAGACAATAAAACTCAAAAGCACTAAAGTTTACTAAAAACAAAGTAGCTTAATAGAAGAATCATCACAATTGAGAGACGCTTTGAGTTTATAAATTAGGAGTGTCTACATCAGGAGTAGGTTCAGTT
Source organism: Bathynomus jamesi (assembly GCA_023014485.1). NCBI lineage: Eukaryota > Metazoa > Arthropoda > Malacostraca > Isopoda > Cirolanidae > Bathynomus > Bathynomus jamesi. The sequence continues at coordinate 316,460 of JAJOZX010000165.1, forward strand.
TGAATTGAGAACCATAGCTAGAATTTTGAAAGATGTACTAGATATTGGGTGATTGGTTGTATGGCTATGAGCGCAAATGATGGAATAAAGTGGTTTATTGTAAGGGTGTTTGGGTCGGGCAGAAATGCCTGTGTTCGTAGATTCTTGTTTTCATGCGAAGATGGGCTATGTCGTGGCCAGTGTCGTAACACCGCTTACCGTTGATCAACGAAGTTAAGCGACATTGGGTCTGGGTAGTGGTTGGATGGGAGACCGTCCTCCGTGTCCAGATTACGTAGCGACCCATGGTTCGTATCCCACGTAGAGCCGTAGGTCCCCTCCGTCATACTACCTTAGATGTTGCGAAGGAGGTTAAACAGCCCAAACATTATTATCATGCGGAGATCCGTTTTTCCCATATATGACCCCATACAGTGGTTACACTTATGGAAGTAGACGATGGAAGATTGGAAGAGTGTACAAGTCTTTAGATATTTTATTCTTAATTAAAATTTAAAAATTTTCTTTCAATCAGAGTAAGCTTAAAGATATAATTCATAAATTTAATTGTGAAAAAAAATTGTTTAGTAATTTTAAGCAACCTATTTCGGGCAAAGACTGAATTTTATTCCATGTATGGTAATGAAAAATATAGATAACGCGCTTTTCTATGGTAATTTTCTTAATTTCAAGCATGATTAATTTATTTAAGGTATGTCCAATGGACGGCTTAATAAAGTTTAGTGGATATTCATTCTGTTCAAAATATCTACGTAAAAAATCAATTTGGATGTGCAGTGAGAAATAATTCAGCAAAGATTATGTGCTCGAAACGTGAAAGTGGATATATATATATATATATATATATATATATATATATATATATGTGTGTGTGTGTGTGTGTGTGTTCGAAATACAGGGGGGGGAGTTTGGCCACCCAGAAATCTACATGGGACCCCTGTAAAAGCCCTTGTAAACAAGCTTTCAAGTTTTAATTTATATGAAACCCCTTCACCCCCTGTATTTCGAACACTGGATATACATATTACTTACTTTAAGTGAGTTCGAACGACGGTTCAGGATCGACCTACGGTCGACCCCTCTGCAACATCCTGTCTCATTTACGGGATTTTGTGAAGGAGGGAATTGCTGTCTGAACCACTCCTGCCCTCGTAGCCAGCCACGCATGGCTAGTCAGGGACTTTGCACAGGAATCTGTCCAGATGGTTCTTGAAGTTATTCAGGTCAGTGTGCTGGAGATTCCTCACTTCTTTTGGTAGGACATTGAAACGCTTTGGGCCTCTTATTCCGAGGGTATTTTCCATCCTCGTTTTCATGGCCTCTTGTCCCACCGCAGCTGGGACCGTACAAAATCTGCCTCTCTCATTCCAGTTTGTTTCTATTTTATTTCTAAGGTTAGGGACAGAGCCCTCAAGTATTTTCGAGAGAGTAGAGTTTCAGGGATTGTAGTCGAGACCAGTAGTCTTCACCTTCCGTTTCCTCTATCTTAGATGTCAAAGTCCTTTGTATAGCTTCAATGTTCGCACTGTCTCGTTTTCTGTATGGGCTTGTGAGTACTGAGCAATACTCAATTATTGGTCGGACTAGACTCTTCCATAATTTGAGCATGATGTTTGCTTTTCTGCTGCGGAAGCTCCTCCAGATGATTCCCATTATTTTTCTAGCCGTTGTAATTTTGATGTTATAGTGCTCTCTGAATTCTGCATCCGACGACATTATTACTCCAAGATCCCTGACTTGTGGATTTGGTGTTATCTGTTTGGCTTGCAGAATTTTGTACCCTTTTTTCTGTAGCTCCTTGTTATTACTATATCTTAGCAGTTAGAATTTTTCTTCGTTGAACTTCATTTTGTTGTCTTCTGCCCACTGGAATAGTGTTTCAATGTCGTTTTGTAATCTTTCTATGTCACCTTCGTTCAATATTTCCTTGCATATCTTTGTGTCATCTGCGAAACATGATACAATACTGTCATTGATATCTGCATCAATATCTGTAATCACTATTATGAACAGCAAAGGAACTAGTGCTCTCCCTTGTGGGACAGAGCTCTCTACTTCCGAGACTTCCGATTTGACTCCATTTACCACCACTCTTTGTGTTCTTTGCGTCAAGAAATTAAATATCCATCTTCCCAGTAATTCCTGTATTCTTAAGTTTATGCGCTATAATTCCATGGTCACATTTATCGAAGGCTTTAGCAAGCTCAGCATAGATTACATCTATGTTTTGTCCTCGACACAGTGTTTCCAATATTTTCTCCTGGTGGTCTAATAGTTGTGATAGGCATGATCTTCCAGCCCTGAAACCATGTTGATTTGGGTTGTATAAGTTCTTTTCTTGTAGGTAGTAGGTAGTAGGTAGTTTCGCTTCTAATTATACGTTCAAAGCACTTTATAAGGTGTGAGGTGAGAGCTACCGGCCGATAATTCTTGGGCATTGCTCTGTTACCACCTTTGAATAAAGGGGCAATGTTTGCGTTCTTTAATGGCAGTGGAATTTGTCCTGTGTCTGCGTTTTCAACTTTAATTTCGGACTTAGGGGTGCTAAACACAGTTATATATATATATAATTATATATATATATATATATATATTATATATAATATATATATAAATTTTAATTGTTATATATGTTAGCGGCAGTAAGCGAAGTTAGGCATTAAGATAATTCCTAGGCAATAAGCTGAAAGGTAAGAACGCATATAGCATTAATTGCAATTTCACTGTTTAGGTTAAGCTAGGTTAGTGTATATGTATTTTTATTATTATAGATATATAAAGAGGCATTATACTTATGATTATATGCATTCTTATGTTTCAGCTTATTGCCTAGGCATTAAGCTTGATTCCGGATTTCGCTTATTGCCGCTAACATATATAATATTAATATATATATATATATATATAAAGTGAGGGATAATGAGATAATTTGAAGTATCGGATTAATTGGATTAATTAATTAATGCTTCGTAACTCGACGCTATGATGAGGAAAAGTATCTTGAACCATTTAAAAAAACCATCTTTCAGTGGGTTTTTTTTTTTTCATAAATTATCTTTCAATTCATTTTTTATAAAGTGAGATAGTTTCGGATTTTGATCTGAATGGACAAAATCATTTGAACTCGATCCTTTCGTTAAATTTTAATATGTATAATTTTTTTTTTTGGAAATGGGGAAGTGTATTCGAGCCTTTGACGAGATAGATGACGAGATAGAAGAGGTCAAGTGAAATAAGTTATAAGGTTTTTTTTCATACTGCACTGTTCCGTTTCCGCATGCTGAGCGGAGATGGAAACGAGTCAGCGGGTCACTTGGGAGTGAATTCAAGACGGGTCGAGGTGGGTCGCGGGTCACGAGATTGACCCGCCTGACCCGGGAGCTGGTCATGGCGGATCAGATCTGTGATTAGGTGGGGCACAAATTTCCAGTCGAATTTTAAAAATTCGTATGTTTTTGCGTTATAGCTTGTAGTTATAGTTATGCATCAGTTTGTCATAGCGTATGCCGTATAGCTTTACACCAAAAGCTAAGATGCGGTTACGCAATAATGATTACACCATAAAAGCAGTAACTGGCAACATTGATGTGTACCAGACGATCACTGTTCACACTGTTCAGTTAGCTTGTATTTATGTATCAAAATGAATATTTTGTATTTTGAAACAAAGTTTACTTTCTGACGTATTTTGAAAACGTTTTGTTCAATGTATTGTTTAGGATAGCATGTTTGCGGGGGGTCAGTGGGTCGCGGGTTAAGTGGTCACGGGTTAGGTGCTGGAAAGGGCACACGGGTCAATGATGGTGACCCGTTTCCAACTCTGATACTGACAGTTATTATGTTGAATTAAGATTAGGGTAATGTGTTTATATTGAATTTAATAGATGTTAAAGGATTTAGAGTGAAATAGCAACTGTAATGTAATAATAATCATTTGGGGATAGGAATAGAAACTAGTACAGCGCTTAGGTCAACTAATGGGGCCTATTATTTTAATTCCTTATTATTTTACCAGCATCATCTGGGATTCGAACCTCCGGCCTTAGTGTCTTCTCTTCGGTTATAGGAAACGGTGTTACTCACAACTCCGGACGCCAGCTCTCTGTAATGTAGATTTAAAGGTAGCTAAAAATGGGAATTACATTAAGTGGAAAATGAACCTTACTTTTACGACTGACCTTAATGATATAGTAGTTCTTGGAACCTAAATTAATGGCAGATGCTCTTACAACTTACGATAAAGATAGTTACGGTTAGTGGTATTTCACAGTTTTTCATTTCTATAGCACAAAAATAACGACTAAATTTTGTTATATGCCTATAATGCCGATGATGGACGCCCATTAATTTCACTTTGAAAGTAGTATTTGCAGGGATATAAATCTTGTACGCTGTAAATGGCGGAATACAGTTTTATGTGGTATAAATCCTGTATACACTTTAACTGTGCATGGACTACAGTCGGTATACGTAGACTGCTTGAATTTATTACAGTTCAAATAGCAGGGTATTTTAATCAGAGCGCCCGAATTTGAAAACAGCCGCAAAAACTATACCCTCGTCATTTAGATATTTCTGGAATCCTGAGTGCTGAAACCAATACTGCAAATACCAGAGTTAAGGTTTGCTTAAATGCCGAAATAAAGGTTTCCTGAAAGTACAGAGTGGCCACAAAGTTCCTTTGCAGTGAAATTACAGCATATCTGGATGTTGCGCTTGTTCTTCATGCAAAGGGACTTTGTGGCCACCCTGTATATATTTGTATACGTAAGTTTCAAGATGTTACTTAAAACTTTCATCTCGGGATTTTCTCATCAGTTAAAAGAAATGATCTACAAACAACTATAATACTGTTACGTTTCCAATGGAAAGGAGAAGAAAGACACACACCAAATAATGGAGAAACTAGCCCCTAATCTTACTCAGAACCCTATAAAAGTTAAAAAGTTTTCTTACATTTATTTACAAAATTATTTAATATTTTGTTTGCCCACCTTAGGCTTGAAGAATTCAAAATTTTTAGCAGTAGTTGGCTGTTGATTGATTAGAGACTGTTGGCAATTCTGAATTCTAGAATTTTCTCTGTGAATCTCCATGAGAGACGGATGACTGTACGATAGGGCGGATCGAAAATGAGGTTTTTAAACTTTTTTTCGAAATTTAAATATGGCTAGTGCGGAAAATATGTGGGTGCTATAGATAATGACTGTGCATAAATATTAGTCCTGCGAAATTATATCTTCAGGTGCCACAAAGCCGTCGAAAAGTGAAATATAATGATTTTCTTATATTCTGCATTAGTACAATAACTGAAACTTACTTGTTATTATATATTAAGTGTTCCAATTACCAAAATAGTTACTGAATTACGCAGCTCTTAGTTTATTTAGATCAATGTTCTTTTGATTAATGATCTAAATAATCCATAACTCACCACGAGGAGGTGGCTGCGTGTCGAGCTCCACCCATGCCCTCCCAACCACCCATCCTTGCGCATGTTTTTTTCTATTAACGTTTTATTTAAACTTTATATTCAGCTTTACTTTCGAATGATGGCATTTGTTTACGTGACTGAAGTGTTGATCTTATGAAGCCATCTCGCGCGTTCAATCCAAATACTTTTGATGATGCTTCAGTCACTAATTTTACCATTCTTTCTAGTACTTGTGTATGACAAGGGAATTTCTCGAATGGAGGGGTACTCTTGTTTTCTATGAATTCTTCAATCTCATTTTCTGTCAGGTGTCTTGTCACAGGTGGTTCAGTGACAATGCATTTTTGCCAATTAATTAAATCAGTATAATCAGTAGCTTCAAATTGAATAACAGGTACTGTGAAACGCCTCAACTTTTTCCTTGTTTGTTTGCCTTGCTTTCTTTATTCGCCTCCACGCTAATTCTCTTATGGCGCTGCGGTCATCATGAATCATTGATGCTAGAATATTTTCTGGATTTGCAAAAAATGCATTTCTTTGTATGACAGGGTTTACAATATCCTTTACTTCGTCATTCAGTGTTCTTGTTAGTTCAATAGTTTTGAAAACATGTTTTGAGCCATTGACAAAAGACGTACTTTGCTTAATAGAAAACCACATTGGGATGTAGACCTTCATTATAAAAGAAGCAATGTTCATGAGGTTCTCAGATGGACTTACAGTTGAAACGTATAGACGAAGCAAACGATTTGCTGTAGTCAGCCATCGTGAATGTGCCATTTTGCCTGGACTACGATGAGCAAGATCTGGAGAGCAATATCCCTTTGTTATGGCCTGATGAATATCAATTAGATATTTTTGGTCGGTGCTAAGATCTTCACAGTCTACAGTTGGTTCCTCAGCATCAATCCTTTCAAACTCGACAATAGGAAGACTCTCACAGTTCTCTAATTCCCTGCCAATAGGACCGGTGAATCCGCGGGGGCCAGATGTTTTTCCATCCAGCTTTGCAACTAAATGGCGTAATGGCAATTCATTGGCATGGAGCTGGCACACTAAATGTTGAACTGGCTTCTTCAGCTTCAATTCTATAAGCCTTATAACGCCTCCCTTTTCTCCAGTGTTGACTGCTGCACCATCGCATCCAATGGCAACAAGGTTTTCCAGGTTCATGTCATTATTTCCAATATACTCAAACATTCCTTACATATTTCTTCAGCTGATCCAGAATTCACAGAATAATGGCCCAAATAATCTGAACCAGGTTCTCTCACTAAAGTGATATGTTCTTCTGTTACCTTCTTCTGATATACTTTGGGCTCTTTTTTTCTTGGAAGAGTGTAGAATCTTTTCGACCATCAAAATAGATTCCTCTGATTGGGACCTGATTTTGATCTTTCATAATTTCTGATCTCTTCTTTTGTCTTTCTCTTCTGATTTTACTCCTATCCACTACTTCAGATGTATTGTCAATAGAAACTTCTCCAATATCTTGCAATACTGCACTAACAATGAATGCTGCAGCTCGATCTGAAACTGCAGTCCTGTCACAAGCAGTAGCCACTGAAGGTAGATTTGTAGTTTTCCTTTTCTTGAATAATTGTTCTTCAGGTTGTTCGAGCTTTCTCTTCGAGCTAACTGGCTCTGGAAATGTATCGTCTGATATTTCGCCAGATTCACTTTCACTATTTGATGTCGATGATGATAATTCAACATTTGTATCCTGCAATTTCTCCTGTGAAGATTCTTTGGTGAGCCTCACAGCTTCTTTTTGCTTTCTTAGCAACGTAGATGCTTTTTTCTTTGAGAGTGTAATATCTACTCTATCAATAAACAGTTTTCTTTCACTCCTTTGATCTAAGAGGAACGTCACTTCTTCCTTTGGAACGGTTTTTTCTTTGGGACAAGAACATTGTGTTAGTACTTTGCACTTGCACGCTGCAATGTCAAAAAGTTTCGTGTGTGCTTCTTTTTTGAACATATCAATCTTTGCTTTGTAAGCTTCAGAATTTTTTCTGCTTTGGTATGGCTTCATAATGGCACGATACTTTTCGTGGTAGCTTCTGAACATTGTTTCAATTCGCCTGTCTGACAGAATTGGGACGGAAGCACTTTCCCAAATTGTTTTCAATTTATCAACAACTTGTTCTAATATTTGAGATATTGAAGGATCTTTATTAGTATTCTGTTTCAAATCGTTTCTTACAAACAAGTAATATTTAAAAACTCCTTCGTATGTAGGAAGATTCCTGTGCCACAAATCTTCGCCCATACCAAACATGGGGCACTCAGTTGAGGCCCTGGTTGATTTTGCACAAACTCGAGAAATTTTGAAAGTATACAAATCTGAAAAAGAAAGAGCTAATATCAATTATACGTTAATTTCAGTTAATAGTACATGGCAAACTTAGGGCAACACAATACAGAAATGCAAAATATATAAGAAATATAGTTTAGACTATCTGAGTAACGCCAACAACAGAACACCCACCTGCTACGAGAGCGACAGCTACACTGAACCGAGGTACTCACGTGACAGCTGAGTGAGCTGACTATAGAAAACTGTTTTTAGAGAATAGAAACTTTTTTAAAGGTTGACTGAGCTATTTTTATACAAGTGTGAATAAATTCTTGTCTATTATGCATCGTGGACTCTTCTGTAATTATTGGTTAAAATCTGCTTTTTTCAATTTTTTTCAATATTGAAGGTCATTGTGGCACCTGAAGATATTAATGTTATGATTTTAAATTTATACCAGCTTATTTCCTCACTACTCCACATTTTTCACACTAGCCAATTTGAAAATTCGAAAAATGAGTTTTTCACTCCGCCCTACTGTACGAGCCATCATCATCTACAGATCTTAAGAGATCTGTTATTGGTGCACACGAGTCTGGAAAGAGTTATAAGAAGATAGGAGAAAAACTTTGAATTCCATTTACGACGGTTGATGCAGTTATAAAGAAATGGGAACGCTTTGGAACAATCAAAACTCTACCAAGGTGTGGACAACCTTGCAAGATTTCAGATCGTACAGCTAGACGGATTGAAAGAATGGCTGCCGCGAATCCACGAGTGGCTTCAGGTGATATTTGCCGAACATTAAGGCTAAGATCGATGTCCATCACTCTACTGTATGTTGTACATCGAGAAAGAATGGTCTGCATGGAAGAAAACCTAATTAAATCTGTCTGTTTAAATTTTACACAAAGTACACGAGCTTTAAACGTGGTGAAAAGAATATAGCTCGTGATAAATAGCGTTCATAAATAACCTACTTTAAAAAGATATTTAATTCTTCATACTTCCACTTAAACTGTGAATGCATCGATGATTAAATAATAGCTACATATAAAATTAATTGGCTGAAAAAAGTGTGTATCCTGTCTGGAAAACTTGGAATAGTGATGGAATTTAAAAATGTCTTTATTGTAGACCTATATATGTGGTGCAAATGTAGGTATACAGTAGTAACACAGTAGTAATAATAACTAACTGTATACCTAGTTTTGCACCGCCCTGTGTGTATATATATATACAGGGTGGGCGGAAAGTAGCTCCCTATTTTGGATTAGTAAAAAAATACGTATATTATCCATTTATTTCAGAAGAAATAATATGAAAAGGTAGGCATACATGGTAGGTTTTCTCTAAAATTCAATGTGGGCTCCAACTCTTTCCACCAGCTTCTGGAGCCGCCCAGGAATGGCGTCCACTGACTTTAGCAGGAACTCCGGCGGGATGGAGGACATGACTTCCCGAATTCGGTCCTCCAGTTCTTCCAATGTCCTCGGTTTGGTGCGGTAGACTTCTTCCTTTACCCCCCCCAAAGAAAGAAGTCGCACGGTTACCGCTGAAAAACGGCAGAATCGGTTCAGTGTAACGGTGTGGTGTGGTATGACCTCAGATCAGGTTGTGGGGCCGTTCCTTCTGCGCAACACCATGAATGCTGAGCGGTACCTTGCTATGTTGCGAAACGAGGTCTGGCCGGTTGTCAGCACATGGGAGAACATCGACGATCTGATATTTATGCAAGATGGCGCCCCTCCGCACTTCGCTCTTGTTGTCCGTGAGTGGCTGGATGCCCACTTCCCTGGGCGTTGGATGGGTCGTCGTGGTCCACATCAATGGCCAGCCAGGAGCCCCGACTTGACACCGTGCGACTTCTTTCTTTGGGGGTGGGTAAAGGAAGAAGTCTACCGCACCAAACCGAGGACATTGGAAGAACTGGAGGACCGAATTCGGGAAGTCATGTCCTCCATCCCGCCGGAGTTCCTGCTAAAGTCAGTGGACGCCATTCCTGGGCGGCTCCAGAAGCTGGTGGAAAGAGTTGGAGCCCACATTGAATTTTAGAGAAAACCTACCATGTATGCCTACCTTTTCATATTATTTCTTCTGAAATAAATGGATAATATACGTATTTTTTTACCAATCCAAAATAGGGAGCTACTTTCCGCCCACCCTGTATATATTGTAACAGGAGATATTTAAATCCTTTTAAAATATATATATTTTTTATATCAAATATAAAATTAATGTGTTGAAAACGAAGATCAGTAGTGAAACGCCTTAACAGCGTACTGTAAGCTGAGAATTTGACACACAAAGAAAAATAGGTGTAGCTCACTTCTGTCGAAGAAAGATATACGAGTTGTGAGAGATCTTGGCGAGGTTTTTTTTAATATTTTTTTTTTATTTTTTAAGAGGGAAAATTCTTTACTTTTTTAATTAAGATTTCTTTCATGTTAAAGTTTCCCCAAAACTTTGTTTGGTGAAGGTTGGTTTCGCGTTCTTGAGAATCATGTCAAAACAAACGAGATAACGACATGTGATCGACTTGACTTAAGGGTTAACTTGACAGGGGTTAGATTAAATTAGTATAGGTTAGGTTACGATAGGTTAAGATATTTTTTTTAGTCTCGGTGTTACATCTCGTCAACCAATATAGGTCCAAAGTAAAGGGTGTCTCACTAGTGAAGTGTGGTTTCTGTACCAAAATGCAAGTTTGGAATAGAGTCTCTCTCTCATATTCCGAGATAGGGTTTGAGTTTAGTTACATCCACTTGGAAATAATTTGAAGTTTGGGAATTAGGTTGGTTCATAAAATTTAATTTTAATTTTTTTAAATTAAAATTTAAAATTAAAATACATGAAGGAGAAGCTTTCCCTCAAAAGAAGAGTATTTCGGAGCTGTGGGGAAACAGGATTTTTGTATTAAACCCAATGATTATATTTTATCTCCGAGTCTTACATAAGTTCGAAAAAATCCTTTTGCATTATTCAACTGAGACTAATTGAAAATTTATAAGTATTTGCGTTTCAAGGTTGAGATTTCTTTATTTCGTTCGAATTATTTTAAATTGATTCGAGTTATAACCGAATGTTTATTTAATATTTGTGGCAATTATATAAATTATTGATAGACTAAAGTTTGTAAGAACTTTGGGGATAGAAGAATGTTGTCAACTTTACCGTTCAGTAATAAAATTTAGCGAGAAATTTACCCGTTTCTTTACTATTATTAACTGGAGATTATTTCGGATCTTTTCCGTTTGACTGCCGCCATTGAAACATAAGAGGTGAGTGCCCCCAGCCTTCTTTACTTAGCCTTATAAGGCTAACTAACGAAAATATCACGACCTAACCTAACCAATCGTTAGGTCAACTGTACGACCTTGACGATTGGTTAGGTTAGGTCGTGATATTTTTGTTAGTTAGCCTTATAAAGCTAACTAAAGAAGGCTGGAGTTTAATTATGTTTCAATGGCGGCAGTCAAACGGAAAAGATCTATTATTTCTTATAAGCCGAAGCGCGTATAACTCAGAAATAAAGGGTATTAAATTGGATTCTAAGTTTAAGTGTGAACGAGGAAAATCGCCATTTTTGCGTGTCAGGGTTAAAAGTGCGTCACGTCTGCGCGTATGTCTATGTCGACTTGACGTTTTTAAACCCTGACACGCAGATTTAAAGGTCATTTAACGAACCCACGTTCGGTGTTCGGTTGCAAACCAAAATTATATATTTTATCATTCATTCAATCACTCTTTTATTTATTTTTTCCACCAGGAAAATTTTAGTATTTGAGGAATTTTCCTTCGTTTTTTTTTTCCTCTTTAATCCATACAAAGGAAGGTCCGCGGTCAGTAATTTATCTCCCGCCAACGCGTTCCTTCTGGAAGGTCTTCCACCTGTCCGTCAGGCCGAAAAATAATTTCCTTCCAAAATTTTACCTTCTGGTTTTTTTTTTTCCAAAATTTTCAAAAATTAAAAAAAACAAATTTTTATTTTCTGGAAAAAAAACAAAAAAAAAACAGTATACTCATATTTGTACACTCATATTTTATAGTAGTATCGTGGTTTAATGTTTATTTTGTTTTCATTGATTTCATTAATAAATACTAATATGCTGTGTATATATTACTATAGGCCAGTGTCGCTTACATCTCTCACTAAAATATTTTAAAGAATAGTTAGACAGAAAATCTGACTTTTTGGAAACTCAGAAAAAATTCAGTGATAACCAACATGGGTTTCGGTCAGGAAGATCATGCCTATCACAACTAATGGAACACTACAACAACATTATTAATGCACTTGAAAGTAATGAAAACTATGATGTAATATACACAGACTTTGCCAAAGCGTTTGACAAGTGTGACCATGGAATCATAATACATAAACTGAAATACATGGGAATAACAGGAAAAGTAGGGAAATGGATATATAATTTCCTTAGTGAGCGGCGTGAAGTTTAACACTGAAAAATTTCAACTGTTACGGTACGGAAAAAGGGAGGACCTAAAATCCATGGAATATTATTGCCCAAATGGATAGGAAATTCAGAGAAATCCTAAAGCAAAAGATTTAACGGTTGTAATGACTGATAATGCGAAATTTGAAACACAAAATAAGATAGCAGTAAACAGAGCAAAGAGAATAAGTGGACAGATACTGAAACCTTTAAACGAAGGGATAGGAATATAATGATTCCTCTACTGAAAACACTGATCATACCCAAATTGGAATACTGCTCGGTCTTAACATGTCCATATAAAAAAGAAAACATTAGACAGCTAGAAGGGATTCAGAGAAACTTCAAAACTAAGATCACAAGATCACAAGATCACAAGATCAAGGGGTGCAAAGAACTAAATTACTGGAAAAGGTTACGCGAATTAAATCTATATCCAATGGAAAGGAGAAGAGAGAGATACACCAGATAATGGAGAAACTAGCCCCTAATCTTACTCTGAACCCTATAACTCCCCAAACAACAGTAGAAAGTAGAAAAGGAAAACTGTCATGTTCCCAAATTGAAGGCTAGACAGGGAACGTCCTTAACCCTTAAAGAAAATAGTTTTGTTGTGAGAGGACCAAGACACTTTAATTAGCTCCCCAAAGACCTAAGGAACACGAGTGGTGTTACGGTGGACATCTTCAAAAGAAGATTAGACGCCTGGCTCAGAATAATCCCCGATGAGCCGAGTGTACCTGGCTATGTGAGGTGGAGAGTACAAGAAACCAACTCACTACTTCACCAGGCCAACTCGAGAGGAGGGGCGACAAACTTGACCTTCGTGAAAAGGAATCATAACACGGAACATTTGAAAGGTTGAAAGGTGTGTGTATATATATATATATATATATATATATATATAATATATATATATATATATATCCAATTTATAAAGAAAGTGATTGAAACCGAGGCAAAAAACTATAGGCCAGTGTCGCCGACATCTCATCTCGACAAAATATTTGAAAAAAAAAAAAAAAAAAAAACTTTTTTGGAGACAGAAAAATTAAATAACCAACATGGATTCCGGTCAGAGAGATCATACCGATTACAACTAATGGAACACTATAAAAACATTATTGATGCACTCGAAAACAGTGAAAACTGTGATGTGATTGATATGCACCGACAGACCTTGCGAAGGCATTTGACAAGTGTAACGATGGAATCATAGCACAAACTGAAATATATGGAAATAGCGGGAAAATGGCTATATAATTTTTTCGGTGAACTGCAGCAAGTTGTTACAGTCCAAGGAATATCTTCATCAGAGTCAGGGGTTCGTATTAGCTCCATTACTATTCATAATCATGCTAATGATATAGATGAAGAAGTTACCAATAATAGCACAGTAACATCCTTTGCTGATAACACAAAAATTTCTAGAAAAATAAGAAACCTAGAAGATATAGAATCTCTACAAACATGAACAAAATTTACGTTGTCAGAAGGCAATAATACGAAATTTAACTCGAAGAAATTTCAATTATTAAGGTACAGAAGAAGTGAGGAACTAAAATCCCTGGAATGCTATGCTCCAAATGGACAGGAAAGTCAGAGAAACTCTAAAGCAAAGGCTTTAAGAGTTATAATGACCGATGATGCGAAACTTGAAACACAAAATGAGATAGCAGTAAGCAAATCAAAAGAAATAACTGGACAGATACTGAGAACCTTTAAAAGAAGGGACAGGAATATAATCATTCCTCTGTTGAAAACACTAATCATACCGAAGTTGGAGTATTGTTCAGCCTTAATATTCCCACATGAAAAAGAAGACATAATGAACTAGACGCGAAATCAGAGAAAGCCAGAAAATACAAGAGAAACTAGTCCCTAATCTCTCACCGAAACCCTATAACCACTCGGACAACAGTGGAAAGTAGGAAAGGAAGAATGTGTCATGTCCCCAAACTAAAGGCTGGACAGGGAATCCGCAGGAAAATAATTTTGTTGTGAAAGGGCAAAGACTGCTACACCAGCTTCTCAAGCAACTACGGAACACGACTGGTATAGTGGTAGAAACCTTCAAAAGACGACTAGACTCCTAGCTCAGAACAATGCCAGATGAGCCGGGAGTACCTGGCTATGTGAAGTGGAGAGCAAAGAAATTAACTCTCTACTTCAGAAGAGGAGAAACGAGCCTGACCTACGTGAAATGAAGAATCATCGCACGGAGCACCTGGGAAGTTGAAAGGAAAAGTATATAAATAAAGTGGCAGGCCGAACCCACGGCTAGTGTTGGCTGAAGTCGAACCCAGGACTTTGTCTTTTCGATTCTCTCATTCCTTTACTGCAGTATTTCATTACCAAGCCGCCACGCACACCAACTCTGCTCATTATAAGACATTTTCAAAAACCAAAAGTTAGAAAATTGGAAAAAAGGCTTTTAAATTCATATCTACGAAAAAGTTCACTGAAACAGAATTAAAAAATAAATAAATAAAAACAGTATTTTTCTGTGCGTAAAGATTAAAACCTTGAAAAGAACAACGAAAATTTGAGACTTTTTATTCGTTGATCAACATTGAAAACAAAAAAATGGTGAGGAATAAAAGAGTATCGTACAATTTTTTTGCATTTAACTTTTAATAATGAGTGTTTTTGTCGCGTATTTTTCAGTTTTTCTTTTTTCTTTTTTCTCTAATAAACGTTGATTAAATCTTTGGGTGAAAATTGTTGAATCACTTTTCATTACAAGCGAATTTCGTCAACAAGTTTTTTTTTTTTTTTTTTTTTTTTAGGGGGTGAAAGAAATTTGTTTAATTGTACATTGTGAATTATATTGACAGTTCGTTTTGTCGCTTCGCAATAAAAGAATTCGAAATTATTCAATCGTAAAAAGTTTGATTGGGAAACAAAATTTTTTTTTTTTTTTTTTTTTTTTGGTGGTGGTGGGGTGGCGGCGGGATTTGCTTCTCTTTCAAAATAGGAAAGTAATAATGAAATTTTTAATGGTGAATTTTTATTGTAGAATTTTAAGTTTTTAATAATAATAATAATAATAAACATTTATTTAGTACATACTTTTATAGGATTTGTACGAATATTGCACTTTTCAACAAATGTGATGGGAGCTTTTCGTATGACGTATCATTTAAAATAATTTAGGCACTCTTTTACATGGCACCAACTTCCCTTTAATACAGAGGGAAAGCGAACGGCGGGAAGAGGGGTGGAATGCTTGGCAAACAATTTATATATATATATATATATATATATATATATATGGGATGAATTCACAATTAAACACTGCATTAGACATTCCCTGACGAGGTGTACTTCTGAATACATGAAAGGCTTTGGAATCACTTTTCTTTTTCCCTGTGGGTTGGCATATATATATATATATATATATATATATATATATATATATATATATATATATATACCGTCTGCCCAAAAAAAAGGGTTCACTCTAAAAACATTCATGGAATCATTTTTCAAACAATCAATATGAAACTTATACACGTAAAAGATACCTAAAACATCTACCTGTAAACCAAATTTCAGTTCGAAACTATAAAAAATAACGATTTATTAAATATTTCTCTAATAATACTACAACTGATGCTTGACAAACTAATCGAGAATCCTTTATTTCCATTTTCACTTTTGTAAATTCTAATATACGACTTCTTTTTTTTTTGCAGGGTTATAAAATATAGTGAATATGCAATTTTTAGAGGAAGACTGGATTATAATTAAGCATTATAGACTAGAAAAAGGATATGAACGAACGAAACTACTATCCGAATTTCCCAACAAAGGATGGACTCTTGGTGGTTTGGGAAAGCTTCTAAAGAAAATTGACGAGATTGAGGATATCAAAAGAAGAGAGGGAAGTGAGCGACTAAAAACTGTTCGCATACAAGACAATATTGACGACGTCGAAGAACGTATATTAAGTCAGGAGAACCAACCAGGAAGCCATATGACACCAGCTCGCGTATCAAAAGAGTTACAATTATCAGAAACTAGTGTGAGACGCGTAATTAAACAAGATGTTCAACTAAAACCTTTCAAAAGAGTGCACGGGCAAAAGATTACTCAAACTGATGAGCAGAAACGAGTTCAAAGATCAAAACAAATCTTACGGCGAGTAACATGTAATAAACTTTCAAAAGCTTTTTTCACTGATGAAGAGAGATTCACTGTGGAGCCACCTCAGAACAGTCAAAATGACGGAGTTTATTCGCACGTCCAATGTAAGAACCTGATAGCAGACTTTTTGTAACGAAGTCATTTCTCAGCTAGTGTCATGGTGTCGGTATATCAAAATTAGGAAAAACATCTATTCATTTTATTGAGCCTGGTGTAAAAGTCAACGCCGAGTACTATCGAAATACTCTGCTGCGAAACATGCTTCCCGAAATGCAAAATCTGGCCAACGGTGATTATTATCTTTTTCAGCAAGACGGAGCAACGTCCCATACAGCATTAGCAACTGTGGAATACTTAAAAAATAATGTCCCAGGATTACTTGAACCCCAAAATTGGCCACCTGACAGTCCTGACTTGAACCCTGTTGACTATGGAATCTGGGAAAATTTGGCACAGAGTTTACAGGAGCAGGGTGAGAAATGTTGATCACTCGCGTCAGCTTCTCGTGGAGAAGTGGGAAGAGATACCACAGGAGTAGATCGATTGAACCATTGATGAATTTCGTCCAAGATTGAAGAAAATTGTTGAAACATAAGGGAAACACATTGAACAATTTTTTTAATAGGAATTCCAAGAGTAAAATGTTAATTCGATTTCTTTTGTAAACTTAGGATTTAAGTTCTGTTTCGAAATTCAAAATCCTTTTTTTATTTTCATAGTTTTTTAATGGAGCCATTTCCTATATTTTATAAATCTTATGATGTATTTTATAACTAAAATGAGAATAAAAATTTTATTACCAAAGTTTTACTGCCTTTGTGGACTCCCAGAATTCAAAACTGGAGCGATGTTCACCAACAAAATTTGTTGAACATAAACAATCCTCATTAAATCATTAATTTTGAATATAATAATCTTCAAATTGGTGTACATATATACTGTTTACATAGTTTTGCTCTGTATGAGTTTCATTGTGATTGGTTAATAAATGTTAATTTCATGGCTGTTTTTAGAGTGAACGCTTTTTTTTTGGCAGATTATATATAATATATATATATATAATATATATATGCTGCTCATTATTTCTGGTGGATTATTTTTAATAGGTAATAAATTCACCTCATGAATTCAGTATTATACTGAGGACAAATACTCGTATATTCTAAACATGTTAATGACTGCTTTTAGTTAAAACACAAACATTTATCACAATTAAAACGCTCTTCAAAGGCAGTTTGTCTTCCTCTCACCAAGGTTTTTTTCTTTATATATATATATATATAATATATATATATATATATATATAATATATATATATATATATATATACAGGGTCCACCAAAAAAAAACATGCGTCCGTACTTTTTCTTTTAAACTCATTAATTTCTTTTAACTTTTGATAAAACTTTAACAAAATAAAATAACGTTATCTGACAACATTTAATTTTTAGCACAGTAGCTGAATAGACCTCATTTTAGCACGTAAACAAAAATAGAATGTAAAGATACCATAAATACTCAAAATTTCTTTATTATACAACCAAAAATTCCTTTCATATAAAATTGTTATTAAAATGTCAAGCTAAAAATACTGTTCAGTATGTTTTTCTCCAACTTCTATTACTTTCCGAAGTCTTGGTCTAAATTGATCTACTGCTGAATCAATCTGGTCTTGTGGGAATTCGGCCCATTATTCAATCAGAACATCTCTCAGGTGGTTAATATTTCTGATTTTCTTACCGCATAAACTCGTTCTGACAAGTTTTCCCAGATCCCATAATCAACAGGATTCAAATCAGGACTGTTCGGAGGCCAATTCTCCCGTTCAATAAATTCGGGAACGTGTTCATTTAAATTAGCAAAATGACCTCCATTTGCCAGAGCACGCATCTCTGGAATCATGCTTGCTAAAAGAACATTTCGATAATATTCGCCATTAACTTTCACACCGGGCTCAACGAAATGAAGAGATGTTTTTCCCAGCTTGGAAACACCGACAGACACCATAATACTTTTAGAAAAGTGGTTCCTTGTTGCATACAGTCTTTCGTCCGAAATTAGATTCTTTAATTGATTGGATTCTGAGTATACTCTGTTGTTCTGAGAGTTCATTGGTGGTTCTACAGTGAATATTTTTTCATCAATTAAAAATGTTTGACTCGCTTTCATAACTGTGATGCGTCTTAGCATTTTTTTTTGCATTTATGACTCGTTTTTCTTGGTCAGTGGTGCTGATCTGTCCACGTACTGTACACTTTTGTATGGTCTAAGTCCGAGGTCTTCTTTTACAATTCGCCTTACACTAGTTTCTGATATTCCAATCGACTTTGAAATCTGTGCTGGAGTCTCGTGAGTGCCTGGCTTATCTTCTTGGCTAAGAATTCGGGAAGAAACTTCTTCAATGTTTTCTTCCGTTCTAACACTCCTTGGACGACCACTACCTTTTTTTCTAACAGTACTGCCTGTAGCATCAATTTTTTTCAGCAACGTATCCAGTCCGCCCAGTGTCGATCCTTCATTGGGGAATCCTGCCAATAGTTTGCGCCTTCCATATCCCCTATTAAGCCTATAATGCTTAATAATTATTTTATCTTCATCAGAGAATGGTATTTGAGGGATATCTACAGTCATTTTTTATTTGAGGGATATATACAGTCATTTTTTTTATCTGAAAAAAGAGAGCGAAATTATTTCAATGTGCACTTGGATTTATGGAACTAAAAAATAAAGTTAATATTAAACAACCAAATTTAATCATTCAGTTATAAAAATTGGCAGGCTTATATAAAATTCAATGGTAATTATTGTCTGCAAATTTTGTATATATCATCCAAACACATTTTGACTTACTCGGTTACAATCAAGCGCATGTTTTGTTTTGGCGGACCTGTTTATATATATATATATATATATATATAGGGTGGCTCAAACGTCGCTCATCAGGAATTTTCAGTGTTGACTATTCTTTTTTTATTTTAGGTAGTATCTGGTATTCCATGCATTAAAACCAAGCTCACCCTCTCGTCTATTGTTAATTTCGCAGCCATCCCCTACCTGAAAGAAAAAATATATAATCATCACTGAAAATTCCTATGATGCGCGACTTTTGCGCCATCCCTGTCGATACAAACGGGTGTGTATATATATATATATATATATATATATATATATATATATATATATATATATATATATATATATATATATATATACTGTATATAAATTGGCTCTTCCTATTCCGAAATTGAAACTTTTTTCATTATCGTTTCGGCCGGAATTAAGCGGAATTACAGTCGGAATCGAGGATTTATCGCACATCGGAATCGGTGAGAATAAGATTCGAAATTCATTTGATGTAATTTCCTGCATGGATTACAATTCTATTATCATATACCGGAGATGAAACGTTTCAATTTTTTTTTTCCAAACGTTACCCAATTAATGGTGACAAAACTAAATTAATGGTAACTAAATAAGTAGTGAAGCTCGCAGTTATTTAGTCATTCCTTCGTTCTTCACTGTATATATATATATATACCTCCTGCGCAAGATCTAAAGGGTCATATGACCGAAGGGACCCGCAGCTTTGATCTAAATCACGGGTAGCTACATAATCTGGACGCGAAGGACGGTCTCCCATCCAACTACGACCCAGACCCAGTGTCGCCTAATTTCGCTGATCGACGGGAAGCGGCGTTACAACATTGGCCACGACAAAGGTCAGGATATATATATATATATATATATATATATATATATATATATATATATATATATATATAATTCTTATACGGAGAGAGAACCAGCTTCCGTAACTCAGTGAGTAACACTCTCTCCCTGGGGTCGTGGGTTCGAAACCTGATGATGCTGGTAGTAATAATAATAATAGAGGACTTAGAGCAATAGGTCGCATGAGCTGGCCTGATCGCTGTGCCAATTTCTGGCTCTCCTAAATGATTATTATTATAAAGACAGTATATAGGATTCAATCCTCTTTAATAGTGAAGTATTCCTTTGACTATTTTTAATGAAATAACGATTAATGACCCTCATTATTGGAACGTATTCATTAAAATTAACAGAATCTCGCAACTACTTTTTATTACCGTATCGCCAATGAAGGTTTAAATGAAAAGGCGCAAAACTGATTCATATTAGGGTGGAATTTTAAATTAGTATCAGCGTGTTTTATACGAGAATTCATATTCGATCGAAGTTATGAAGGCGAAGTTTTTACCGGCATCGGAATCGAATCAATATTATTTTTCCTCGAATTTGGAGAGTAGAATAGGATTTTTAATCCGAATTCGATTTAGATTCGAGTCCAGAAAGGTGGGAATTGTACTAATATATATATATACTAGGGGCACTCAATATATTTTGCCCCCACCTTTTTTTTCTTAGCTAAATAATAGGCAATGGGGCTGAAATGTCTTTTGGGCCGTAATTTTGAACTTTCTGCGCTTCACATAACCGGATTTTTCCAGTTTGAACCTCCCCTCCTTGTATAAAACCGATGGTTAATGCAATTTGAAAAATGGCGTCTGACAGTGCTGTGCGTCGTAAACAAAGAGCTGTTATCAAGTTCATCATAACCGCAGAGAAGGAAACAGTTGGAAATATTCACAAACGTCTACAAAACGTTTACGGAGATGCTGTTGTTGATCGAACCACAGTTGGACGATGGTCTAAACGTGCGAGATCATCGGAGAGAGGGAGAGCCAGCCTCAATGATGAGCCACGCAGCGGTCGCCCGGCATCGGCTGTCACATCTCACACTGTGCAACGTGCTAACAGCATCATTCGATCAAATCGGCGCGTCACATACAAGGAGCTATCACTGGAGCTAGGAATTGTGAAGGAAGTGTGAATACGATAATTCAGCAACTGGGATACTCAAAAGTGTGTTCACGGTTTGTTCCTCGCCAACTGACTGAAGATCACAAAGCCCAAAGAAAAGAAATTGCTTTCGAGTCAGGGATGACTTCCTTTCACGAATTGTGACGGGATGAGAATTGGGTACACCACTTTGAACCTGAAACAAAACGCCAATCCATGGAGTGGCATCACGCAGACTCCCCCACGCAAGAAAAAGTTAAAAATGGCTCTCTCTGCATGAAGGTTATGGCCACCATCTTCTTGGACATGAAAGGGGTGATTCTGGTGGACATTATGAAGAAAGGACAATCAACTCAGAGGCATGTATTGCTACCCTACAGAGACTCCAGAGACGTATAAAGCGAGTTCGACCGGAAAGAAAACTGGAAGACGTCCTTCTTTTGCACGATAACGCAAGATCACAACAGTTTGCAAACAAGAGAGGCCATCACAAAAATGCACTTGATAAGGTTGTTGAGGAGGTTAAGAGATGGCTCCAGCGGAACCCAGCGGACTTTTAACAGCAAGAAATAAAGGCCCTTGTTTCGAGGTGGAGGAAAGCCATAGAAAAGGATGTGGAAAAATAAAAACTTGTAAAAAAGGTATGTAACTACTTGTATACAAAATTTCTGGAACTTGCAACGAAACTTGGAAAGAAAAAAAAAGGTGGGGCAAATTATATTGAGTGGTCCTCGTGACTAATATATATATATATATATATATATATATATATATATATATATATAATATATATATATCTGCGCCTCGTGGTTTGGTGGTTAGCGTCGCTGAACTACGAATCCATCGGCCTCGGGATCGAGACCGATGACGGCAGGCGGCGCGCAGCAAAAACCAGCTGTTCATCCTTCTACACAAAGAAAGTGGTTGGTAGATAAATGGGTTAAGACGCTGGGCTGCTGGTGGGGCGTGGTTCGGATTCCACGTTAAAATGTAGATCTAAGGTAGAGTGACAAGCTTGACATTCGTCAGAATGAACAATTCGGGTGGGAGCAAACCAAAGGTTAACCAAAGGATAAATATATATATATATGTTCGGCAAGTGATTCATACATTGAAGTCAAGTAAGGCTACTGAACCTGATAATACATGTGCTAGGATTCTCAGAGAAAGGGAAGAAAGCTTATCTGAGGCATTAACTATTTTGTTTGCTAGGTCAATTAATTATGCAAAAGTACCAGATGAATGGAAAAAAGCTAATGTACTACCCATTTGCAAAAAGGTAGTAAGGAGGAGGTTGGAAATTATAGGCCTCTTAGTGTGACATCATTGGTAGGAAAGGTACTAGAAAGAATTATAAAGAATAATATTCAAGATCATTTGGAGAATTTTTATCTTATTTCAAGTTCACAACATGGATTTAGATCCGGAAGGTCTTGTTTGTCTAATCTCTTAGACTTTTTAGAATTTGTAACTGATCAGGTTGATAATGGAAATGATGTAGATGTTATTTATTTGGATTTTAGTAAAGCATTTGACAAGGTTCCACATAGGAGACTTCCATTTAAATTAAAAGTTCATGGGATATTAGGGTCAGCTATAAACTGGGTGGAAAAATGGTTAGAAGACAGAGAACAGAGTAATTCTAACTGGTCATGAATCTGGGTGGCAGAAAGTGTAAAGTGGGGTACCACAGGGATTAGTTTTAAGTCTGTTACTCTTTATTTTATATCTAAATGATTTAGAGAAAGGCGTAGGTTGTAAAATTTCTAAATTTGCAGATGATACAAAAGTAGTTACTCCAGGTACAAATATAGAAAATTCTTATAAACTGCAAAACGATCTTGATAGATTAGTTGCTTGGGCTAGTAAATGGCAGATGGCATTCAATGTTCAAAAATGTAAAGTCATGCATTTTGGTAGAAATAATGAAAACTTTAGTTATGAGATGCAAGGGAACTGGTTGGAGGATGTTAGATAGGAAAGGGATCTTGGCAAAATAGTTGGTAGTGATCTAAAAAATTTTAAGCAGTGCTTAGAGGCTAGAAATAAGGCAAATAAAATGTTAGGTATTATTAAGAGGAATGTTAGTTACAAGAGTAAGGAAGTCATCTGTAAATTATATAATTCTTATGTTAGACCTCATTTACAATACTGCATTCAAGCTTGGTCCCCTCACCTTAGACACGAGATTGATAGGCTTGAAGGTGTGGAACGTAGGGCAACCAAGCTTATCCCTAACCTAAGAAGATTGGAATACAGGAATAGGTTAAAGGAAATAGGTATATTTAGTTTTCAGAGATGTTGTATGAGGGGAGATATGATATAGATGTTCAAAATGTTTTCAGGTTTGGACAGTTTAGAATTTAGATGTATGTAACTTTTTCTCACTAGAGACTGATGGGATAACTCGTGGGCATAATAACAAAATTAGAAAACAGACTTGTTGACTTGATCTACGAGAATACTTTTTCAGTCATATAGTAGTAGATTTTTGGAATGACTTGCCATATGATCTACAGAAGCTAAGGCCAACAAAGACCCTAAGATCCACTCTAAGGTTAGCCCGAGAGAAAGAAGAGAGTAGGGGGTTAAAAAAGAGAATAAGGGGTTAAGTAGCAAAACCTATCATTCGTGGGTTAATATTCATTCAGAAAAAGAGAGAAACACTCACCATCATCATCCGCCAGCCACTGCCGACAAGTCGGAAAAATAGTCGAAGAGAGTAGGAAAGGGGTGAAAGATGAAAAGAAGTAAAATAAGAACGCTTACAAACCATGCAAACAGGCTTAACTCAAACACTGTCATACCATGCAAACTATAGACATGCAAGTAAAGAGAAGATAAAAAAGTATGAAGAGTATAACAAAAAGTGGGTTAGTTTACGCTACAAGCTACATCTAAGTTCGTATTAGTCTAATTTTTTTTCCATATAATTTTATTACTGGCATATCACACGCTGGCATGTCACAAGTGGGTATTAATCGTCACCAGACTCAAACCTCGACCACTACCCGAGAGCTCCTGTTGCTAATTGTTTTCTTATTTTAAACGACGTTAATATTTTTAAAATGCCTATCTAAACGGTTTTTAAACATTAACGCTGGTAGAGTTCACGACGGACGCGGGAAGATTATCTCATTTGTCAATTACTTTAAAGGTAAAAACGTTTTTAGCAATGTTAGTAGTGAAACGTCTGCCACGTAATTTAAATCCGTTATTACGAGTATTGATATTATCGAAAATGAACAATTTGTCAAAATTTACGTTATCGATTTTATTAACGATTTTGAAAACTTCACTAAGCTCCCCCCTTAATCTCCTAGTTTCGAGTGAATGCAAGTCTAACTGTTTAATCCTATCTTCATAAGACGTGTTGCGTAGTGACGGAATTAGTTTCGTGGCGCGTCGCTGAACCCTTTCTAACCTTTCAATATCCTCACGCAAATACGGGCACCAAAACTGAACGATATATTCTAAGTGAGGTCTAACTAGGGACTTGTAAAGGGGCAATATAATATTCTTCGATTTAAATTCGAAATTACGCGCTATGAAGCCTAACATCCTATTAGTTTTTGCGAAAGACTCCAGGCACTGGTTCCTAACTTTTAAATCCTTAGATACGCGTACGTCTAAATCTACTTCCTCTTCAACGCTCGCTAACTGTATCATCCATCGTGTACGTGTAATTGTTGTTACCAGAACCTATATGCAAAACTTTACATTTGTCTACGTTAAATTGCATCTGCCACTTATCCGTCCACTCCATAATCCTATTTACATCGTCTTGGAGCCTACTTCTATCATCCACGTTAAGAACTTTACCCCTTATTTTAGTATCGTCCGCGAATTTTGACACGTTATTGGTCAAGCCTACATCTATGTCGTTAATGTAGATTACGAATAGCAATGGGGCTAACACTGAACCCTAAGGGACACCGCTACCTACATCCAACTACCCCGATTCCATACCATTAACAACGACCCTCTGTTTCCTGGCACGAAGCCATTCCTCTAACCAGTTAGTTACCTGACGGCATATACCGTGCGCTTTAACCTTCGCAATTAATCTTCTATGCAGAACTGTATCGAACGCTTTTTTAAAGTCTAAATAAATAACGTTAGCCGCTGTATGCCTACCCTATTCACGCACTACTTCGTTATAAAACTCTAATTAGTTAAACAAGCTCTCTGGCGTCGAAACCCATGCTGACTACTATTAATCAAATCGTGACTTTCTCAGTGATCGACGATACGATCCCTAAATACGTATTCCAAAAATTTACCGACAATTGACGTTAAGCTAATATGCCTATAATTGCTAGCTACTGTGCGGTCGCCTTTTTTAAAAATGGGCGTAACGCTAACTAATTTGAAGTCTTCAGGAATAATCCCCGCTTCCAGTGACTTGCTAAAAATTATTGTTAAGGGAACTACGATAACGTCTTTCAAAATTTTCAAATGTCTAGAATAAAGCGCGTCTGGGCCTGGAGGTTTGCTAACTTTTAGCTTATCGATATAATGCGCAATCTCACCCTCGTAAACAGTTATTTCATTCAAAATAGTCTCGCTACTAAATGGAACGATATCGTCCACGTGGGGGACATTATTTGCGTCTTCTTCGATAAAAACTGTCGCAAAAAAAGTTGTTAAAAATACCCGCCATCGCCTGAGCGTCGGAAGCCAAAGCGCCGTTACCGTCCACTAGAGGGCTTATGTTATCTTTTACCGGCTTACGATTATTTTATTAACGTAGTCAAAAAAACTTTTTCAGATTATGTTTACTATCCGCAGCTACAAGTATCTCAAAATTACGCTTAACATTCCTAACAGATCTTTTAACCTAACGTCTAAGCGCGATATATCTATTAAATTAGCTACCGTGCCATTGCGCTTATTAAGTCTATACGTTGTATTACGCTCGTTCATGAACTCACCTATTTCCCAGTCCACCACTTGGGCCTACGCGGAATAAACTCCCTTTCGATATTCAAAAAAACTTTCTTTAACGCCTCCCATTGAAAATTTGCGTCATAAGCCATAAATAAATTATCCCAGTCCACTATTCTCATCCTATCCGCAAAACTATTAAAATTAGCCCTACGAAAATCAGGGACTTCTATTACGTTACTATCCTTACTGTTTTCTATCAATAGCTTAAACCTAATAATTTGGTGTCACTACATCCCAAACTCTCACCTACATCCAAACCTTCGACTATATTTTCGTCGTTCGTCATCACCACGTCTAAAATATTGTCATCGCGCGTTGGTTCGGTAACCATTTGTCGTAAAAAATTATCTTCCATGAACTCAGTCTCAAACCCTCATCATTACCAGTAAAAGTCTCGTAATTAACGTTAGGGTAGTTAAAGTCTCCGACAACTATACCATTCCGATTATTAAATAAAGTTACTAAGAAGTGTGTAAAATCTAGTATCGGTATCGAGGGGTTGAACGAGAGGTCTATAAACGAAATTAAGCTAATACTACGCGCCCTAACTTCAACGCATATCGCATTAATTGCTGCCGGAAAATCTATCTTAATCTCGATAGCCCTAAAGGAATTACGAATTTACAACAAAACGTCGCCACCAATCCTCTGTAATCTATCGTTAGTAAAAAGTTTAAAACCCGCTGTATCAAGTTTCCCCCAACAAGTCCCGAGTTACGGTATTTAACCACGTTTCGGTTATAGCAACTATATCGTAGTTCCCGGAATAAATTATCGGCTTAAATTCGTTCAATTTATTTCTAATACTACGTGCGTTACAATAAAAGACGTTTAAATTAATTTTTACAATGGATCGGCGTTTTAAACTATTTTTCACGTCGGACCGGCGTTTCCCGGACCTACAACGTTTAAAGAGGGCTTCGAATTATACAGCTTTCGAACGTTCTCATCAATTAACCTACCCGATCTTTTATAAAAAGATTAGGATCAATAAATTCTGACCCCAGCTTTACGAAGGGTACATTTTCCTGAGCACAAATCTCTTCTAGTTTAGTGCTCAGAAATATGGTTTTTGACGTAATCCTAAAATTTAAGCCGTGCCTTGGGGTAATACCTAGAACTAAAGACCTATCTGACCTTGCCTTCAGGGACCTAATTAACTCCCTGTATCTCTCCAAAAGGTCAGGCACTCTCGTATCGGGCCTATACAAGTCGTTGCCCCCTACCATCGTCACCAACATCGAGTGACGGGAGGCAACATCAATCCTATCTACTTCGTCACTAATTCTGTCAACCCTGGCCCCTGGTAGACAGGGGCCACGGACAAAAACTCATCGGACAAAAACTCACCACTTAAATGCAAAAGAGGACAAAAACTCACCAGACAAGTGTTTTTGCGAAATACATACACTCTAGTCTAGATCTTAAGATCTCAAGATTTTAGACTCATTGTAGATAATTACTCTTCATCTTTCAAGTTGTTCATCTTTCAAATTGTTCTGTTTTTAACCAACCAACCAATATTAATTTTTCAACAACCTACCAATCTTTCGTTATAAATTAATGCCCAGTTAGGTCAAATGAATGTCTGGTTAGGTCAATTGAATGTCAGATTAGGTCAATTGAATGCCCGGTTAGGTCAATTGAATGCCTGGTTAGGTCAACTGTACGCCCTTGACGATTGGTTAGGTTAAGTCATGATATTTTCGTTAAAACCACATTATTTATTTAAAGTGCTCTAACATGTTTGGTTTTAATTTCTCCAAAAAAAGAAACTTATTTTGAAATCAATGACCAAAACTACATTAGTATACCGATTTGCTTAAAAACGGAACAATTAAAAGATGAAGAGTAATTATCTACAATGAGTCTAAAATCTTAAGATCTAGACAAGAGTGTATGTATTTCGCAAAAACATTTGTCCGGTGAGTTTTTGTCCTCCTTTGCATTTAAGTGGTGAGTTTTTGTCCGGTGAGTTTTTGTCCTGGATTCGGTAGACAGACCCTCCTCCTCTTGGTTGGATTCCGTTCAACGAACTCCTTAGTGCGTCATATGGATAAGGAGTCCCCAATTAAAATAGTTTCCCCCTCGTTCACATCCCTATCCAACTGGGTGAAACTGTTCGAAACCTCGATAGAGGGGGGGGGGGTTCCTCTCACCTAACATACGTGGCCTAGCTCCACCCTTAACTACTCTAAATCCCTCCCCGTATACTAATCTTGGACCAACCTTAACCCCTTACTCAACTCTGTCTAACCTTCCCGATAAGCTACCTATACTAGAAACTAGGTTCCTAACCTCACCCTTCAACTTACTAACGTCTTCAACGTTAGTATAGGTTCGGCCTTCGTCACCTGTAAGCCTACCCCTGCCCTCATCAAGCGTTGCAAGTCTTTCCGTCACCTCGCGTGCACTACGTTTTAAATCAACCATCTCTTTGCTTAACTCACAAAAGAAACAAACCGATCTCTCGATAATCGCCATAGGACTGCCGTTATAATCTTTAAAATCAGTATACCATCGATTAACCCCCATACCTAGCACATGACGCTTTCTGCGACGGCATCGCGCAAGTTAAGGTAGTTAATGTTTATAACCGTCACAAGTTTAAATTAAATTAAGCCGGCACGCTATGAAATCTTCTAAATCGCTAAAAATCACTAATATTCATTTACTTAACAATAACAATGTGAATATAAACGCAAGTATATAAAATTCAGAACTTTCCAATAGTAAATTTATTGGCAATATCCAAAAATAGAAACAATATCAGAGTCCAGGGAATGCGTCTGCTCAGTAAGGAGTCTGGCTGACGATGTGGTAAACAGTAGCTCGTTAGTAAATTTTAAGAAAAATTTAGACACTTTCATGAGTGAAAGAGATAGTTTGTAAATTGTATATAGTATTTATTCTTAGCTTAAGTTACGTAGGCTACTTTGGTAGTAGTAAATAGTTGTATATTAATTAGCCGACTTTAGTTTGACATTTTGCAAGGTTTTTATTATTATTAAAATGTAGTTCGTGACTTGAATTACCTCGATAGGCCCGAGTGGCTACATGTTTTCCAAATGTATATATATATATATATATATATATATATATATATAATATAATATAATATATATATACAGTATATATAGTTCACATTTTACTCAAACGTTTTATCAATACATTTTTTACATCTCGTTTTAAAAAAAAAATAAAAATGTGAAAATCGTTCCTTGCCGACTTCCAGTTGAATATTGCTCAGCTGAGTCTAAAAATGTTGACAAAACATTTTGAAAAATTGCACACATTTCTTCAACAAATTAAGATTTCTTTACTCAACGAATTGCTTAATTTAAAACATTTATTTGGTGGTTGGTTACTTGTTATTTTGTTTCATTTAGACTTCGACGACGGCTGGTCATTAGGATGGGAAGGCAAGATCGAACCGAAAATATTACTAACAGCAAGCTCGTCATTGTTGTTCTTGAGACTTAGAATGGACCATTTCGGGTTTTTTTTTTCAGTTCTGTGATTTTCTGTCACGGAGAACGTTTCAGTGTGACTCTTACCCATTTCATTGAAAGGGAATTTCATCGACATTCTAATTCTTATTTAAACTAACCTAACCTAACCTAAGAACTTCTAACTCCCTCTAAAAAACCCTCACCTAAAACGACAATGAACCAACACGGAAATCAATAGGAAAAAACATATGTTCTTTTACGGCAGGTTCTTCCTTTTCAAGTTCAACAAATGGTTAGTTAGTTCTTGTTTACTTTTTCATCGTCGACTTCCAATTTGGAAGTCGCTCCGCAAAATGGCAGCAAAATATTAGAACCCAAATTGCAAACTGCCCATTTTAGGATCTCTCTATGGGACATAATACAAAATCCAGGAAGGAATCCAATCTCTCTCTCTCTCTCTCTCTCTCTCTCTCTCTCTCTCTCTCTCTCTCTCTCTCTCTCTCTCTCTCCCTCTCGGAGACTCTTAAATTCGCCGTAGCAACAACGGTAATCACCCACAAAAAAATTGATTATTCATAACGGACAAATATACGGGGCTAGATACAGGGACCTCGCACTAATATTCCTCACCGGAAAGAGTTTTTTTACTCTCGTGGTGGCACAACACCGCGAAGTACGAACGACTCAATATATCACTTGCAGTATAAACACTTTTCACGGCGGGAGACTCAAGTTGAAACTAGGCAGCATTTAAAGAATTGGCAGACACGTACATATGACAGACATCCAATTAAAGAAAACATGCTCACACACTTGCTTGCGTTAACATGTCTAAGAATAGAGTAGATAAGTATTTTCTAGAAATACCAAATTTACTAATAAATAAAAATCTTAATATATATATATATATATATATATATTATATATATATTATATATATATATATGGAAGGGATAAGGTGAGGTAGAGTTGCGTTTCTGATGTCATTTTCTTTTTTCTCTTTTGGGTGGCTGAGTGCACGTGACAGGTGAGGGCATAGTGTGAAAAATCTGATTTCCGTTTTCAACGAGACTTTTACTGGTAATGATGAGGGTTTGAGACTGATTGAGTTCATGGAAGATAATTTTTTACGACAGGTGGTTACCGAACCAACGCGCGGTGACAATATTTTAGACGTGGTGATGACGAGCGACGAAAATATAGTCGGAGGTTTAGAAGTAGGTGAGAGTTTGGGATGTAATGATCACCAAATTACTAGGTTTAAGCTATTGATAGAAAACAGTAAGGATAGTAACGTAATAGAAGTCCCTGATTTTCGTAGGGCTAATTTTGATAGTTTTGTGGACAGGATGACAGTAGTGGACTGGGATAATTTATTTATGGGTAATGACGCAAAATTTCATTGGGAAGCGTTTAACCCTTTAAGGCCGGAATTTTTTGTTGGGTCAAGTTATCAATGCGTGTATTTGAAACGTTAGTAATTTGTACCAGTCGTCCTGAAAGGGTTAAAGAAAGTTTTTTGATTATCGAAAGGGAGTTTATTCCTCGTAGGCCCAAGCGCACAAGAAATCATGGTAGGCCTAAGTGCTGGACTAGGGAAGTAGGTGAGTTCATAAACGAGCGTAACAGAGCGTATAGACTTAATAAGCGCGATGGCACGGTAGCTAACTTTAATAGATATATCGAGCTTAGCCGTCAGGT
Source organism: Bathynomus jamesi (assembly GCA_023014485.1). NCBI lineage: Eukaryota > Metazoa > Arthropoda > Malacostraca > Isopoda > Cirolanidae > Bathynomus > Bathynomus jamesi. The sequence continues at coordinate 347,738 of JAJOZX010000165.1, forward strand.
TAAAAGATCTGTTAGGAATGCTAAGCGTAATTTTGAGATACTTATAGCTGCGGATAGTAAACATAATCCAAAAAGTTTTTTGACTACGTCAATAATCGTAAGCCGATAAAAGAAAACATAGGCCCTCTAGTGGACGCTAACGGAGCTTTGGCTTCCGACGCTCAGGCGATGGCGGGTATTTTTAACAACTTTTTTGCGACAGTTTTTATCGTAGAAGACGTATATAATGTCCCCGAGGTGGACGATATCGTTCCATTTAGTAGCGAGACTATTTTGAATGAAATAACTGTTTACGAGGGTCCATTAACAAAAATTTTTAATAGTCACTGGAAGCGGGGATTATTTCTGAAGACTTCAAATTAGCTAACGTTACGCCCATTTTTAAAAAAGGCGACCGCACAGTGGTTAGCAATTATTGGCCTTTTCGCTTAAGGTCAGTTGTCGGTAAACTTTTGGAATCCGTTGTTAGGGATCGTATCGTCGATCACTTAGAAAGTCACGATTTGATTAATAGTAGTCAGCATGGGTTTCGACGCCATAGATCTTGTTTAACTAGGCTGACCATATTTCCTTGAGACAAAAACGGGACATTGGGATGGCAAAAAAGGGACGGGGGTTATGTAATATTCTGTATTCATGAAAAAGTAAGTACATAAACATATTGAGCTTACAATTATTCTTCAGTGACAGAACCCATACAAAAACCCATACAAAACGGTACTGTCCCGTTCAAAACGGTACGTATGGTCAGCCTATGTTTAACTAATTAGAGTTTTATAACGAAGTAGTGCGTGAGTACGGTAGGCATACAGCGGCTAACGTTATTTATTTAGACTATAAAAAAGCGTTCGATACAGTTCCGCATAGAAGATTAATTGCGAAGGTTAAAGCGCACGGTATACGCCGTCAGGTAGCTAACTGGTTAGAGGAATGGCTTCGCGCCAGGAAACAGAGGGTCGTTGTTAATGGTAGGGAATCGGGGTAGTTGGATGTAGGTAGCGGTGTCCCTCAGGGTACAGTGTTAGGCCCATTGCTATTCATTAACGACATAGATGTAGGCTTGACCAGTAACGTGTCAAAATTCGCGGACGATTCTAAAATAAGGGGTAAAGTTCTTAACCTGGACGATAGAAATAGGCTCCAAGACGATGTAAATAGGATTATAGAGTGGACGGATAAGTGGCAGATGCAATTTAACGTAGACAAATGTAAAGTTTTGCATATAGGTTCTCGTAACGACAATTACACGTACACGATGGATGATAGACAGTTAGAGAGCGTTGACGAGGAAGTAGATTTAGGCGTACGCGTATCTAAGGATTTAAAAGTTAGGAACCAGTGCCTGGAGTCTTGCGCAAAAGCTAATAGGATGTTAGGCTTCATGTCGCGTAGTTTCGAATTTAAATCGAAGAATATTATATTGTCCCTTTACAAGTTCCTAGTCAGACCTCACTTAGAATCTGCCGTTCAGTTTTGGTGCCCGTATTTGCGTGAGGATATTGATATGTTAGAAAGGGTTCAGCGACGCGCCACGAAACTAATTCCGTCACTACGCAACAAGTCTTACGAAGATAGGTTTAAAGAGTTACACTTTCATTCACTCGAAACTAGGAGATTAAGGGGGGAGCTTACTGAAGTTTTCAAAACCGTTAATAAAATCGATAACGTAAATTTTGACAAACTATTCACTTTCGATAATAGCAATACTCGTAATAACGGATTTAAATTACGTGGCAGACGTTTCATTACTAACATCACTAAAAACGTTTTTACGTTTAAAGTAATTTATAAATGAGATAATCTTCCCTCGTCCGTCGTGAACTCTACCAGCGTTGATATGTTTAAAACCCGTTTGGTTCTTTTGCATTATCCTCCCAACACTAATTTTTTTATATAATGTTGGTTTGGTTTTGGTTATGGTACTTTATTTTCCTTCCATTATAAAAAAAAATTAGTGTTGGTATTAGGTTAGGTTAGGTTTGGGGATCTTTTCCGTTTGACTGCCGCCATTGAAACATAATTAAACTTTTTGTATTTTAACTGAAATGTCTTGATGATACAAATTAAGTTACTTTATAAAAAAGCTTTTCTTAATTTCCCCTTCAAATTTTGTTTCTTATAAACAATTTTAATTACTTTCAAGATTCAATCTTAATTTTTAAGTTTTAATCGTGTACTGAGAAAAATAAGGGGATCACCTGAAGATCAGGGCCTCCAGCCTTCTTTAGTTAGCTTTATAAGGCTAACTAACAAAAATATCACGACCTAACCTAACCAATCGTCAAGGTCGTACAGTTGACCTAACGATTGGTTAGGTTAGGTCGTGATATTTTCGTTAGTAAGGCTAAGTAAAGAAGGCTGGGGGGACTCACCTCTTATGTTTCAATGGCGGCAGTCAAACGGAAAAGATCCAGGTTTGGTTAGGTTAGGTTAGGTTAGGGTAAAAACAGCCCGCCGCAGGCGTTAGCCGTTATAAAAAAAAATTAGTGTTGGGAGGATAATGCAAAAGTACCAACCGTTTAGATAGGCATTTTTAAAAATATTAACGTTGTTTAAAATAAAACAATTAGCAACAGGAGCTCTGGGGGTGATGGTCGAGGTTTGAGTCTGTTGACGATTAATACCAGCCTGTGACATTCCAGCGTGTGATATGGCAGCAATAAAGAAAAATTAGACTAACACGAACTTAGATGTAGCTCGTAGCGTAAACTATCCCACTTTTTGTTATACTCTTCATACTTTTTTTTTTTCTTATCCTCTCTTTACTTGCATGTCTGTAGTTTGCATGGTATGACAGTGTTTGAGTTAAGACTGTGTTTGCATGGTTTGTAAGCGTTCTTATTTTACTTCTTTTCATCTTTCACCCCTTTCCTATTCTCTTCAACTATTTTTCTGACTTGTCGGCAGTGGCCGGTGGATGATGATGGTGAGTCTTTCTCTCTTTTTCTGAATGAATGTTAACCCACGAATGATAGGTTTTGCTACGTACTTAACCCCTTATTCTCTTCTTTTAACCCCCTACTCTCTCCTTTCTTTCGGACTAACCTTAGAGTGGATCCTCGGGTCTTTGTTAGCCTTAGCTTCTGTAGATCTGTAGAACTCCATTTAGTTGTTTGACACTTGCTATAAGAGTGATATCTTTACCTTTCCACTTTAGGCAGTTAAAGTCAAAGAGAAATTAACAAAATATCACATCTAATTGACTCTGATTCATCAGTTGTATTGTTGCAAACCTTGAAATTTCGTAGAAACCGGTTAACTATTTCCGTGCTGTTTATAAACAAAAGCATACAAAGATTGGTGATTGAAAAATTCACTAAAGAAGGGGAGTGTGAGGTGTCGAGGTTTTGACTATAGGGGAGTGAAGGAGGATGGTCTCAATTACTCCGAGGGATAGGTGATGTCACTCGTGTATGTCCACTGATCAGTGCTCGTGAGAGTGGCCGCGGGGATATCGAGAGATGGCTGTAGGAATTTTGGCGAAAAACAAAGCGCCTTGTTCCAAACGGATGAAAGGGAACTTAAATTTTTTCTTTTCAAATGTAACTAATCAAGTAAGAATAATTTGCTTTGTTTCGCTTTTTATGACATATGCTGTACTTTCACCACTTAAGAAAATATCACTTTGCCTGTATTTGATATTCACACAGCTACTGGCATTTATCAAAGATAATTTACTGCTACATTTTCACTATTATTCGACTTTTTTATGGATTTCGATCGGAACACGTGTTACCGCTACACAGGACATAAAGATTATAATGTATATGTACGGAATGTCTCCAAAAAATTTTCCACACTTTAGTTGCAGATAGTACAAATATGTTTGGGTATTATTGGTATTTATCGTGTTACAAGAAACAATATAAACTGGCGCAAGTGTTGAAAATGTTAATTTGCATCCAAACACACTTTACATCGTCGGAACGACACACTTGTGCACAAGATGTTTAGGGAAGTATCGTCCCATTAGAGAGAGAGAGAGAGAGAGAGAGAGAGAGAATCTTATTAGGACTCCATAAAAACTTTTTCTTCCTAAAAATAGAAACTGTCCGTAGAAAGTTTTTCGATAATGTTTCGAAACTTTTTGTCCGGATCCTAAAGTAGAGACACACAAAGTAATACTTTCTTCATTCTTAGCCTCAACGTTCGTCTCTATTAAACGAAAGAGAGATTAAAGCGCGCGCACCTTCCGACATACGTCGAAAGCAAAAATTACATTTGAGTCAGCGATAGAGCATCGGACACGCCATTCGAAGGACTGAGGATCGAATCCCGCTGACGGTGTTGAATTTCTGGAGAAAAATCTTTAAATAAATTATTTCCCTCCGCAACGCCGCGTACATACCAAGAAGTTACATGGTCGAATGGGCGGGCTCGACACTACATTGGGGATAAGGGAAGGTTCCAGATTTTAGGTTATAAATAAGTAGGCCTATTTGTCGAAGAAGCTCGTGCAGGAAAGCGAATAGCTTTATACAGGTTGGCATTCACTGTCTGTTCCTTTATCATTTATAATAATTAACCGAGACATTCGCAAGATTTTCGACGACATATTTATTTATATAATAATAATAATAATAATAATAAAAATAAAGAATAATTTTTTGTTGAATTCGTTTTCATGTCTTCGAGACTTTAGTGCGTTATCACTGATCCATTTTTTATATTTAGTGAATTTCGGTAGAGACAAAATACGATAATATAAAAGACGAAATAAGAACTCCATTTCTTTTCTCTATATTGGCTGTGATATACTATAATTCCAACAGATAATTAAGTCTTCTATATATAAGAAAATATGAGAAAACCACCTGAAAATCCATAGTAATCATGATGATAATGATAATGATGATAAGAATCTTTATTGGCAGGAGATAAACCATATATATATATATATAATGTGTGTGTGATTTCAATATATACAGAGCTGATTGGTTATATAAAGATGAATGTCAGCTGCTTTGAGAGTTTTGTATATATATATATACACACACACAAAATTACTAAATAGATTTGTGTCTAATTTTATATTCATGCGACGTATGTACACCTTATTGTATATTCCTTTATTGTTAATTCAATCTTTATTGCTGTTCTATTCCATTCTTAATGAAGGCAACAGATTTGAATAGAGGGAGAGCGTACGTGCGTGTGCGTGTGTAAGTATGTGCAATATATAAGAGAAGAGCAAATTGTGTATATTTCATAATGCATTCCCCACATGCCCCTTTGCATTAATTTCTTTCCTACCCCGAATTTTCGAATGTTCTCGCGCGCCCAATTACGAGTCAGAAAAACAAAAGAAAATTTAATGGTTTTAATAAGAGGAAAAGGGCGAAGCCTTCGTGGTCTTGAATGCAAAGTTTGTTGACGGAATAACGGCAGTTGAACTGAAGCGAAAATGCTTATTTTGAATGGAGATTTTCGCTTAAATTGTTAATGAAAATATCAATTGAAATATTAATGGAATATTAATAGGTTTTCAGAAAACGGGGGCGTACAAAGGATGCTTCGTAAATCTGGAATGGATTTCCTTTTTTTCTTAAAGAATCGTATATAGAATAACAGTGCGGGTGTATTACGAAGAAATCTGCTTTTGGGTGAGGGGGTTTTTCCCGGGGTGACGTCCCTTCCCTCGGTGACCTGTGCCCCTGGGATCGGTAATTGGTGAGTGACCCTTCCATTGTACCATTCGTGGGTGGTGGTGGTAGTAACGTTATTCATGCATAATGTGATATTATTAATGACACGAAGATAGTTTGGTTGTAGTGTAAAGTTGTGAACGGATTTTACGCAACAAGGATGTTACAGTGAATGGTAGTTTAGTCAATTGTCTACCAATGTTTTTCCGCATATTATTTTTCACTCAAACCTCGGCTCAGTAACAGTGGTTACCGTACCAATTGATAATATACCTTCAACTGTTTTTTTTATGAAACACAACAAAGTTTTAATATTTTAATCTTGTTTGTTCACAAAATGAATTAAAATACACTTACGTTATATAATTAATAAAGCGAAATAGGCCATGAACGGATATCAAATAGGCCTAAGGAAACGGGAGACTGTCCTAAGTTAAAACGGAACAAGAATAGGCCTGGGGTAGGCCTATGGTCGAAAAGAAGTCCTTTTGTAACCCCTAGGGAGGAATTAAATTTACTTCACTGGCCTAACTTTATCTTAATAAAAGGCCCCATTTCCTGCGGGCTCGATGAAAATATTAAAATAAAAATGACAAGGAATGAAAAATGCGATCTTCTGATGAACTGTGTATGACCCTCTCTCCATGACAAACTGTTCGCCATTGGCTGATTGACTCGATCTGCGTTGCACTTTTTTTTTTTCCTTCTGCTTCAAGAATTCAGATTTTCATCTCGCTTTGGGAAAGACATTTTTTATTCTTTTTCCATTTGGTCCTGGAACTTACAAACAACTTTAAATACCTTATATTATGAGTTTTACTGGTATGCTCACACATCATTGGTTCAACAAAACAACGTCAGATGTTCCCGTATAAACAAGGTGAGATCTTTTTGGATGTTTTTATGCAGGCAGTCACTAGCCTTTTCTGGGATTAACCTGAAGCCTACTTGGGATTCATATCATACCTAATTTGTTTTTCATTTATGTTAAAAATTTTACTATACAGGGTGTACATAAAGTCAGGATCTATTTTTGTGAAGCACTTGGAAATTATATGGAATTCAATCATAAAATGATAAAGTGGTAACATTTATTAAATAATTAAGAGTAGGATTCGACGTGACGCCCATCAGTATCCCTGCACAGCTCAAATCGTTCCGCAGCATTTCTAAACACATTCTGGAGCATTTGCGGGGTTATGTTATCTGCAGCAGTTCGTATACGTGTACGTAAGTTTTCAAGACTCGTAATCTTCGTCTGATAGACGTGCGACTCGATAAAGCCCCATGCAAAGAAATCTAAAGGGGTTAAATCTGGTCATCTCGCAACACAAGGTCTGTTGCTTCCGCGTCCGATCCAGCGATTTGGAAAACGTCCATTTAGATAATCCTGAACAATTTTGGCATAGTGACAAGGAGCACCATCATGTTGATAGATGACGGTACTAACAATCCTATCCCCAATCAGCTGAGGTTCAAGGAATTGCTGCAACATGTCCAGATAAATAAGCCCCGTAACTGTAGCTTCAGCAAAGGAAAAAGGACCATAAACCTTAGATTTTGTTAAACCCATCCAGACATTAACTTTAGGTGAGTCTCTTTCCCAATTTTGGACGAA
>JAJOZX010000165.1:360000-440000 GCA_023014485.1 Bathynomus jamesi
ACAAACGTTTGACCTAATTTTTGGAAATAGCTCAACTGGGATGTTGTTGATTACTTCATGGACTTTGGTCTTTCGGTCTTCAAATGTCTTAGGTTTGGTAGAATAGATCTGTCTTTTATGTAACCCCACAAAAAAAGTAAATGGGGGTGAGTTGAGGTGAGTTTGGGGGTCATTTCAATGGCTCGGAGGGAAATTATTCGGCCGGAAAAATGCTTCCTCAAAAAATTGCGAGTTTCACAAGCAGTGTGTGGAGGTGCCCCAGCCTGCTGAAACCTCTGTGAATCTGGGGTAATGCAGTTATTTCTTTTACGGGACAACTAATTAGTTTGTGGTAAGTAGAAATCTTGTTGCATCTGGTGATATGAATTTTGTGTTACCATTACTGCTTTTCCAATTTCAGTCCTGTAGAAGTAGGGACTTAATACACAATACCACCCAACAGCGACCTAAATGTTGAGTTTAGCCACACTGCGTGGAAGCTCTAATGGAACGCTAGTATGACTTCCCCAGTAACGAAAGTTTTGCTTATTAATCTCCCTAGATATATATACATAATAATAATAATACTCACCAGTGAAGTGGATGTGTTTTAAAAAGGATCTTCTTCTAGCTTTGCTACCATTTATGTTGTAAATTCCTCTCGGTTTTGTTTTTTGAACTTTAATCAGTGAAGCTTGTGAATGAATTTCGTAGGGAAAAACATTTAATTCGGTACGAAGTATACGATGCACAGATGTTCGTGAAATACTTACTTTTGTTGACAAACGTCGAATTGACTTCTGCGGACTGCACGCAATAATTTCATGAGCCATATTTCCATGTTGCACAGTTCTTATGGATCGTCGCCTATTTAGTGGGCTGGCCAAAAATTGAAAAGTCCTCTAGAAAAAACTTAACGGTGTTTTTTGTTAATAGCAGGCACCCACCTTGGATAAGTAGTATTGAGGATGCCAAACAAGATGTGGGTGGATGCCACTCTCAGTTTTGGGTTTGAAGGTCCCATACAAGGTTACAAATGTCAAATTCTGAAAAATTCCGAATTTTTGCATTTCAGTGGTGGCTCTATGTAACAACGTGTTTAAAGGTGTATCATTAGCACATAAAGCATATTTTTGTGATTTTATGGATAATATTGAATGTAACTATGACTCTGGATGTCTTTATTTCCATTAAAACTACATTTAGCATGCTGGGTGAGGTGCGCATGTGCCTACTGCTACCATAGTACAAGTAATAGCATACTTTCACATGTTGAATATTTTCAATGCACTGGCTGGCCAGACATTGGTTTGGTATATGCAATTAAAAGAGTGCAGACAGTGCCAGCTGGTAAAATAATAATAATAAATACTGCTAAAGGATAGGTATGTTTCGAATTGTTTCAATATATCTGTGGCTACTACATACTGCCATTCCCACTTGTCTTTGCAGATAGGGAGCTCATCAGCAATGGACCCTGTAGCTGTCATCAAGCGCAAGAGGAAACGTCAGGATGTCAGTGAGGATTGTTGCTTCTTCTGCCAAAGCAGCGCTGGTGACCTGCGCACAGCATCAGCAGAAGGAAAAGCAAGAACTATGACTGTGGGCGATGAAGAAAGAACCTGGGAGATACCTACTATCTTGATGTTTTACAAAGACTGGAAAGTCATTCCAAGGATGATTTCAATGCATTGGAACTCAAGTGGCATAAATCATGCTACTCTTTATTCACCTCTGAAGGCAAACTCAAAAGGCTGCGAAGTCAGCAGCAGACCATGGGTGCATCGGCGACCACAAAAAGTGCAGGCTCTCAGGCTTTTCCCCAAAGCGTAGACGTTCAACACCAGTGATTGACTGGACCCTCTGCATGTTTTGCCAAAAGAAGACCACAAAGAAACTGCACAGGGTGGAGACAATGGAGAAGTCAGATGACTTGATCCAGCGTGCCAAACACGACCCTGTCATGAGCATACCGTTGTCAGCGGTGAGTGATGTGATTGCAGTTGAAGGCTGCTATCATCTGGCATGTTTGGTGACATTTGAGAGACGTACTAGAAAACAAGCGGTGTCAGAGGAGCAGCAAGGGCCTGAAAATGAGTGCATGACGAAGCTGTGCAAAGACTTGACAGTAGGCCTGTCTCGTGGTCACGTATACGACATGGGAGACGTCTGGGACAGATACGAGAGTATGTGTAATGACACCGGCATCACCGTGAAATACTCCAGGAGAACAACGTTCTACGAAGATGTTCAAAGGCTGCTTGGATCAAACGCCAGCTATGTACGCCCATTGTCAAGGGGCCCGCTGCTGATTTACCCTGGAGAGAGCTCAGATTTCATCATCTCCAAAGCACTGGCTAAGTCTTGTGAACAAGGTCCTGTCACCTCTGAGTCAGAGTCTACTGAAGATGAAGATGCTGATGTCTGCATGTGTGCCACTAGCAGCATATTCCAAGATATGGTACACGTGGCTCTGAAGGTTCGACAAGATCTTTTTGAAACTCCTGGACACTCCGAGACATGGCAAGGTCTTGATCAGGAACATGTTAATCGCGTCATACCCGACAGTCTGTACCTGTTTCTACGATTGCTCTTTGGGGAAATCGATGCTATGGATGAGGGAAGTGAAGCAGAGTGTGTGTAACATTTCCCAGGACATAGTCTATGCAGTCTCCAACCGACGAAAGTTGACACCAAAGCATGTGGGCTTGGGTCTTACTCTGCACCAAGCCATCCGCTCAGAAGCACTCCTAGATCTGTTCCATGCGGCAAATCACACTATTGGTATCGACACTGTAAGAAGGATAGACACCATCACCGCTCAGAACATCCTGGAGAGGTATGCTGAGAATGGATGTGTCTACATCCCTGACACCATCGTCAAAGAGAGAATGATTCACTGCTCTTGTGACAACATAGATGTCTTGGAGTCAACCTTAGACGGGAAGAACACCTTCCACAGCACTCAACTGATGGTATGGCAGAGAGGCCCCCTTCCACAGCAGAGTCATGGCCAAAAGGGTGGCAAGCACAAGAGATCGAAATCTATCAAACCTGATGACCTACAGGAGTTCCAAAGGCTGGACCAGGCTACCCTCCCATCTGGCAAGAGGCCATCTCCTCCTGGCTACGACACTGACATAGACGACTTGTCACATGAACCTGAGAGGGACCGGGCACGTGCCAAGGACTTGGCCTGGGTGGTGTCACGCATCCATGATGAAGCGATGTCCGTTCCAAGCTGGGGAGCATTCAATCAATCTGTCAGCACTGCGGATCCACCAGTAACGACCGCCGGGATGTTGCCAATCCTGCAGGCACCAGCAGATGACAATGACACCATGACCACCGTCATCAATCGCTTCATGGCCATTTCTGAGTATGTCAGCCAGAAGTACACCATCATCACTGCTGATCAGCCTCTGTACAGCAGGGGTAAGGAACTAGTCTGGGCAAACTCGAAATTTGCCAACGTGGTCTTGCTCATGGGAGGCCTCCATATCTGCTTCAACTTTCTGAAAGCCATTGGTCAACACATGGAAAGTGTGGGACTTGATGACTTATGGACAGAGGCAGGTGTGTACGCGGCTAACACCACTGAGACAATGCTGGACGGCAAGGCCTACTACCGAGCTGTGAGAGGTCACCAGCTGACGTATGAGGCACTGTGGCGCATCAAGTGGCAGATGTTTGAGTCATGGCTGGCTGCAACTGGCAACGGAGATGAGAACGTCAAACAGCTTGCCCTCAATGTTGCTTCGCTTTTCAAAGACAGCTGACATAGATGAGATGCGCGATGCTGTTGACAACTTCTCAGACGTTTTGGCAGATGAGAAATTCCAGTCTCATGGAGGAATTCAATGACCAGCACTCTGAAAATCCCAACTTCATGCTGTGGTCATCCTACATGGAAATGGTAGAGATCCTACTGGCCTTCATCAGAGCTCAGAGAGATGGCATGTGGAGTCTCCACATAGAAGCCTTTGCTGCAATGCTGCCTTGGCTAACTATCTATGACCACACAAACTATGCACGTTGGGGGCCGGTCTACTTGGCTGATATGAGAGGTCTTGAGAAGTCAGCACCAGAAGTTCATGCAGAGTTCTGTAATGGGAACTTTGTCGTCAAGAGGACGGCGAAGCGCTTCAACCAAGTTCCAGCTGATCAGGCAACCGAATGGATAAATCGTACATGCAAGATGCACAATGGTATCATCGGCATCACAAAGAATGACCAAGCAAGAGACAGGTTCTGCATCACATGGTCAGAGCGGTCACGCATCTCTCAAGACACAAGATGCCTCTTCAATCTTCAAGATGATGATGGGGAAGCCACCTTCACTCGGGTTGACAGTCTGCCTTCTCGCACTAGGCGTGACGCTCATGATGTCATGAAGCTAGTTCAGCAGTTGAAGCAGTTTGACGTCTTCAGAGTTCACGTGAGTGAAGCAGGAGATACAGATGCCGCCACTAACATCCCACTTGTTTCACTGGCAACCAAAGACACTGCACCCACAGATGTTGTGGAGAACCTGCTGACAGCTCAGGATCGAGGAAAGCAGCATGTAATCGGCTTCATGAAGGAGAGACTGATTGAACAGATAGTAGGCTTCCATGAAACGATGAAGAAACATCGGTCGAAAACCTTCGCTGATGTGTACAAAGCTACAGTTTCCACCAAGCAGAACATGCAGAAGACCATCAAAGCTGACAGAAAGCTACTACAGCGGCTCCTGAATGCCGCGACCGCAGGTCGCATGGTGGAGATGGTCAACGTCTTGAAGCATGAACTGTCCCCAGTCCCATTTAGTCTGGCGAAGGCAGGAGGAGAGATGAATTCGACATCGAAGTCTGAGCTGATGAACATCCTGATGGCTCAGCAGACCATAAGCTCAGAGGTTCCAACCTCTGATCTGAAGACCTGTGTGATGATAGATGGCCATGCACTCATCCAAGCTCTTGGCAAGCCTGGCGGCTGTCGGACATTCGGCGACTATGCTGAAGTGTTCTTCAAGGCCGTGACGAGTTATTTCAATGAACACACAACAAGAGTTGATGTCATCTTTGATCGGTACGCAGGGGAAGGATCGATCAAAGCAGTTACCAGGACAAAGCGTGCAAGCAAGAAGAAACCGATTCGGAAAGTCATTGATGGCCCACAAGTTCCACTGCCTGAAGTGTGGAAAAACTTCATGGCCCTGGATACAAACAAGGCTGACCTAGCCTTGTTTCTGTCTAACGTCATCACTGAGAAGGGCAGAGATCTTCAAGAAAGATGTCAGCTGGTGACAGGGGGTGGCTTCTCTGAAGCCACTGAAGTACGGTCAACCAGGCGACATGACGTTCCACTGCATAGCAACCATGAAGAGGCGGACACCAGGCTCATCCTTCACTCATGTGATGCAGCGTCCCAGGGCTATGAACGAATACTGGTAGTGTGCAGAGATACTGATGTAATGGTGCTGCTGATTCACTTCGTTTGCACCAAGGTCGCTGAAGTGTGGATGCTGTGCGGAACGGCCAAGAACCGAAAATGCTACCCCGTGCACGATGTATTCAAGAGTTTGTCGCCCCAGTCAGGGACAACCTGGTCAGCTTCCACGCTTTGACCGGGTGTGACACAGTCTCGTCCTTCAGTGGTCATGGAAAAAAGAAGTGTTGGAAGGTGTTCAGTGACCACCCACTCCTGCTGCACGCCATTGGTCGAGATGGGGATATCGCAGATGTTGAGAAGTTTGTGTCATTTGTATGGCACCCCGGAACAACACACAGTTGATGACGCCAGAGTTCACCTTTTTGGGAAGGCCAAGAAGACTCTGGAAATGCTCCCACCGACAAAGGATGTCCTGGAGCTCCACGCCAAGCGGGCAAACTATCAGGCCAAAATATGGCTCCAGGCTGACAAAGAGCACGTAGATGTTGAAGATCCGGTGGACACTTCAGCCTGGAAGATGGGAGCCTCCTTCCAGTGTGGACAAGACTTCCTCCAATCCCTGAAGTATGCCTGGAGCTTGTTGCTTGTGGTTGCAAAAAAAAGTGCAAGACAGCTAGATGCAACTGCTTCAGGAAAAGGATGAAGTGTATAACAGCTTGTGGTTGTGACAACAGCGGTTGCTGTAACCCAGCTGGACAGTAGATCTATGTCTCTCTTCCGGGCTGAAATCGAGAGAAGCTGGAATGTGCTGTAAGGAACTAATAACTCTGTTCCTAAGTTATTGCAATCCACACAATTGTGACTGACAGTGCAGCATTTCGGTGCTGTTCATCAAGAAACATGAACTTGTAGATGTTACTAGTGTGTAAACTGTATAGTTGTGGGGCTATATTTACTGCTTTGTGATTTAGTTTGATAATTCTGTTACTGTGAGTAGTTAATTCATGCCATCAAACTTATTAGGCACTAATCATGTTAAAATAAATTGTTTTGACAGACTTGCTTGATTTTTTTTCGTCAATTAAAGTAAAAAATCACAAATTTTTAGCACAATTTCGGTCGTGATTAACTTGAATTTGACCTTGAGTTGGTAATTCGGATGGAATAAGCGTGTCATCATACTTCTTTATCACTAAGTGTGGCAAAATGAAACATTTGTTCAAACCAATTGGCTCAGAATATTTTTTTTTAATTAAAATTAGAAAATATAATTTTTTGCACAGTTTGACCTCGAAAATGACCTTCAAAAGCGAAAGTGGCATCCACCTGCATTTTATTCCTCACCCACAGGTACATTGATTTAGCATGGGTGCCAGCTATTAACAAAAAACGCCGTTCAAAGTCGATTTTTTAATTTTGGCCGGTCCACTAATTACCCTTATGTTGATTGCTTACATTTCTTTTTTTTAATTTTCTAACAATTTGTGATATTGTCTCTCTATCGGGATCTCTGAATCCATATTCACTGCAAAAGTTCCACTGCAACTGCGTCACAGAATTTGTCAAATGAAACCACTCGCCGATCTTGATTTTCCATTCCAGTTGCAAACGTGGCATCACTGTTTGAGGATCCACCCATATTAATATCGGATTCAACAGTTTTTTAAGCGATGATTCAGAATCAAAACTAAATACAGGATTTGAATATTTATATTGAGTAGCTATTATTATACTGAGTGTTGAGTGTTCTTTTTATGTATTTTATTTGTATCTTATTAAGAAACAGTTCAGATTCTTAATAATGGTAATTGAGTAGCAGATAAATTAAAATATATACAGGTAGACCTACTCTCATTTCGTTGGCGACATATTCTCTGGACACTGTAATAAATACACTAAAAACGGTGTTTAAAGCGTAAACACTTTTCTAAACATCTCTGTGAACCCACTTTTATCACACTATCAAAAATCTAAGTACGTTTAAAATCTACTGCGCTTCCTCAAACACACGTTTAGTAGGCGTTTACGAGTGTAAAACGGCGTTTCATTTCTAAATATTTTTCTCTAAACATCTCGGTGACCCCCACTTCCCCCTCTCCCACATCGTCAAACATTTAAACATGTTTAAAGAAAGGAAGAAAACACTATTTTATAGATTTAAATCCTTTATTTCCGTTTATATAAATGTTTTAATACTCTTCAAGAATAGAAAAATATGAAAGAAAATCTTAACGAGTAGGTCCCCTTCTTCATACGAGGCTCTCCTAGGAAGAAGTGGCTAAGCGACAAAACTAAAAAACGCCAGAAAACGCAATTAAAGTTGTATCAAATTTGAAAGTGACATAGCTTTTGAACTTTTGAAGATATTTAATCAAAATATCTTCAAAAGTTATTCCACTTTCAAATTGGTAAAAAAAAATTTTACCGCGTTTCCTGACATTTTTTTACTTTTGTCGCTTAGCCACTTCTTCCTAGGAGAGCCTCATATGACCTAGTAAATGCTACGAAGGAACCTTAACTACAATCGTTATGATTAATATTATTTGACTTAAATATAGATTGAAAGAACTCGTAATATGTTATAAGTGTATTCCTGCGAATGTATGATACATTCATTAGTAACAAAACAACCCTAAAAGACTAGTGTAGGGGTCTGTGTAACCCATAATGAGAATTAGTGTATGGATTGAATACAATAATCAAAATTAACTTGCATACATTAAAAGACAATGTCCAGAAAAACAAATATACTTTTATTGTAATAAGCCACACTGGCTTCCTAAATCCTAGGGTGAGATAGGTATTTATCATTTTACACTTAATATATAATTATGCTTGTTAAACTTTTTTTTTACATACTGTATATAAAACTTACGACACTAATATTATTACTAATTATAATGTAAGGCCGTAATCAACTTGCTTTAAATCAATGGTTTTGAATCTTGTCTACACGTGTACTTACCCTTTTAAAGAGTCAAAGTGTTTTCGTGTCCCTCCATACAAAATGTGTATATATACAGTATATACTCAGTTCAAACAGTATATGTATTGTATATATATATCGTTCTTAAGTTACACCGTTGAAATGTTTCGAAAAATGTATTTACAAAATAAGAGAAAGTGAGAAAAACACATTTCATCACTTCACTGTGTATCCTCGGTTGAAAACACTTGCTTTTAATTAATTGCTATAAAACCACTTTTGCTAGGACTTTCCCTTTTAATTACGAATTTCACCTAACAAACAGGACAAGGCGCATGCGCAAACAGCAATAAGGGCTTATATAGAAACATCAAATTTCTAAATGACCGAATTTCAAATTTACAATCATTCCCAAAATATAAACATGTTTTCGTATAGAAACGACGTAAGTATAGAGGAGTGTTCTGCACACGAGGAAGAGAAATAACAAACAAATGAAAAATAAGGTTTTCCTAAACGGTGTTTAAAATGAAAGAAAACAGACTCGCTACAATGATATCACTGATCTGCAAGGTTTCTGTTGTTTTAACATTCATAGGTGTTTTATGGTAATTTTGGTATGCTAAATCCAAATAGGATATCCATTTATTCCTATCACGTAGGGTTGTTTTGCAAATAGCGATATAATTTTATATAATGTTTATATACGCCCGTATATGTCCCTGTATATTATATATGTTATTATTATTATTATTATTATATTATTATTATTATTATTATTATTATTATTATTATTATTATTATTATTAGGAAGGCCCACTGGTCTACTGCAGTGACATTGCTGGACTAATATGTAGCTTAGGAACTGCCTATCAACTAAGTGATTGGAGATTATTTATTGACTCCTCCAAGACAAGCCTTAAAGGTGTTCTCCTTCACACTGGTAACCAATATGCTTCTGTTCACTTGAAAGAAACGTGAAAATCTTGAATTTCTTCTTGAAAATGTTCGGTATAAGGAGCATGAGTGGATTGTATGTGGAAACCTGAAAGTTTTATGCATGCTGCTTGGTCAGCAGTCTGGTTACACAAAAATGCCATGTTTTTGGTGTGAATGGGACAGCAGAGCGAGAAGTCAGCATTAGAAGAAGAAGCTGTGGCCACCCAGAGACAGTTTGACACCTGGTTCGAAGAATATCATTCATGAAAAGTTGGTTGAGCCAACCAAAGTGCTGTTACCTCCACTCCACATAAAACTGGGTTTGATGAAGCAGTTTGTGAAGGTATTGGATAAGGATGGTGACTGCTTCAAGTACATTTGCAGCAAATTCACGGTTCTCACCTATGAGAAAGTTAAAGACGGTGTCTTTGTGGGATCTCAAACCAGGAAGTTAACATTGGATGATCAGTTTAAAGGAACGATGAACCAAGCTGAAAGAGAAGCATGGATTGACTTAAAAAATGTTATTCAGAACTTCTTACGGAACAAAAAGGATCCAAATTTCAAATGACTGTTGAAAACATGCTAAATAAACTTGAAAAGTTGGGCTGCAACATGAGTTTGAAGGTTCACTTCTTACATTCCCATTTGGACTACTTTCCCGAAAATCTTGGTAGTGTTAGCGAAAAACAAGGAGAAAGATTTCACTAGGACAGCAAGACAGTGGAGAAGAGATATCAAGGAAAGTGGAGTGTCAATATGATGGCTGATTACTGCTGGTCACTGAGAAGAGAGACCTCCGGTGAAACGCATAAAAAAATAACAAAAAAGCGTAGATTTAGTCGCGTATAACTCATAAAATTAAGAAAATTTTACAACTGAAATACTTGTACCAACTTTATTCCTTTATTTGACAACTTAATTATTTAAAATAGACCTTTGATCAGAGTTTGAAACGTTTAAAATCCAAATATCTTAATATGTACTGAATATAACCAAGTACATGAAAATATATTTATTTTATTTTTCGATTTGTGAAAAATTCTGACGTGATGGAACAAAAGGGATATTAATTTTGAAATCAGTATTGCAGAATTATGTCAAATGACCTATTGAAACAGAAACAATGGAAACTTTTTCTGATTTGCATGCCAGTGTATTTAAACAACTCAACAGTGCTTATAAAAAATGTGTTTAAAATTAGATACTTGTACTGTAATTAGGTTTACAATGATGGTATTTAGAAGAATGATGGCCCTAATTTATTGCTTTTTAAAGTAATACACACGTGTGTTTTAATTTTACTCAGGTTTAGATCGCTTTGCCGTGTAAATTGTAAACATGGTTTTTATAGTGTAACCTATGCTAGCTTAACTTAATCTAACTTTTGCTATTGCACTAAACATACCAAAAGTTTTGGATAGTCTACAATAATTCTTTAATTTCCAAACTGTTCTCTTTCCAAACTGTTCTCCTTCGGTTTCTATCCTTCTATCTGTCTTCTTCTCTGATTTCCTTTCCGGCCGATCTATAGCTGCGGTTGTAAATGGCAACTGCTCTTTTCCTAAAGCTATTAATAGTGATGTTCCTCAGGGTCCTGTCCTGTCACCCACTCTCTTTCCTTTATTTATTAATGATCTTTAAACTTGCACTTCCCCTTCTTATCCACTCCTATGCCGACGATTCCTTCTTCGCCTCTCCACCCGCTTCACAAAGCGTCCTTCTCAACAGTCACTCCATGTTTCGCGAGAGACGGCTATGACCTCTGACCTCTGACCTCTGAGCTTTCTATTATATCTGACTGGGGCGGAAAAACTCTTGGTTTTCAATGTCTCAAAAACCCAGTTCCTTCATTGTCTACTCGTCACAATCTTCCACACGACTATCCCTTTACCTTCAACAATACGCAACTCAATCCTTCCTCTTCTTTTAACATTCTTGGTGTTTCCTTTTCTCGTGATCTTTCCTGGAAAGATCGCATATACTCTCTTTCTAAAACAGCTTCTAAGAGCTTATTTGTGCTGTACCGGCTCCGCAGTTCTTTCACCCCCTCTCAATTGCTGTCTCCGTACAGGGGTTTTGTTCGCCCCTGTTTGGAGTACGTTTCTCATGTGTGGGGTGGCTCAACCCATATCGCTCTACTCTCTCTCTTCGCCGCAATGTTGCTTCACCACTCTCTCTTTACTATCGCTGTTATAACGGACACTGCTCTTCTGAATTCTCTAACTGCGTGCCTCCTCTTTTAAGGAGAGCACGCAGTACCAAACTTTCTACACATTCTCATTCCTTCTTTGTCCAACTCATTAACGCAAGGGTTAATCGGTATTCTCAATTTTTCATCTACTCAACCTCTCAACTCTGGAACAACCTTCCTCAATCCATCTTTGCTCCTGTCTATGACCTCCAATCTTTGAAATGCAGAGTGTCCAGGCATCTCGAAAACACCAGACTTTGATTTCGGCTTTCTTCTCTTTTTATCGGAGGGAGGGGCGTTTTGGCAGGCATTTTTCCTTGGCCCCTCCTTCCTGCCTAAAAAAAATAACTTGTCAGTTGAATGTCACGTCGAGAGGATGACGTTAAACTGTATACAGGTGAGTTTAGATATAGTTCTGAATAAGATTTAAAAAATTTAAGTACCTGAGTTCATGGGTACAAGGTTAAGGTGAACTAGTTTCGCTAGTGAACTAGTATAACTAGTGAGAAACAAACTGTTAATTGGCTTATTTATTTTCTATCTCCGTTTTGTTTGTAAAATGAACAAGACTTTTTAAATTACTGGATCTGTAGTATGTACGTTTGGTTGAGGTATTTATTATTATTATTATTATTATTATTATTATCATCATCAATTAAACGTATACTGATAAAATTAAACAGGAAAAGTTAATGATGATTGAGCGGAACTATAAAGGGATGACATTTCGAGTGAAAAGTTTGTCATATTTAAGTTAAAATAAAATAAAAATTTAAAAGTTTATTACTTTTACCAGAAAATGAACTGCGGTTTTTGACTGAAACGTTGCATGTCACTTGAGTTCCGTAAATGATGAATTCCCTACTCTCCTCTCTCTCTCTCCTCTCTCTCTATAATATATATATATATATATATATATATATATATATATATATATGAAAATTATTTCACGAAGGTAACACGTGAAAAATATTTATGATAAATAAAACCACGAAGGAAAGGAAACACAAATGGTGCTCAGCGCTTTCGTCTAATGACATCCTCAGGAACACTGAAGTATATAAAAAGGTTAAGCCTATATATAGGTTACAGAAAGAAAAAAAGAAAAATAAAAAACATACATACACACACACACACATATATATATATATAGATATATATATACATACATATCTATATATACAAATACATACATACATACATACATACATATATATACAATAAACAGAGAAGTAAAAATAATAAAAATTAAAAATTAAACCTTAAAGGATTACCAATGAGGCGTACAGATTGTAAGGAAAAATATCGATTTTTTAGCACAAGATCAAAAGGATTATAAAAATACAAATTTATACTGGGACTCTGCCGGTTTAACCACAATGCTGCCTATGGTCAGGTTTCGATATATATAAAAGAAAAATAAATAAAATGCAAGTTAAAAGTTAATCGATTTTTAGCACAAGATCAAATGGATTATAAAAATACAAATTTATACTAGAACTCTGTCCGGGTTTTTAACACATTTCTGCCTATGGTCAGGTTTCGATATATATAAAAAAATAAAATGCAAATTAAAAGTTAATAAAGTAGAAGACAAGTTTACCAAAGATTTAATGTTTTACACTTCTTATCTAAGTCTGCTTTAAAGGAATCCAACATAACAGGATCGAGTTGAAAAAGACCTTTGCTTATGTTGAAGTTATTTGAAAGTTGGATAATGGCAGACTCAAGAATATTTCTATTAACAATGTTGCTTGAATGGAATAAAACTGAAGCATTATTCCAATCAATACAGTGGGCTAACTCTGACAAATGGACAAAAAGGGCACTGGACAACTGTCCTGTTCTAACGGAATATTGATGCTGTTTTATACGTGTGTGCAAATCCTTTCCCGTCTGACCTATGTAAAAGGAATCACATTGTTTACAACCAATTTTATAGATAATGCCTGAATTATTGGTAGGGCTATTTTTTACTATGATATTTTTCACAATATTGTTATATGAAAATACTACATTAATATCCAAAAGTTTAAGTACATTGTTTTGGAACTCATTAAGCTTTGCATCAAAGACTGTAAATTCACTTTCAATAACGAGTATTATCAACAAGTTTTTGGGATGGCTATGGGCAACCCCTTATCGCCCCTCCTCTCCAATATTTATATGGAGTTTTTCGAAATTACCTATATTCCGAGAATCCTGGGGGTTGGCATCCCTTGGTTGCGGTACGTCGACGATATTTTGTGTATCTGGCCCATGAATCGTGACCTGGATAGCTTCCTCCTTCAGTTAAATGATCAAGTCCCCTCCATTAAGTTTACTTTAGAAGTTGAGCAAGACAATTCAATCCCATTTTTGGATGTGCGTGTACATAGGGAAAGCCCAGGTTTTAAGTTTAGTATCTATCGGAAAACGACAAACAATTTGTCCTACGTACACTTTTACTCGGGACATGATACCCCCATTAAGAAGGCCATATTTTCATCAATGTTTCTCCGCGCCCTTAGGATCGCCAGTCCGGAATACATCGATGCCGAATTGGAAAAAATCAACGGTATTGGAAGTGATTTGTGTTATCCATCTGCGTTTATGGAATCTTGTCTCAACAAGGCAAAACGAACTTTCTATCGTGTCAATATTAACACTCGTACTTTGTCAAAAAATATTTTAGTACTTCCATTTTTCCCGGGCTTTTTAGGCATTGCTAATGTACTTAAACTTTTGGATATTAATGTAGTATTTTCATATAACAATATTGTGAAAAATATCATAGTAAAAAATAGCCCTACCAATAATTCAGGCATTATCTATAAAATTGGTTGTAAACAATGTGATTCCTTTTACATAGGTCAGACGGGAAAGGATTTGCACACACGTATAAAACAGCATCAATATTCCGTTAGAACAGGACAGTTGTCCAGTGCCCTTTTTGTCCATTTGTCAGAGTTAGCCCACTGTATTGATTGGAATAATGCTTCAGTTTTATTCCATTCAAGCAACATTGTTAATAGAAATATTCTTGAGTCTGCCATTATCCAACTTTCAAATAACTTCAACATAAGCAAAGGTCTTTTTCAACTCGATCCTGTTATGTTGAATTCCTTTAAAGCAGACTTAGATAAGAAGTGTAAAACATTAAATCTTTGGTAAACTTGTCTTCTACTTTATTAACTTTTAATTTGCATTTTATTTTTTTATATATATCGAAACCTGACCATAGGCAGAAATGTGTTAAAACCCGGACAGAGTTCTAGTATAAATTTGTATTTTTATAATCCATTTGATCTTGTGCTAAAAATCGATTAACTTTTAATTTGCATTTTCTTTTTTTTTTCTTTTATATATATCGAAACCTGACCATAGGCAGCATTGTGTTAAAACCCGGCAGAGTCCCAGTATAAATTTGTATTTTTATAATCCTTTTGATCTTGTGCTAAAAATCGATATTTTTCCTTACAATCTGTACGCCTCATTGGTAATCCTTTAAGGTTTTAATTTTTAATTTTTTATTATTTTTACTTCTCTGTTTATTGTATATATATGTATGTATGTATGTATGTATGTATTTGTATATATAGATATGTATGTATATATATATATATATATATATATATATGTGTGTGTGTGTGTATGTATGTTATTTATTTTCTTTTTTTCTTTCTGTAACCTATATATAGGCTTAACCTTTTTATATACTTCAGTGTTCCTGAGGATGTCATTAGACGAAAGCGCTTGAGCACCATTTTGTGTTTCCTTTCCTTCGTGGTTTTATTTATCATATATATATATATATATATATATACCTCGTTGATATTCCGTGTGTTGGTCTCTTTTCACACGATGGTCAAGCTGGTGGCCCCGCCTCTAGGCCTGGCTTGGTAGAGGAGCGAGTTGCTTTCTTGCGCTCTCCACCGCCCCATATATATATATATATATATATATATATACTGTATTATAAATGACAGTTTGTAGATGAAAATGAGATTTAATATTACATTCTTTTAGAGAAAAAAAAAATGGGGGGGGGGCAAGAGTCTCTTTTTAATTAAAAAAATCTCTGTAAAAAGGCGTGTGTGGGTACCTTGCAAACGATAATGCATGAAATTGTTCTAGAATGTGATGAAATTGGACGAAAATGAGTTTATCCCCAAATGGATTAAGAATTTAATTTGTGTTCAGTTTATTTTATACGTTTGCTGTCAAATACTGTACACGTAAATTCATTTGTGTCCGGTAAATATTTCTTATATCTTCCTATCAGTTTCAGTAGTAGCCGGAGACACTGGGCCGTAAGTACAGGGAGGTGCAAATATAAGTATACAGTAGTAATAATACTCTATGTATATGAGGTGTGACCCACTGTATCCCTGAGTACTAGATTCGATGGTACAATTTCAGAAAAAAGCTCTTTTATATATATATATATATATATATATATATATATATATATATATATATACACAGGGTGTCCCAGAATTAACTATCTATTTCAATGAAATCGGACAAATTTTTTAAAAACACACTTTTATTTATGTTTATCATGTTTAATATGTGTTAAAAATGTATAAATTTCTAAATTTTTTCATAATTTTATTTTCATAATTTTTTCATTATCTGGTCCAATGAAAGACCGTCTGAAGTCATAGAATGGCAATGAGACTCTCCAAAAGTTAACGTGTGGCTTGGAATGACCAAATCCAAAATTTATGGTGCTCCATCTTGTTGAAACACAACATTATCAAGAATGCCATCATCAAGAAGCTGTGGTTCGAGAAACTGCTGAAGCATATCAAGGTAGACGGTACCTGTTACAGTTGCTTCCGCAAAGAAGAATGGGCCATAAATTTTGGATTTGGTCATTCCAAGCCACACGTTAACTTTTGGAGAGTCTCTTTGCCATTCTATGACTTCAGACGATCTTTCATTGGACCAGATAATGAAAAAATTCTGAAAATAAAATTATGAAATTTTTTTAGAAATTTATACATTTTTAACACATATTAAACATGATAAACATAAATAAAAGTGTGTTTTTAAAAAATTTGTCCGATTTCATTGAAATAGATAGTTAATTCTGGGACACCCTGTATATATTTATATATATATAGTATATTAGGGTCTCATTTTTGACCAACTTCTTTTTTTCCCGATTCCAACCTTCTAGTATCATTATGCCTGTCGCTCTAAGTAAGAAAATAACAATTATTTTCCATTTAATGAAAATGTCGGACCCCCTAGCTACAAAACCTACAAAACCAGTTTTCCCCTTTTCTTCATCAAAAATTGTCGATTTTCGGAAGTCTTTCGGTTATAAATTTCTTGCATTTAATTATAACCTCATTCAATGTACACTTTTTGATAGCAAATTAAAATAGCTATCGATTGATACCTAAATTACTATGCTTTTTTACCAAAATAGAAAATTAAAAGGCAAAAATGTCTTTTTTTTAACATTTACTTCTCCATTTCTGACCCTAAAGTCGTATAAAACCATATATATAATATGTGTGTGTGTGTGTGTGTGTGTGTACTAACTGTACTTCTATTTATTTTCAGATTTATGATTATATGATATGATTATGATACAAATTTCAGATTAGATTAGTTGGACAAAAATGGCTTGTGCAAAAGTTGAAACTCATACCACGGATAAGCCAGAAGATTGGCTTCTCATAAACTTAATTCACAATTTGGAACCTCAAAAAGGGTCTCTTTTACCATCTAATGGTGACGTCTTACGTCACTATCTATTTTTATCAAGAGGACCTATGAAAAAGAAATCGCAATCATATGTGATCCAAGAAGTACTAAGAAAAGTTTAAAATTTTTTGGATTGGGCCGGTATCACATGCCAAGATACTTCGAAAAGCCGCCATCCAAGAAAAAAAGTAGAACAATTGATAAAGCAATATGAATACTTCTCGAAAAAACAAAACACACGAAGAAAAAATAAATAAGAAGAGACCATCTTTCCTGAAGGAATTAAAGGAGTTATTTGATATTCGTTCTCAAAATGCAATAGAAATAATGAAAAAAGATCCATTAAGAACTTCGGTAACAAAACAGCAAGATATAGAGTTTCTAATAGACCAAAGATGACCTAAAAAGCTTTGTTTAGGATCAATAGATAAAAGCTATCAAAACAAGTTTGAGAGTCAGGTGAAAAGAGTGGAGCGTGAAAAATTACTTAAAGAGAAGGAACTGGAGAGAGAGGAAAAACTCAGCATGACCTTGAAAACAGATATTGAAGGAGAAATAGCGATTCTTAATGAACCAAATCATATTCCAAGTACATCATATGCTAGAGATGAGGATTATACGCCTCCTCTATTAAAATCCTCATGCAAAAGAAAAAATATTGTACAGAATCCTGTTGTTTCAAATATGGCAGATCGTCTTAACCTTTCTGTTTGCCAAAGAACAGGATTTGCTGCTGTTATTACAAGTCAGTACGATAAAGACCTGAGCGATATCACTTTTATCAAAATCAACGATGAACAGACAAGGGATGAAAAGCAGACATGAAACAGCCAAAATGGTCAAAGAAAAGTTTATACCACCTGAATGAACATTGTGCTCTACACTGGGATGGGAAGCTCGTTTCTGATAACAGTGGGGAAATGGGAGAAAGGCTAGCAATAATTGCGTCAGGGATCCCTTCAGCACTTGAGGGGAAAGTTCTTGATATACCAACTATTCCGGATTCCTCTAGTAAAATGTAAGCAAACGCCGCATTTAATGCTGCAAAAGATTGGAACTTGGACCAAAACATTTGTGCACTGGTTTTTGATACAACAACGTCTAATACAGGTTGGATAAATGGTAGTGGTGCACCGATTAATCGGTATCGGCACCTGGCATGCCGATATTAAGAAAATACCTTGCATTGCCGATTAATCGGCATTTTGCCGAAATCGGCATGCAAAGTGCCGATACAGATTAATTGGTGCACCACTAATAAATGGAGCCTGCATCATTTTAGAAGAGCTCCTAGAAAGGAAGATAATGTGGCTTGCATGTAGGTATCACATTTACGAAAGAGTCTTGACCGCTGCATTTACTCAAATATTTGACACTACCACAGGCCCAGAAAATGTGTTATTTAAACAGTTTCGAGATAAATGGAAGACATTAGACGTCACAAAACATTATACAGCTTTGAAAATTACAAATAGACAGATGAAATCAAAGATGCAACGAGTAACCCAAGTTTTGAAGGAGCTGTTAAGCGACACAGATACCAGAAATATATTTCTCAGGAATGATTATAGAGAATGCGCAGTTGTTTTCCAAATTCTTGGACATATACCACCTAACGGAGTTCGTTGACTCCGTCAGGAGCAATTCATAATGCTCGCTGGATGGCAACTATTCTTTATTCTGCTAAAATGCTGGCATTCAGCAAACAAATGGATTATTCTGAAGAATATGTGAAACACTTAGAAGAGTTCTGCTTATTCACTGCTTTATATATCCACCATGGCTCAGAGCACCAAAAGCGTCGGATGCAGCAATCAATGAGTTGACTTTCTATAGTGACCTTCACATATGTGGTGACACAGTGGACAGAAATGTAGCTCATCGTACAATCAAGATATTCGAAGGCCATTGTTGGTACCTAACTGAGGACCTTATTCCCTTTTCATTATTTTCTCTACATATATCTGATGAAGAGGAAAGAAACATTGCTACAGAAATTATTAGATCACATAGAAATGATAAAAACAGTTCGTCTGCCCAAAGTGGCAAACCAGTATTTCCTTTAATAAATAAATCAACCAAACTAGCTTCCCTAGCTGGACCAAAATCTTGGTTTTCCTTTGATGTTCTACATAGCAATGGAAAATGGTTAAATAAACCTGTTAAAGCATGGAAAGAGGACAGATTTTATTCAAATCTCCAATTTTGTACACATTGTTAAGGTTGTTAATGATGCGGCCGAGCGTGGAGTATAATTAATTGAAGATTTCGCAAATTGCATCACAACAGATGAAGACCAAAGACAACAACTCCTGCAAGTTGTGGAATACCAAAGAAGTTTGTTGCCATCTTTTTAAAAAGAGTTCATTCGTTCAACTGCTAGAATAGCTTCAATCATTATCAGTATTCACATTTTATTTCATACATTCATTTGCTTTTCTAAGTAATTTTTCTGTTCAAGGTATTGTATGTTTGTTGAATAAAAAAAAATCGATGAGGCTCAAGATCTGGCATGAAATGTTCAATCTCTTGAGTTGTTCCCACCTTGGAAATATTGCGAGTCTCACATATATTCCAAGGCCCATTGCGGCGAAGCTGCACTGGGATGATGCTTTACAGGTGGTTGCACCTATTCTCTAAATCCCATTCAAGGCAAAATTTAGAGGAAAATGTTAAAAAATAGACATTTTTGCCTTTTAATTTTCTATTTTGGTACGAAAGCAAAGTAAATTAGGTATCGATCGATAGCTATTTTAATTTTCTATTAAAAAATGTACATTGAATAAGGTTATAATAAAATGCAAGAAATATATAACCGAAACACTTCCGAAAATCGACAATTTTTGATAAAGAATAGGGGAAAATTGGTTTTGTAGGCCTAGGGGTCCGAAATTTTCATCAAATGGAAAATAATTGCTATTTTCTTACTTAGAGCGACAGACAAAATGATATTAGGAGGTTGGACCCGGAAAAAAAGGAGTTCGTCAAAAATGGGACACCCTAATATTATATATATATATATATATATATATATTCTGCAGAGCTACAGAAATTAAGGCTAACAAAGTCATTAAGATCCACTCTAAGGTTAGCCCGAGAAAAAAAAGAGAGTAGGGGGTTAAAAGAAGAGAATAAGCGTTTAAGTAGCAAAACCTATCATTCGTGGGTTAACATTCATTCAGAAAAAGAGAAAGACTCGCCATCATCCGCCGGCCACTGCTGACAAGTCGGGGAAAAATAGTCGAAGAGAATATGAAAAGGGTGGAAGATGAAAAGAAGTAAAATAAGAACGCTCACAAACCATGCAAACAATCTTAACTCAAACTGTCATACCATGCAAACTACAGACATGCAAGTAAAGAGAAGATAAAAAAAGTGTGGAGAGTATAACAAAAGGTGGGTTAGTTTACGCTACGAGCTACATCTAAGTTCGTGTTAGTCTAATATTTTTTTTTAATATAACTTTGTTGCTGGCATGTCACAAGCTGGCATTAATTGTCAACAGACTCAAACCTCGACCATTACCCCCAGAGCTCCTGTTGCTAAATGTTTATTATTTTAAACGACGTTAATATTTTTAAAATGCCTATCTAAACGGTTTTTAAACATATTAACGCTGGTAGAGTTCACGACGGACACGGGAAGATTATTCCATTTATCAATTACTTTAAAGGTAAAAAAGGTTTTAGCGATGTTAGTAATGAAACGTCTGCCACGTAATTTAAATCCGTTATTACGAGTATTGCTGTTATCGAAAATGAACAATCTGTCAAAATTTACGTTATCGATTTTATTAACGATTTTGAAAACTTCACTAAGCTCCCCCCTTAATCTCCTAGTTTCGAGTGAATGCAAGTCTAACTCTCTAATCCTATCTTCGTAAGAGTTGTTGTGTAGTGACGGAATTAGTTTCGTGGCGCGTCGCTGAACCCTTTCCAACCTATCAATATCCTCGCGCAAATACGGGCACCAAAACTGAACGGCATATTCTAAGTGAAGCATGTCTAGGGACTTGTAAATATTCTTCGATTTAAATTTGAAATTACGCACTATGAAGCCTAACATCCTATTAGCTTTTGTACAAGACTCCAGGCACTTGTTCCTAACTTTTAAATCCTTAGATACTTGTAAGCCTAAATCTACTTCCTCGTCAACGCTCTCTAACTGTCTATCATCCATCGTGTACGTGTAATTGTTGTTACGAGAACTTATATGCAAAACTTTACATTTGTCTACGTTAAATTGCATCTGCCACTTATCCGTCCACTCCATAATCCTATTTACATCGTCTTAGAGCCTATTTCTATCGTCCAGGTTAAGAACTTTACCGCCTATGTTACTATCGTCCGCGAATTTTGACACGTTACTGGTCAAGCTTACATCTGTGTCGTTAATGTAAATTACGAATAGCAATGGGCCTAACACTGAACCCTGAGGGACACCGCTACCTACATCCAACCACCCCGATTCCATGGCACGAAGCCATTCCTCTATCCAGTTAGCTACCTGACCGCGTATACCGTGCGCTTTAAACTTCGCAGTTAATCTTCTATGCGGAACTGTATTGAATGCTTTTTTAAAGTCTAAATAAATAACGTCAGCCGCTCTATGCCTATCGTATTCGCGCACTATTTCGTTATAAAACTCTAACAAATTAGTTAAACAAGATTTATGGTATCGAAACCCATGCTGACTACTATTAATCAAATCGCGACTTTCTAAGCGATCGACAATACGATCCCTAACTACGGATTCCAAAAGTTTACCGACAATTGACGTTAAGCTAATAGGCCTATAATTGCTAGCTACTGTGCAGTCGCCTTTTTTAAAAATGGGCGTAACGTTAGCTAATTTGAAGTCTTCAGGAATAATCCCCGCTTCCAGTGACTTATTAAAAATTTTTGTTAAGGGACCTACGATAACGTCTTTCAAATCTTTCAAATGTCTAGGATAAAGCCCGTCTGGGCCTGGAGCCTTGCTAACTTTTAGCTTATCGATATAATGCGAAATGTTACCCTCGTAAACAGTTATTTCATTCAAAATAGTCTCGCTACTAAATGGAACGATATCGTCCACGTGGGGGACATTTTTTACGTCTTCTACGGTAAAAACTGTCCCAAAAAAGTTGTTAAAAATACCCGCCATCGCCTGAGCGTCGGAAGCCAAAACGCCGTTACCGTCCACTAGAGGGCCTATGTTATCTTTTATCGACTTACAATTATTCATGTAGTCAAAAAACTTTTTCGGATTATGTTTACTATCCGCAGCTACAAGTATCTCAAAATTACGCTTAGCATTCCTAACAGATCTTTTAACCTGACGTTTAAGCGCAATATATCTATTAAAATTAGCTACTGTGCCATTGCGCTTATTAAATCTATACGCTCTGTTACGCTCGTTTATGAACTCACCTATTTCCATAGTCCACCACTTGGGCTAGCCATGATTACTAGCGCGCTTGAGCCTATGAGGAATAAACTCCCTTTCGATATTCAAAAAAAACTTTTTTTAAACGCCTCCCAATGAAAATTTGCGTCATTACCCATAAATAAATTATCCCAGTCCATTACTCTCATCCTATCCGCAAAACTATCAAAATTAGCCCTACAAAAATCAGGGCCTTCTATTACGTTACTATCCTTACTGTTTTCTATCAATAGCTTAAACCTAATAATTTGGTGACCACTACATCCCAAACTCTCACCTATTTCCAAACCTTCGACTATATTTTCGTCATTCGTCATCACCACGTCTAAAATATTGTCACCGCGGTTGGTTCGGTAACCATCTGTCGTAAAAAATTATCTTCCATGAACTCAGTCTCAAACAGTGGTGTAGTGCTAAATAAAGAAGTGAGGGAACGCATTTTGAAAGTGTTACTCAGATGCGGGGGGGACAATGGCGAGCGCGGCGAGCCCATACAGCTGGGGGTCCGGGGGCACTGTAAGCCCCCCGGGAAATCTTTTGAAATCTGACCAATTTCAGGGATATTTTGAGGTCATATGCACTGGATATTAGGATATATTCCAAGGTTGAAGATGCAGTATTTCCAGTGTCATTAGATATATGACATCCAGTACGATCAATAAAAATAGCTAACAACTGGAATGATTAACTAAAAAAAAGTTAACAACTGGTACGCCGTGGTGACTGTTTCACCAGATCTTTATAGGCTAGCATTGCCTCAGTCGAAGCTAAAAGAAATGAAACAGTTGATTCTTTTTCATATTTCTTCTAGGGGTGGGAATTAAAATTTCATGACGTTAGAGATTTGTAAGTTCGGATTTATTTGAAATAGTGAGGGAACGCCGTTCCGTCTACCAAAAAAAGTAAGGGAACGCCGTTCCCACGCGTTCCCACAGCACTACACCACTGGTCTCCAACCCTCATCGTTACCAGTAAAAGTCTCGTAATTAATGTTAGGGCAGTTAAAGTCTCCGACAATTATACTATCCCGATTATTAATAAAGTTACTAAGAAGTGTGTAAAATCTAGTATCAGTATCGAGGGGTTGAACGGGAGGTGTTATAAACAACGATATTAAAGCTAATACTACACGCCCTGACTTCAACGCATATCGCATTAATTGCTGCCGGAAAATCTATCTTAACCTCGAAAGTCTTACGGGAATTACGAATGTACAACAAAACGCAGCCACCAATCCTATGTAACCTATCATTAGTAAAACGTTTAAAACCAGCTATATCAAATTCCCCCAACAAGTCCCGAGTCACGGTATTTAACCACGTTTCGGTTATAGCAACTATATCGTAGTTCCCCGAATAAATTATCAGCTTAAATTCGTTCAATTTATTTCTAATACTACGCGCGTTACAATAAAAGACGTTAAATTATTTTTTACCACGGATCGGCGTTTTGAACTATTTTTCAAAGAGGCCCGGCGTTTCCCGGACTCACAACGTTTAAAGAGGGCTTCGACCTATACAGCTTTCGAACGTTCTCATTAATTAACCTACTTAGCCTAGCATTCCCTATTTCATTGAAATGCACCCAATCTTTTATAAAAAGGCTAGGATCAGTAAATTCTGACCACAGCTTTACGATGGGTACATTTTCCTGAGCACAAATCTCTTTTAGTTTAGTGTTCAAAAATATTGTTTTTGACGTAATTCTAAAATTTAAACAGTACCTAGGGGTAATACCTAGAACTAAAGACCAATCTGACTTTGTCTTCAGGGACCTAATTAATGCCCTGTATCTCTCGAAAGGTCAGGCGCTCTCGTATCGGGCCTATACGAGTCGTTGCCCACTACCATCGTTACCAACATCGAGTGACGGGAGGCAACATCAATCCTATCTACTTCGTCTCTAATTCTGTCAACCCTGGCCCATGGTAGACAGACCCTCCTCCTCTTGGTTGGATTCCGTTCAACGAACTCCTTATCCATATGACGCACTAAGGAGTTCCCATTTAAAATCGTTTCCCCCTCGTTCACATCCCTATCCAACTGGGCGAAAGTGTTCGAAACCTCGATAGGGGGGGGAAGGATTCCTATCACCTAACGTACGTGGCCTAGCTCCACCCTTAACTACTCTAAATCCCTTCCCATCTACTAATCTTGGACCAACCTTAACCCCTTCCTCAACTCTGTCTAACCTTCCCGATAAGCTACCTATACTAGAAACTAGGTTCCTAACCTCACCCTTCAACTTACTAACGTCTTCAACGTTAGTATAGGTTCGACCTTCGTCAACTGTAAGCCTACCCCTGCCCTCATCAAGCGTTGCAAGTCTTTCCGTCACCTCGCGTACACTACGTTTTAAATAAACTATCTCTTTGCTTAACTCACAAAAGAAACAAACCGATCTCTTGATAATCGCCGTAGGACCGCCGTTATAATCTTCAAAATCAGTATACCATCGATTAACCCCACACCTAGCACACGACGCTTTCTGCGACGGCATCGCGCAAGTTAAGGTAGTTAACGTTTATAACCGTCACAAGTTTAAATTAAATTAAGCCGGCACGCTATGAAAACTTCTAAATCGCTGAAAACCACTAATATTCAGTTACTTAATAATAATGTGAATATAAACGCAAGTATATAAAATTCAGAACTTTCCAACAGTAAATTTATTGGCAATATCCAAAATTAGAAACAATATCAGAGAGCCCAGGGAATGCGTCCGCTCAGTAAGGAGTCTGGCTTACGAATGAGTAAAGAGGTAATATGTAAAATTAAACAATTTCTAAATTGACTGAAATTCAGGCAGTGTATCAAATTGGTGATACACACAAAACGTAACTAAACCTTTCTGGTGATCTTTCTGGCATGCATATGCAGCATTACCAGAAAGGTTAGGTTAGGTTAGGTTAGGTTAGGTTTTGTATCACCAATTTGAAACATTGCTCGAATTTCAGTCAATTTATAAATTGCTTAATTTTACGTATTCACTGAGGGACTGGGCGGGGTTTAGCGTCTATGTCAGAATAATAAAACTCCTTTAGCTGGAAAATGTATTTTTGGAATTTTCTTCAACAATCCTCTTCTCGACAAAAAAGAAAGAAAAAGAGAAAACGAAATAATTCGACAATTGTGCGAAGTGTCTCTTTCCTTCTTCTCGAAAACATTATAAAATGTTGAATTTATCCAAATAGCTTGAGCACAACAATGAAAGTCATTGGTCCCAGTAGTAACTTGTATATTGTGTCTTAACATCCTCTTTTACCGTAGTGGGCTTTTGTATGGGAAGGAAATTATTAAATTCGGGCAAGTTGTCGAAACAGATGTATGAAAACAATGTTGAAAAGAGACATTTTTCGTATTGTTGTATTTAAGGTAATGAGAGACATTTAATATTGCTTCATTTACAAACACTGTTTTGTACTGTAAAGGTATGTGTGTGTGTGTGTGTGTGTGTGACTGAGCATAAGTGACGTCGACTGTGTGATAATTTTAATTTAATGTAACGCACTGCATTAAAAGACAACTGTTTAAGATTCGGAATAGTAAAGTTAAATTTTTTTTTAATAAAGTTACCTCTTCGTCAGGATTGAGAGCGGAAGTAAAAGATACAAATTTTAAAAAACAGAGACTTAAAAAGGGAAAAAATCTATACATAAGAGTGTAAATAACTAAAAAAACCATATATATATATATATATATATATATATATAATATATATATATATATATATATACACACTACCAGTCAAAAGTTAAAGTACACCTACTAATTTCCAATGTTTTGCTGCTTAGATCATGACAAAAACTTCAAATGTAAACTTAACAGGTACAAGAGATGAATTTGCTTACCTGGCTTTCATATTGCATGCTTCAGTGCATCTGCCCTATGCAGTGTGTTGTAACACGGAGGCTTCTTCAAAATGTGTTAATTTACGTCTAGCATGCAACTAAAATTAATGGCATTAGCTCTGCACAAAGGTCCAAAAACAGTTTAAAAGTCTTTACTGGGGTAGTGAGTTTCTTCAGGAGTATGTTAATACGTGTTTAGTTATTAACACGCGCTGTAGGTCTTTACATATAAAATCCTTGCAGAGGAGCTAACTGTGTAGTTTAAGGTATATTTCTGTGTTTCAAAAATCAAAGATGGGTGCCAAAGCTCAGTTAACAACAGAAAAAAGACAGTCGATTGTAACTTTGAGAAATGAGGGCCAATCACTGAGGCAAATTGCAAAAAAAGTAAAAGTTTCTGTGAATACGGTTGCTTGTGCCATTAAACGGTTCGAAGAAACTGGTCAAAATAAAGACAGAAAAGGTCAGGGCGACCAAGAACCACAACAGACTCAGAGGACAAGTATATCCGAGTCACCAGTCTGCGCAACAGACGCCTCACAGCACCTGAAATCAAAACCCAGCTGAACAACCCTAGAAGTACAACAGTTTCAACATCAACTGTTCAGAGAAGACTAAGAGAGGGAGGATTAAAAGGACGAACTGCAGCAAAGAAACCAATTCTGAGACTCCAGAACAAAAAGAAAAGGCTAGCCTGGGCTAAAAAACACCGAAAATAGACTGTTGAGTAGTGGAAATTTGTCCTTTGGACTGACGAATCAAAGTTCGAAGTTTTTGGATCCAAACGCAGAGTATTTGTGCGGCGCAGAGCGGGTGAAAGAATGACACAGCAGTGTGTTGTACCAACAGTGAAGCACGGTGGAGAAGGTGTGATGGTCTGGAGATGTTTTGCAGGGGAGCAAGTTGGAGATCTCCACAAAGTCACTGGAATACTGAACCAACGTGGCTATCACAGCATTCTACAGCGCCATGCCATCCCACCTGGACTGTGACTAGTTAGCCAACAGTTCATAATGCAGCAAGACAACGATCCTAAACACAATTCCAAGCTGTGTCAAAATTACCTGAAGCAGAAAGAACGGCAACGTCAGCTCACAGTTATGGAATGGCCAGCACAGTCCCCGGATCTGAACCCCATCGAGCTAGTGTGGGATGAACTGGATCGACGAGTGAAAGCCAAGCAGCCATCCAGTGCTCAGAAGCTCTGGGAACTCTTACAAGAGTGCTGGCAGCAGCTTTCACCAGACTATCTTTTTTCTCTTGTTGAGCGCATGCCTCGAATTCGTTCCGCTGTAATTGCTGCTGAGGAGGCTATTTTAATGAATCTAAAATTTAGACTCTGCTTTTGGTAAATTGTCCTGATTTGTTGTTAAGTTCCCATGTTTGTACTTATGAATTTGTGTCATGATAACTTAGTTAATAAATAAAAAACTTTAAACAAAATTTGAAATTTATGAATATTTCAGGATGTACTTAAACTTTTGACTGGTGGTGTATATATATGGATCAGTCGATGACAAGTTTTATCTCTCCGAATATTATAAAATATGTAGACCCCATTTCTTTACAGCTTTTACAATGTACTCAGTTTTCATGGCAACTGTAAACTGTTCGCAAAAGAAATATTCGTTTTTTCTTTTCTCCTTTTCTTTTGCGATAAGGTGATACTCTAATATATAAAGTTAGGACAAATTTAATTATAATAAAACACACGAATACTTACGTAGATATTAGGAATTTGTAGAACTAGATTAATTTAAACAACGTTGATGAATACTTATACTGCAAATGTTTTAGAAGCAAAAGGTGCGAATTACGTCAACAAGAAAACTATCGAAAGAAACCTTTTTTTCCGCACCCTTGGTTTCTTGCTCTATTATTTAAAATAAAATATGTTTTTCTCACACTCTCTTCAGTTTAATATAATATCATCTTAATAATAATTTTTATATTAGAAAATTTTAGATTATATTCATACTGTAAAATATTAAGACGAGATAATCTATGTTAGTTATTACTTTTTATCCGTTGCAACGTCAAAGGTCGTATGATAGGAGGGGCCTACAACTGAACCTTGATTTAGGACCAAGGAATGGTACAAATCGAAAAAAAGCACCACTTACCAGACCCAATGTCACTTCACTTTGCTGATCTCACCGGAAGCAATTTGAAGATGTGGGTAAGCTATTTATGCTTCTCAATTTAAAATATACCAGTGCATTTACGTGGGATCCGAGCCATCTACGGGTCGCTACATCATTCGAACGCGGACGATGATCCCCCATCCAACTATTGAGCAGATCCAACATCGCTTAACCTCGTTGATGATCTAACGGGAAGCGGTGTTGCGACGTAGCGACAACGTACCCAAAGATAAGTGGTAATATGACAAAAAAAAAATCTCTAGTCCTTTCGTTGCTTTCATGGGTGGCTCTGAGGAGGAATGGAATAGAAGTGTATATAGTACATACAGGGTGACGCAGGAAACCAGACCATTTCAAAAAGTTTTATTTGCATCCTTCCAAACTGTGTTTTTTGTGTTTTCCTCTTCATTCAATGTATCGACGAATTCGCAAAGCAAAGTTTGCAATGCATCGTTACATACTCTTTGTTCTTCAGTGAGTTGCGCCATTTTAACAACTCGAAGTGATGGGGGGTGGGGGGGGTGAGGAGGGAAACAAAAGCAACGTGATACTGACAATGTTTTGTTTTGGAAGTCGCACATTTTTAATTAACTTTTCTCTGAAATCAGAAGAAAAATCAAAAAGTTTTAAGGATTTCAAATGGTCTAAGTTTTTTTCCGTTACCTTTCGTATATTTGTATATAATTGTTAAAAAAACTTAGAATTTCTGTGAACAGGAATTTAGGTTAGATTAGCTTAACTTATAAGTCAAATTGTAGGTTAAATTAGGCTATAACAGTCTACTCATGCTATAAAATTTCCCATCGCTAAAATTAATAAAATTCCACTGATAACACACACACACACACACACACACATATATATATATATATATATATATATATTAGTGATGGACAGGATATCCGCATCTGCGGATATCCGCGTCATTTTCAACATCCGCATCCGCACTTCTGACTGCGAATGTTATGCGGATATTACTTCTAATAAATTATGCAATTTACAATTAAATTAGCTTATAAAGTAGCTTATAAGGCCCAGTCATGCACATTTCATGTAAAGTATTAATTATTAATGACCAAACAAATATATAAACCTGAAAATATAAATACCTGGTAACACAGAAAATTGAATGAAACTTGTTTCATTGAATTTTCTGTGCCTGAAACTCTTGAGAAAGTTATTATTTTTATCATAATGAAAACATTAATATTAATTTTAATTCTTACGCATTGCCTGCCATAATAGTAATATCACGAAATTTGAAAAATTGTCATATATTCATAATTCTATATTATATTGATAGATTAACTAAATATCCGCATCCGCGGATATTGAAATTAAAAATCCGCATCCGCAGATGTTGAAAAACTGACATCCGGTCCACCACTAATATATTATATATATATATATATATATATATACACACACAGGGTGTTTCACAATTGGTCTGCCATATTTTGGGCAGAGGCGTCATTTGGGGGGGCCGTGAGGGGCGGTCGCCCCCCCAAGCTCACCAGGGGTTCCTCCAAGGCCCTCCAAATGATAGTTTCTTAAAAAAAAGGCACCTAATATTTGGTGGATTACCAATATAATGAACTGCTTACTCAAGAGACTTTTTAGAATTAGGGAAACTTAATTGTATTGCACTTTCGTATCAGAGCATTGGTGTGGATGAAATCCTTTTGCAATCTCAAATTTCTATTGCCAAAAGACACTTTTCTAACAAAAGTGGAACGTCAAAGAATCTGATTCAGTTGTATAAAGAGCTAAGACCTTTACAATTAGCTTATTCTGAAATTTTGAAAATAATCATCACTCTTCCAGTAACCACTGCTAGTAATGAGCGATTGTTTCGTGTGTTGAGTTTGGTGAAACACTTTACGAACTGCAATGAGAGATGATCGACTGAATGACTTGCTTCTGATGGCCTCTGAAAAAGAAGTGGTTGAAAACCTTAATTTTGATGTTTTGGTTGATGATTTTGCAAAAATGAAGTCTAGAAGATATCCTCTACTACTTTAGGTGATATAAATTTCATGATTTATTGCTTAACTTAATAATTTGATAGTTAACTGTAAATAACCAGTCTAGCTGATACCATTTAATCATTCTTGTTTATATTAATTTGATTATAAAATACATTGTAAGTAGCACTTAATAAATTTTGACATATGAGGGGCCTCTCACTGCCTTCTTCGCCCCACCTCCCAACCCAATTTGAAATGATGCCCCTGATTTGGTGGAGGGGGGTGATATCGAGTAAAAAAGTTAATACAACATAGGTGCTATTTCCAACCGTTGCGGAGCTACGGACGTTTTAAGATGTGCAAACAACAAATCCCTACTTGTGTGTAATTCGATAGATGGCAGCACTGGTGGTAGTTTCCGTTAACGAAGTTACCACTACTAATTCTGTTTTTCTTTCAGTTGGTTCTGATCTGTGGTACGAGACACTGTGTTGCGCTAAGGTGAACAATCAAAATGAATCAACAGTTCACACCCGCTGAATACGCTGATATCCATTTCATTTATGGATTCTGTGATGGTAACAACAGAGCGGCAGTTGAGGACTATCGAAGACGTTTTCCGAACCGCCGAATACCAAACAGGCAAGTGTTTAGTGACACACACACCAGAGATTAAGGGAAACAGGGACAATTGTTCCACGTAACCAAGAACATGTAGTACGACGGCCCGTTGCTGTGGAGGAGCGTATACTAGACCTACTACAACGTAACCCTTCGTTTTAGAACAACGCTTAACTGCTGATATTTATCTGAACTTCTTGACGAACAAATTGCCGCTTTTGATGGAGGACGTGCCCTTGGAGACAAGGCTCAGGATGTTCTTTCAGCACGATGGGGCGCCACCACATTTTGGTCGTCATGTTACGGATTACTTGAATCAGCGGTGCGGGAATCATTGGATTGGTCGTGCTGCTCCAATATCGTGGCCCCCGAGATCTCCGGACCTAACCCCATTAGATTTCTTTTTATGGGGCATTATAAAAGAGATGGTCTACAAGACCAAGGTACAAACGAGAGAGGAACTCTTGCGTCGAATTATGGATGCCGCTGCTTACATACGAGAACACCCCGAAATGATTTAATGGGCAGTGGACTCTTGTTCGGAACGAGCAAGGCTATGCATTGAAAACCGAGGCGGACATGTTGAACATTTATAAGGTGTATCTCATAAAATGTAGCAATAAATACATCAGATTAATACTCTCGTTTATTTTTTTTCCGTGTACCTTAAAACGTTCGTAGCTCCGCAACGGTTGGAAATAATACCGATGTTGTATTAACTTTTTTACTCAATATCACCCCCCAAAGTATGGCAGACCGGTTGTGAAACACCCTGTATACACCCTATGAAATAGAATATATATATATATATACAGGGTGGGCCGAAAGTCTGGATCCATAGGAAAATATTTATTTTAATGCATAAATTACAACAAATGGTAAATACTTAAAATGAATATCAACTTTAACTCGTAAATGCGTATCCGTGATACTGTACAGTAGTTCATACTCCAGTATAAATACTCAAATACTTTTTTATTTCAGCCCAGAAATGGCTTCGAATCTAACAACAGAAGACCGGGTAGAACTTGTGCTCATGTACGCAAGACAGGGCGCTACACACAGAGAAGTTGCTACCGAATTCAATAGAAATCATCCTAATAAGCATCCAGTAACACATGCGACTGTTGGCAAGTTGTTTAAACGTTTCAAAGAAACAGGAAGTGTACATGATCGACGGCGTTCTGGTCGTCCAAAAACTGCAACTGATGAAAATACCTCTGCAATGGTATGTGAAACTTTAACGAATAGTCCAGTAAAGTCAACAAGAAGATTATCAAATGAAACACGCATCTCGAGAACGTCAATTCGAAGAATTATTAAAAATCATAAATTCCATCCCTAAGTGTCTCGATGTCAGAGGCCGCCAATTTGAGCATTTGTTATAATTTGTTGTTTATATTGGAGTACGAACCACTGTACAGTATCACGGATACGCATTTACGAGTTAAAGTTGATATTCATTTTAAGTATTTACCATTTGTTGTAATTTATGTATTAAAATAAATATTTTCCTATGGATCCAGACTTTCGGCCCACCCTGTATATATATATATATATATATATATATATATATATATATATATCAGTGGTGTAGTGGTTAGCATCGCTGACTACGTTCATCCTTCCATACAATAAAAATTGATCAGTAGATAAATGGATACCCTGGGTACTAGGTAGCCTAGTAAGTAGTAGCTAAGACGCTGGGCTACTGATCGGGAGGTCGTGAGATCGAGTCCGGGCGAGGACTTTGTAATTTCTAACCACCCGTGATGGGTCGTGGTTCGGTTTCACGTTAAGCTGTAGGTCTAAGGCGGAGCAACAACCTAATACTTTCGTCAGAATGAACAATCCTGGCGGAAGAAAAGACCAACAAAACCGGTGTGTGTATATATATATTATATACAGTATCACCCCCCAAAGTATGGCAGACCGGTTGTGAAACACCCTGTATATACCCTATGAAATAGAATATATATATATATACAGGGTGGGCCGAAAGTCTGGATCCATAGGAAAATATTTATTTTAATGCATAAATTACAACAAATGGTAAATACTTAAAATGAATATCAACTTTAACTCGTAAATGCGTATCCGTGATACTGTACAGTAGTTCGTACTCCAGTATAAATACTCAAATACTTTTTTTATTTCAGCCCAGAAATGGCTTCGAATCTAACAACAGAAGACCGGGTAGAACTTGCTCATGTACGCAAGACAGGGCGCTACACACAGAGAAGTTGCTACCGAATTCAATAGAAATCATCCTAATAAGCATCCAGTAACACATGCGACTGTTGGCAAGTTGTTTAAACGTTTCAAAGAAACAGGAAGTGTACATGATCGACGGCGTTCTGGTCGTCCAAAAACTGCAACTGATGAAAATACCTCTGCAATGGTATGTGAAACTTTAACGAATAGTCCAGTAAAGTCAACAAGAAGATTATCAAATGAAACACGCATCT
The DNA here is from genome assembly GCA_023014485.1 of Bathynomus jamesi. Classification (NCBI taxonomy): domain Eukaryota; kingdom Metazoa; phylum Arthropoda; class Malacostraca; order Isopoda; family Cirolanidae; genus Bathynomus; species Bathynomus jamesi. Next base: position 393,592 of record JAJOZX010000165.1, read on the forward strand.
CGAGAACGTCAATTCGAAGAATTATTAAAAATCATAAATTCCATCCCTAAGTGTCTCGATGTCAGAGGCCGCCAATTTGAGCATTTGTTATAATTTGTTGTTTATATTGGAGTACGAACCACTGTACAGTATCACGGATACGCATTTACGAGTTAAAGTTGATATTCATTTTAAGTATTTACCATTTGTTGTAATTTATGTATTAAAATAAATATTTTCCTATGGATCCAGACTTTCGGCCCACCCTGTATAATATATATATATATATATTAATATATATATATATATATCAGTGGTGTAGTGGTTAGCATCGCTGACTACGTTCATCCTTCCATACAATAAAAATTGATCAGTAGATAAATGGATACCCTGGGTACTAGGTAGCCTAGTAAGTAGTAGCTAAGACGCTGGGCTACTGATCGGGAGGTCGTGAGATCGAGTCCGGGCGAGGACTTTGTAATTTCTAACCACCCGTGATGGGTCGTGGTTCGGTTCACGTTAAGCTGTAGGTCTAAGGTCTAGGCGGAGCAACAACCTAATACTTTCGTCAGAATGAACAATCCTGGCGGAAGAAAAGACCAACAAAACCGGTGTATATATATATATAATATATATATATATATATATATACAGTATATATACAGTAATATATATTTTTAATTTCCCATCATGAAATATAAAAGGATAGGAAAAATATATGTATACACCAGGACACGAGAAGACCAGGAGCAGGTAAAAATGCTACTAGCTCTAGCTCAGGGGCCTTCAACCTGGGCGGTAGCGCCCACTAGTGGGCGAATTGTGATTTTAGGTGGGCGGTAGAAAATTTTCACGAAAACTGTAATTAGATTCACTTAAGGGTGTGGTAAATATGAAAATTTAGACTTCAAAAGACCCGATCTAAATCGACGAAAAATATAGTTAGGACTAAGATCACACACACGTACGCACACACCAACACAATCGTTTTCTTCTACAATCTACATCTATTCTACAATAAAAGAAAATTGAATTGATTGTTATCAATCAAAGATGATCTCACAGCTAGTGACTTGGAAAAATATAGTAGTCATCTTGATGCACTAAAAATTTACACGGAAAATCGTATTCAAGACATTATCAACATTAAAGTCGATGCGTGGATGGAGACTCCTTTTATTATAAACGTATGTGATGTTGAGGTTACCTGTCAAGAGGAATTATTGCAAAATATGACGCTGAGTGCAAAGCAAATTTCGAAGAAGGTTGGTACCTACAACTTTGGCAGAACAAAAAAATACCCAAGCTCTATCCACATTTATGGAATAAGATTTCCACTCTACTAGTAGCTTTCCCTACCTCATATCTGGTTGAATCAGGATTCAGTGTAGTGAACCACATTCTTACCAAGGAAAGAAATCGTTTAAATATAGCAGAGAGAGGAGATCTTCGTTTGTTTCTTACTAAAATAAAACCCAACTTAAAGTTTTAATTAGCAAGCATCAACCACAAGGCCTCATTAAAGGTAATTAAACATTTATTTTCTTTTTTCTTTTATTAATTATGATGATTTATTTTTTTTGCCCTAAGGTGGGCGATAAGTTTTTTTAATTCTCAAAAAATCAAAAAGTGGGCGGTAAGCTAAAAAAGGTTGAAGGCCCCTGCTCTAGCTGATGAATTTAGGTTAACGCAAGAAATAACAGAAAACACAAGAAAAAACAACTGCCTAGATTTGGTATTCACAAACAACAGTAATCTAATTGATAATGTAGAAATATCCCCCACTATGATATCGGACCACAACATCATTGAAATAACAACTAATATAAAGGCAACAGGAAAGGAAAGAACACGCACAACAGAAAGAAGCAAGATGATAATAAAAACCCACTCTAATAGACAGAGTTTATTTCCACAACAGTTTCGATGCCCACTGGCATCCTCTTCGGGTGGATACAGAAAAATGAATGAACCAAAAACAAGAGGGAAAAACGGTCCAGGGACCATTAAGAAATTCGCACCTAGGTTAGATCCCGTTCTCCTGACACTGGAAGGACATTTTTATTAAAGGGACCCGCTTATAAGTACATTCGCACAAATTTAAAACTATCTTCTTGTTCTATACATACAGATTCTACTCTTCTTTTTTTTATAATTATTACATTTATTATTAAATTTATTACATTTAATATTGCATTATTATTTATTACAGAAATTATAAATTTATTATTACATTGATTATTACATTGTTGTTTATTATACAGAAATTATAAACCGAAAAACGAATGAAAAAGGCGATAAGAAAACAATCCAGAGACCATTAAGAAATTCGCACCTAGGCTAGATCCCGTTCCCCCGACCCCAGAAAGGCATTTTTATTAATGGGTCCCGCTTATAAGTACATTCGCACAAATTAAAACTATCTTCTTGTTCTATACATACAGATCCTATTATTTTGACATAATTACTGTATTTATTATTGCACTTACATTTTTTTTACATTTATTATTATTACCTTTACACTAATTATTACATTTATTGCATTTATATTTATTTCCACATTTATTACTTCCATTATTACATTTACATTTACGTTTATTATTCCACTTACATTTTACCGAAAAAAAAAAAAAGAATTAACCAAAAGCGAGTAAGGAAACAATCCAGAGACCTTTAAGAAATTCACATTTAGGTTAGAACTTAGAACCCGTTCACCTGACTCCGTAAGAGATTTTTTGACCAAGAATCTCATTAAAGGGTCCAACTTATAAGTACCTTCGCACAAATTAAAATTATCCCCTTGTTCTATACATACAGATTTTATTATTTTTCTTTTCACATAATTATTACATATATAAAGTACCTTACTTGATTCCCAATCAATAGCATGATCATTTTGGCTGGCGTAATAAAAAATGGCATTATTAGTATTTCTCCTACGTATACTAAATCACAACTTTTACAGGGAATGCTGTAGACACAGGCTTCCTCCTATTTTGCAACGTTATTCCTAACCAATTTACTTTTCACGGTAGACGAATATTTGAACGCCAAAGCAAACTTAAAATCTTTCGTCAACGGTTTTACTCTTTCTAAGCCGGCATTGTAAGGCAAACTCACATATTGTTTTTGGTTAACTGAAGGTTCCCGAGGGGCATAAAAAGATTTTCTGGCTTTAAAATACGCCTTTCCGATAAACCACTCAGGATATTTTAAATCCTTAAAAATGTTCCAAATCTTTGAATTTTCCGGGTCCAGCAAATGTGGGCTACAAATCCTGAGGGATCTAACCTAGGTGCGAATTTCTTAATGGTCCCTGGACTGTTTTTCCCTTTTGTTTTTGGTTCATTCGTTTTTCTGTATCCACCGAAGAGGATGTCAGTTGGCATCGAAACTGTTGTGGAAATAAACTCTGTCTATTAGAGTGGGTTTTTATTATCGTATTTTGACCTTCACGTAGAAAAAAGTGAAGTTTTTTGCATTTAGAAAGAAGCAATTTCGAAATTTTTAATTTTCACTCCAAAGCTATAAACTGGAAAGATGTTACATCCAGCATGGAAGTAATAGATTGGAAAACCATTTTCGAGGCCAAGACAACGAAGGAGATGCTAATGATGTTAGAGGAGAAGACGTTAGAAATTGTGGAAAAACATGTCCCAAAAATACAACAAAGAGGAAAGAGAAGCAGGTTCGAGAGACAAACGAGGGCATTGTTTCGAAAGAGAAAAAGAATTACTGCAAAATTAAGTAACTGTAAAGATAACATCAGAAAAATATTAAATGATAGACTGCAAAGTATCGCTGACGTCATATAGGAACTAATTGAGAAGTATTCAGAAAAAGAAGACGACGACGCTATAGACGCGATAAAGGCTAACGCAAAGTACTTCTATAATTTCGCAAAAAGAAAGTCGAAAAACCATGCGACTATCGGACCTTTAAAATACGAGAACAGTGCTTTATCTGATGATCTAACAGAACTATCTGAAATATTAAGAGCTCAGTCCGAATCATCATTCAGTATCCAAAAAACTGACAAATTGATATGCGATAGAAACGCGTTCTTTGAAGAACTACAAGGGGAAAGTATAATGGACTTCGACTTTACGACGGATGATATTACACAAGCCAGAGGGAAACTAAAAACACACACAGCGGCAGGACCGGATAAATGGAATGCCACACTGATCAAAAACTGCAAGAATGCAATCACCGAGCCCCTATACTGGATATGGAGGCGATCACTAGACACGGGAGAAATACCGGGCATCCTGAAGAGCGCGAACATAGTCCCAATACAGTATATAAAGTAGGAGCACGATCCGAGGCCAAAAACTATAGGCAAGTGTCGCTTAAATCTCATCTCACTAAAATATTTGAAAGGATAGTTAGACAGAAAATCTATGACTTTTTGGAAACTCAGAAAAAATTCAATGATAACCAACATGGGTTTCGGTCAGGCACATCATGCCTATCACAACTAATGGAACACTACAACAACATTATTGATGCACTGGAAAGTAATGAAAACTATGATATACTATACACAGACTTTGCTAAAGCGTTCGACAAGTGTGACCATGGAATCATAATACATAAACTGAAATATATGGGAATAACAGGAAAAGTAGGGAAATGGATATATAACTTCCTTAGTGAGCGGCGGCAAGTCGTTACAGTACAAGGAGTATCTTTATCAGAATCAGAGGTCCTCAGCTCAGTACCACAAGGAACAGTATTAGCTCCACTACGCTTCATAATCATGCTAACTGACATAGATGAGGACGTTACCAGAGACAGCACAGTAACATCCTTTGCCGATGACACAAATATCAGTAAAAAAATAAGAAACCCAGAAGATATAGGATCACTACAAACCGACATAAACAGAATCTACAAGTGGACGGAAGACAACAATATGAAGTTTAACACCGAGAAATTTCAGCTGTTACGGTACGGAAAAAGAGAAGACCTAAAATCCATAGAATATTATACCCCAAATGGACAGGAAATTCAGAGAAATTCTAGAGCAAAAGATTTAGGGGTTGTAATGACAGATGATGCGAAATTTGAAACACAAAATAAGATATTGAGAACCTTTCAACGAAGGGATAGGAATGTAATGATTCCTCTACTGAAAACCCTGATCATACCGAAATTGGAATACTGCTCGGTCTTAACATGCCCATATAAAAAAGAAGACGTTAGACAGCTAGAAGGGATCCAGAGAAGCTTCACAGCCAAGATCAATGGGTGCAAAGAACTAAATTACTGGGAAAGGTTACGCGAACTAGACCTATAAGGGGTTCCAAAAAACCTTAGCTCCCCATTTGCAGTTTACATGTTTACTTATATCGAAATAGTTTTTAGTGATTATAAAAATATATAAAATTCTTTATTCATTGCAGGTATTAAAATTACTCTCGCTGATAAAGTGATAATATAATGGCTTCTCAATTAATTGGTGATTCGGAGAGGCAACGTGTGATAGATCGCATACGAGCAATAACATTTCGGGAAGCTCGTGATGCTGGAGCCACCTTTATAACACGTTCATGGGTTGCCAAAAAGTTGCGAAGAAGTGAGGACTTCGTCAAAAGAAATTGGAATAAAACTTTGGATGAATGTGAAATGGATACAACCAAATCTGGGCGCCCAAATTTGCCACTCTCTCAGGAAACAAAGGACATCATTGAAAGCGGTACGCGTAAGCGGAAAAACAGCTGTGCTAAACTTTCTAGAGAGATCGAAGTGTTGAGAGGAAAGATCATCAGTGGCGAGATCATTCGACTGTACCGTCATAGGCAAGGTTTAAAGCCTTGGCATGAACTTCCAAAGCCAAGAAAAACTCAACATCGATGACAGAATGTGGTTTGCCCATTAATTTGAAGATTGGGATGTGGATGATTTCATGCATTTAGCTGTCTCTAATGAATTTTTTGTTTACGTAACACGTCGGCCTAACTACCAAAATGATCGAGTGTGGGCCACAACACCAGATGAAATCGATGACAATGAACATTATCGCGAATTATTAAAAAGTCCAGACTGTGTTGGTGTGTTTGTTTTGTTCACTGCAAAGAAGCTCATGTGGGTGCTGAAGCCAAATGGTCAGAGTTGGGATGGACAGTATTTTCGTGATATTATTCTATCCCAGCATGTCGTTCCTTTTCTAAGACCCAAACAATGTTATGGATGTCGATCAGGTCACATTTCTGCGCGATAAGGCCCCCTACTTTAAGGCATTAGCCACTCAACAGTTGTTGCGGAACCATGAGATCGATTTCTTTGGAAATGAAGAATGGCCAGGAAATTCTCCTGACCTGAACGTCTGTGAACACATTGGATCAGTTATAAAGGACAAGGTTGAATGTCTCTTGTTTCAAGAACCTGCAGCAAATCGATTTTCGAAGGGTACAATGACGCAACACATTGAAACTGTTTTAGCAAATTTGCGTAACGATCAAGATCTATTCACGTCACTTTTGGCAAGCTACCCAAAGCGAATTCAGGCTGTCTTGGAAGCCAATGGCGGGAACACTAAGTTTTAATTGATTCTCATTAAATGCAGGCTTATTCTCTTTTGTAAGGTATGTTTAGTTTTACTGTACCTCTAATGGTTTAGGCCATGGGCGGGGGGGCTAAGGTTTATTGGAGCCCCGTATTCACTGGAAAGGAGAAGAGAGAGATACACCATTATTTACACTTGGAAAATAATGGAGAAACTAGTCCCTAATCTTACTCTGAACCCTGTAACTCCCCAAACAACAGTGGAAAGTAGAAAAGGAAGACTGTGTCGTGTTCCCAAATTAAAGGCTAGACAGTGAAAATCCTTAACCCTGAAAGAAAATAGTTTTGTTGTGAGAGGACCAAAACTGTTTAATCAGTTGCCCAAAGACCTAAGAAACACGAAGGGAGTTGCAGTGGACATCTTCAAAAGAAGATTAGACGCCTGGCTCAGAACAATCCCCGATGAGCCGGGCGTACCAGGCTATGTGAGGAGGAGAGCACAAGAAACCAACTCACTACTTCACCAGGCCAACTCGCGAGGAGGGGCGACAAGCTTGACCTTCGCGAAATGAGGAATCATCCCGCGGAACCTTTGTAAGGTTGTAAGGTAAGGTTATATATATATATATTCTCAAAGGCTGAGGTTTACTTCAGTTTTTTGCGTTGGAGATTAATGACCTTGTTAAAATGAAGGAAAAAAAATCCATGAAAATTATTAAAGAGGACAGAAAAATACTGTTTTCCGCTTTCGACTACATTGACTCAGTAATTGCATTTCCTCACGCCGAACGCAAGAAGCCTCCAGCAAGTATCGGCAAGTAATTGCATTCAAGGTTTTTCTTAATGGAATTTGAACTTTAAAAATATTTTTTGAAAAAGAAAAAAAAAGTGTTGTTGATGACATTCTACGTAAGAATCGAATTTGAAAATTGAATATGCTTTATTCTTTAGAGAGACGTCACTGGTTGATTGTGCCCCACATAACATGATCAACCATCGAGCAACTTATTTTTTTTATCACTTGCCTCTTAAACATCTCTAAGTGGGAGACTCTTGAATTGGCCCGAGAAGCAACGGGTGATCACCGACGAAATACTTTCATTCTCCATAAGGGCCATGTACACGAGGAGAGATACAGGGACCTTCCACTGATATTCCTTGCCGGAAAGAGGTTTTCTCTACTCTCGTGGCGCACAACACCACGAAGTATGAACGACTCACTATATCACTTGCTACATAAACACCTTTTACGGTAGGAGACCGAAGTTGAAATGGCGACATTCAAAGAGTTGGCAGACACATACACATGACACATCCAATTACAGAAAACACGTTCAGTCACTCGCTTACCTTGTTATGTGTAAGAATAGTAGAAAAATATTTTACAGAAACATAATTTCATAACGTAAAACAAAAACCTCACCTTAGGTGAGGTAGAGTTACGTTTCTGCTGACACGATTTCTTTTTGTCCTTTTCTTTCTCTTGCGTGGCTGGACGCACGTGACGGGTGAGGGTATGGTGTGGAAAATCTGATTCCTGTTCTTAATTCTTGTTTCCACCCCTTTCCTGTAGAAACATTTCATCACCTTTCCTGCGTGATGGCTCTGCGCGTGCATGGGTGTAGACATGGAGTGTTTAACCTTTACTTCTTTCTTATTCCTTTTGTGGCTAGCCCTGAAGTGGGTCATGAGGTCTTTGTTGGACCGATACCTCGGTAAATAGAGTTGTAAATATTTTGTATAAAATAAAAAACATATGTTCGAGGTTTTTGTGACGATACCAAGTAGTTGATGTGCGATCGGCACAAGTATATTATTGGTTAGTTTATACCACGGTGGTATCTAGTGTACGATCTCTATATATGTATGGCGTAATTGTAAAGCTAGTTTACCTATTCTCCTCTTTCCTGTAAAATTTCCTTGGCTACTTTTCCAGGGTAAAAGTATTTTTTCAACCTTTTTTCGTACCCACCTCTGGCGGGGAGGGTGATTAGTCAAAAAATAAACAGTTTAATAACAGGATCCTCCCCGAGTGGACCAAAAGGCCTTTGAGGCTTTCTCTTGTCCTTGTAACTCCTTGTAACTCTCATGATATATATTATATATACACACACACACATCCGATTACAGATACTGCATGCTTGCTTACAACATACTTGCGCTTATAACTTACCCCAAATATTGCGTACTTTAACTTTCTTTGGAAGACCTGGTTTTCTGGTCCTCACAGACTATATTTGACTTGACTGTTTCTTCAAATGTCGAGTCTTTCTGGCAATCTCTAGAAATCACGCTCTGAAAACTTTCCGTCCTGTGTACTTTCGAAAGGAGAGTGATAAAAGGATTAAATGTACTTTGAATATAAAATGTACTGCAGCAATACACTGACAGTAAGGCGGGGTGAATTACTTATTTTTGTCCTTTTCCCGAAATTTCGCGACATCCCTATGGCACCCCGGATGGGAAACACTGGGTTGAATAGTCTTATCCCTATGATGACAAAACTATTTTCCTTCACTGTTGAGGATGTTCCTCGTCTAGTCTTTAGGTTGGGAATACTCCACGCACATTCTGACGTCACTACTTCCAATTTTGTTTGGAGAGATTAGAAACTAATTTTTCTATTATTTCCGACGCGTATATTGTAGTGCAGTGATGTAGTCGAGACCGAGACCAGGAGAAAGGTCTCGAGACCGGTCTCGAGTCCTACATCACTATTATAGTGTACCGTTTGCGAATATTGATTCAGGAAGGTAAATTTTCCCAGTAATTTAGTTCTTTCCATCTGTTGATCTTGCATCGTGGCAAGCAACCTGGAAAACCTCGAAAATGCCTGGAATTTGATTTTGACCATGGAAAACCTGATAAACCTGGAATTCATCCCTGGGGGTTATAAACATTGCTTATTATACTGCAGGAGGTAGCATTCCTGGAGTCCCAAGTTACAGATTATAAGAGTTAGCGCTAGTGATCAATTTACATCAATGAAACTTTTTGTTCATTCAAATATATATATATATTATATATATATATATATATATATATATATATATGTGTATGTGTGTGTGTGTGTTACATGGAATCTGTGTAACTAGGGATTTCATGAAATCTCGAAAATGTTCAGGGATTTCATGTAAGGATAAGTCGTGATAGTTTCGTTAGTTTTAACGAAAATATCACGACTTAACCAATCGTCAAGGGCGTACAGTTGACCTAACCGGGCATTCAATAATTTTCCTGTAGGTTTAACGAAAATATCACGACTTAACCTTATATGAAATCCCCGAACATTTTAGGGATTTCATGAAATCCCTAGTTACGCACATTCTCTGTAAAATATATATATATATATATATATTATCAACTTTGTTTTATTTTATCTTGGAAAATGAGAAGAATTTATCGTGGATAACCTGGAAAATGCCTGGAATTTGGTTTAATGGATTGGCTTGTCACCCTGTCTTGGCAATGGGTTTTTCTCCTGAATTCCTTATATATATATATATATATATATATATATATATATATATATATATATATATATATAAGTTGACAGCAATATTCCAGTTTTGGTATGATGAGTGTTCTCAGCAGAGAACCATTATATTCTTTTCCAATTTTTTTCTTTTATTCATTATAAATCCTAAACTTTTACTCTTGAATTTGTCTAAATTTCCGACACCTTTGGGGCATATATATATATATATATATATATATATATATATATATATATATATATAAAGGGTGGCGTAAAAGTCGCGTATCATAGGAATTTTCAGTATTGACAAAAATATATTATTTTTTTCTTTTAGGTAGGGGATGACTACGAAATTAACAATAGACGAGAGAGTGAGCTTAGTTTTAAATGTATGTAATACCAGGCACAAAAAATCGATGAATCGGTACAGAATTTAAATTCTGTACTGATTCATCGATTTGTTTTACCTGGTATTCCATGCATTAAAACCAAGCTTACCTTTTCGTCTATTGTTAATTTCGCATTCATCCCCTACCTAAAAGAAAAAATAATATTATAGTCAATATTGAAAATTCCTATGGTAATCCTTTAAGGTTTTAATTTTTAATTTTTTTTATTTTTACTTCTCTGTTTATTGTATATATATGTATGTATGCATGTATGTATGTATTTGTATATATAGATATGTATGTATATATATATATATATATATATATATATATATATGTTTGTGTGTATGTATGTTATTTATTTTTTCTTTTTTTCTTTCTGTAACCTATATATTGGCTTAACCTTTTTATGTACTTCAGTGTTCCTGAGGATGTCATTAGACGAAAGCGCTTGAGCACCATTTTGTGTTTCCTTTCCTTCGTGGTTTTATTCATCATAAATATTTTTCACGTGTTACTTTCGTGAAATAATTTTCATATATATATATATATATATTGTGTGTGTGTGTGTGTGTGTGCGTGCGTACGCAGCTCCTACATTTGTGAGCCATCTGTGTGATCCTTTATTTACCGAATTTCATTAATTTTCGTTTTCTTATAAGCAAAATCCAAGAGAATGTTCGATCCATTAAGAAAAATACTTCGTTCATCTTCGTATATTTACTGTAAAAAGCTTCAAACAAAGTAAATAATTTTATACAGTAACTTTTTTTTTTATTATTCAATTATGCGCTAAAAACCGAAGGAAAAAGGCAAAGAAAACGGGAATTTATGGCATGACTTAAAAATTTTATATATATATATATATATATATATATAATTTTTTTTTTTTTTTTTTTAATTCAGGAAGAACCGATTCGCCTCTATTTAAAAGGGCATATCTCGGCGGAAAAACAAAGAAAAAGTGAGAGAAAAGACAGGAAAAAGAAAGGGTGGAGGGGACAGTCGAAGTGGAAAAAGACCAAGGATGACAAGGACTGCAAGGTCGAGCCCCATCATCCTTGGGTGCTAGGGCCGGGAGGGCGCACGTGAAACCTCCTGGAACAAGCACGTACAAACGAGCACAAAGAGCACTCAAGACCACGAGCTTAGAACCCCCTTGCGGGAATACAATATATATAATATATATATATATATATATATATATATCATGGATTAATTGCTTCATTTAATGAGGCAACAGTGGGATGTTGTATACATAACACAAGGATAAATAATTTAGTTTATGCTGATGATATGGTGTTAATAAGTCCCTCTGTTAAAGGTCTGGATCGGCTACTAAAAGTCTGCGAAGTGTATTCGCAGAAACATGATATTCTTTTTAATGTTACAAAAACTAAGGTTATGCAATTTCACCCTAAAAGCTGTAATCAGCCAGCTGATATTAGGTTTAAAATGAATGGTAAAGTAATTGAGGAAGTACAAGAGTTTAAGTATTTGGGTGAAACTATCACCAGCTCCTTGAGTGATGACTCAGATATAAGAAAACACTCTCGAAGCCTTTGTGCTAAAGCGAATATAACTATAAGGAACTTCCAATTCTGTACAAGCGAAGCTGAGGACACTCTCTTTCGTACTTTCTGCAGTAATATATACGGACAGCAACTCTGGGTGAATTATAAAAAAGGTTCTGGCAGAACCCTAAATTTGTTGTAAGGGCTTCCAAAAAACCTTAGCACCCCCATTTGCAGCTTACATGTTTACTTATATCGAAATAGTTTTTAGTGATTATAAAACTATATAAAATTCCTTATTTATTGCAGGTATTAAAGTTACTCTAGCTGATAAGTGATAATATAATGGCTTCTCAATTAATTGGTGATTCGGAGGGAGAGGCCACGTGTGATAGATCGTATACGAGCAATAACTTTTCGGGGAAGCTCGTGATGCTGGAGCCACCTTTATAACACGTTCATGGGTTGCCAAAAAGTTGCGAAGAAGTGAGGACTTCGTCAAAAGAAATTGGAATAAAACTTTGGATGAATGTGAAATGGATACAACCAAATCTGGGCGCCCAAATTTGCCACTCTCTCAGGAAACAAAGGACATCATTGAAAGCGGTACGCGTAAGCGGAAAAACAGCTGTGCTAAACTTTCTAGATCGAAGTGTTGAGAGAAAAGATCGTTAGTGGTGAGATCACTCAACTGTACCGTCATAGGCAAGGTTTAAAGCCTTGGCATGAACTTCCAAAGCCAAGAAAAACTCAACTTAACATTGATGACAGAATGTGGTTTGCCCATTATCTTGAAGATTGGGATGTGGATGATTTCATGCATTTAGCTGTCTCCGATGAATTTTTTGTTTACGTAACACGTCGGCCTAACTACCAAAATGATCGAGTGTGGGCCACAACACCAGATGAAATCGATGACAATGAACATTATCGCGAATTATTAAAAGGTCCAGACTGTGTTGGTGTGTTTGTTTTGTTCACTGCAAAGAAGCTCATGTGGGTGCTGAAGCCAAATGGTCAGAGTTGGGATGAACAGTATTTTCGTGATATTATTCTATCCCAGCATGTCATTCCTTTTCTAAGAAACCCAAACAATGTTATGGATGTCGATCAGGTCACACTTCTGCACGATAAGGCCCCCTGCTTTAAGGCATTAGCCACTCAACAGTTGTTGCGGAACCATGAGATCGATTTCTTTGGAAATGAAGAATGGCCAGGAAATTCTCCTGACCTGAACGTCTGTGATACGAAAACGTCTGTCTGTAGCTCCACTTAACTTCGACATTACAGTATTATTTCTAATTAATTGTATATATTCGTATCCTTAGTATGTCAACTGTCATTGTGGTATTAATATTTGTCATGTGGACTATAGTCTGCCAATAAACCGTTTCATATATATATATATATATATATATATATATATATATATAGAGAGAGATAGAGAGAGAGAGAGAGAGAGAGAGAGAGAGAGAGAGAGAGAGAGAGAGAGAGAGAGAGAGAGAGAGAGAGAGAGAGAGAGAGAGAGAGAGAGAGAAGTGCTGCCCTAAGGGCTAATAATGTACATTATGGAGCAAGACTTTTGGGACACCTTGTGTGCGTATATATATTATATATATATATATATATTATAATAATAACAATAATAAAAATATGGTAAATAAGATTATTAAGAATTAAAAGTGAAATAATTTATTGTATTGATTTCTTGTAGAAAGTAATGCAAATCAGTTGCGCAAAACAAAGAATCAAACTTTGAAACAGTATTTGCCATTGTTTCAATAACTTATTTTCTATCCTATAATTTTTATTCCCTCGATGGGCTGCGTTGTGTCCATGTTGTAGCACCGCTTCCCGTAAGATCAGCGAGGTTAAGCGATGTAGTGTTTGGGTAGTAGTTGGATGGAGGACCGTCCTCTGTGTTCGTATCATGTAGTTACTCTTGGATGATTTGGATCCCACGTAAAGCTGTAGGTCTCCCTCGTTATATAATCTTGGATGTTACGAAGGAGATGAAGCAAACACAAAATATTATTATATTCAATATAATATTTCTTTCTCACATACTAAAATAAAATACAACTGTGAAACCATTGGAGGGAAATGAAATCTATCTTTTTCCGCATTATATTTACTAACCCCCCCCACCCCACGAGTGGAATATTTTTCCCGAAGGCTGTTGAGTAATGCACATTTACTGTAACCTTTTTCTTCCCATCTTCAATTTGAAGATTCTTTTCTTCTGAATTAAAAGTTTTCAGAACATTCCCATATTTTTTGACGCAAAATAGTCAAGCAATTAAAATGTAATGAAAATTATTTGAAGAAAATTTTAAGCGAGTTTAGAATTTAACATTTATAATTAGCTCACGAATCACTTAAATTTTAAATGCAGCTTCACAGATTTTACTTGAAGGTAACGAAGCAGTTAAATTTCAAATACAATTCGTCACATCTTTTTTTTTTTTACCTATCAAGGCTTCTGATGCGTAGCTAAAAATTTTGGTGGCTACATTCTTTTCTTAATTGATTCACCAACTTGATTTTCTTCATTCCACGAAAGTGTATGAAACTCTGTAGAAGCGTGTTGGCACTTTGTTTATTTGTAGGGTTTAATGAAAGGGAAGGCCACCAGTCTACGCTTGTATATAATTTTGTATTTTTCTAATAGAAAAGCACATCAACAAATTCACGAAAGAAAGCAACCGTCAAAATTTTGAGTTTCACATCTTAAGACCAATGGACCAAAATCTTGAAATTTAAGTGCTTCGTGTTGTAACATATAATTTGGGGGGGGGGGGGAATTGGGCTAATTGCCTTGGGGGGGGGGGGGGGGGGGGACACCCGATCTGGAAAAAAAAGTTGCTAAAAACACTCCAAGGATCTCGGGTGTTGTCACCAAGTTTCATGAAAATCGGTCCGGCCGTTTGGACCTGAAAAGAAGACAGACAAGCAAACGGACAGACGGACATGTGGTGAATTATGATATATATATATTAGTTTATGCTATCTTTAAATATTATATTTCCGTGACGTCACACCTTTCTATGATGCGTTCGATAATTTTCAATTTTTACCTTGTTCCGCTCTCGTACAATTCAGTTTTGCCAGTTCAGAATCTGTCTATCTAAAATGAAACGTCATTTTCGATCAAAGCATGCGGCCTGTTGAATGACAGAAGTTCTAATTCTGTCATCTGCGTCAATTTTAATAAAACATAAACGTAAGGAAGTATATATATATACAGGGCGTCCCAAAAAAATGTATACACACTTTAACAGCTGATAGCTCAATTGATGTTTCTTTCTTTCCAAGTTAAACCCATTAGAATTAATAATGGCAGTCAGACTAAGCTTTGAACAAAGGAAATTCATTCTAAAATGCTACTGGAAGTGTGAAAACGCAGTTGAAGTGCAAAGACAGTTTAGGAGGGAGTTTCAAACAGATCCACCAACGCGACTTACCATCACTCGAATTAGAGATAAGTTTGAAGCCGATGGAACTGTTCAGAATGTCCACAAGAAGCGTTCCGGAAGACCACGGACATCGACAAGCCCCACAAAGCAAGAAAGAGTACTGGAAACGTATCACCAAAGTCCAAGAAAATCTGTGCGGCAAGCGAGTCGTGAGGTAGGAATTTCAGAATCGTCTGTCCAACGCATTTTGAAGCGCTGTCAATGGAAAAGTTACATTCCAAGATTAGTCCATGCTATTAATGAAGATGATCCGGACCGAAGAGTGGAGTATTGCGAGTGGTACTTGGCACGATGTGGATGTGGATTGGACGAAGGGGTTTCGTAGAATACCCTCCGCGTTCACCAGACCTCACACCACTAGACTTTTTTTTATAGGGATACTTAAAAGACAAAGTCTACGCTATAAAACCTGCAACAGTCGCTGAATTGAGAGCAGCCATTGAACGAGAATGCACACAAATACCAAACGAAATGTTTCGTGATGTTTGCGATTCCATTGCTTCGCGTTATCAGCAGTGCCTGGACCAGAACGGACGTCAGTTTGAAAACAGGCGTTGACAAAACAATTAAATAATGTCTGTAGATTCTATTACATTTTGAAAATGAAATGTATTTTAATAAACACTGCCTTTATAATTATTTAAAGTGTGTATACATTTTTTTGGGACCCCCTGTATATATATATATATATATATATATACATACACACACACACACACAGAAAGAGAGAGAGAGAGAGATGTGACGTATATAAATATATTTATTTCTATCTGTATGTTACAGCGAATCTGTGTATGTAGGGATTTCCTGAAATCCCTAAAATATTCAAGGATTTCATGTAAGGTTAAGGCGTGATATTTTCATTAAACCTACAGGAAAATTATTGAATGCCCGGTTAGGTTAATTGAATGCCTGGTTAGGTCAACTGTACGCCCTTGACGATTGGTTAGGTTAAGTGGTAATATTTTCGTTAAAACTAACGAAAATATCACGACTTAACCTTACATGAAATCCCTGAACATTTTAGGGATTTCATGACATCCCTAGTTACACAGATTCCCTGTAGCATAATATATAATATATATATATATATATATATATATATATATATATATATATATATAAAAGAATATCTATGGTATGAGAATGTGTCTGCAAAAAATCTATTACAATGAATGAATGTATAATGTATAAATTGAGGATCAAGTAAAGATAAGTACCCCAGCCTTCTTTAATTAGCCTTATGAGGCTAACTAACGAAAATATCACGACCTAACCTAACCAATCGTCAAGGGCGTACAGTTGACTTAACGATTGGTTAGGTTAGGTCGTGATATTTTCGTTAGTTAGCCTTATAAGGCTAATTAAAGAAGGCTGGGGGTGCTAATCTTTACTTGATCCTAAATTGATAACTTTTCAAAGTAATCCGTCTTCAATATATTTCATATCGTCATTGGTGTCACTGCATTAAAAGTTGGCCTATATGTAAGCACAAAGCTACCTTGGTGTACAGGGTGGCATAAATTATCTTTACAAATTCAAACCCTTTTGCATAGAATTTGTGAAGATAATTTATGGACACTGTATAATTTAGAATAATTTTATTGTAGTTCGAAGAGTATTTGTTTACCTCAACACATACCTTTGTCCACAATACCTCGATCGAAAGACTGGTCAGATTTCTCAAAGGTAAGAAGATTAATGAAAATGAATAGCCTTTGAAGATATGCGTGCAATATACGCCAACCAAAACGAGTCTTTATAGTTGTGCGTGATCTTGAACTTTAGTATATAGCTGAAATGAACTTTAATGTTTACGTTTGAAATTTACAACGTTTATCCTTTCATAGAGTTTCGTAAAGCGTAATTGACGAACATATTAGCTTAGTAAAAACAATAGAATTCCAGCACTTAGTTTACGAGAATGGAACGCTATGTTATCGTAATATGTACGAATGAAAGTCGTCTTTAAGCTTATCTGGAAACAGACGGGTTCTAAGAGGAAGAAAGAAGCCATTCATATGGCGATACTTTAAAATCTCTTAAGACCCACCTCCCAAAATTTAGTTTTTATTTGGGTTTTCGTTGTTATTCGTGTTGGCACATGATCGTACAAACAATTTAGAATCCATTTAGGTTTCCTTTCCATCGTAAAAATAGGTTTCAATTGTTCGTAAATGTCCAAACATTAGACGTAAGTCAGTTTTTTCTTTCTGTAAAGTTGTTGGTTTGCTACTTACTAGTTTCGAATATTTACCCCACTATCGATATGCAGTTTTAATGCTTACAGAGGGTTGAAAAATGGCAAGCTCATCAGTGGAATGTCAGAAAAACAGGAACGTGTGTCAGCTTCGCATAATACAAAGGGGAAACCAACACGATTTTAAATATATTGATCCAACAAACCTGTTATTATTTATTGACTTTTATTATCAATTAAAAAACTATGGAAAAAAAACCGCGAAAGTGTTTATTTACTTTTGTCAATCATCTGTATTATTCCCTCCACGATTTGACTCATTCATTGTACTTCATTATTTATTTGTGTATTGTTACTATAAATAGAAATGACGGGTAAATTTGAATTTACCTGGGCCAATAGTCCCTCTCATTGCAAAATTTAAAAAAAAAAAATTGAGGATTTTCATTTAGTCCTTTAAGAAATGCATAATATCGAATGCCCATCAAACGTTTATATTGTATGATACATTAGATGGGTAAATGTATTTTGAGTTCAAAACTTCATGCGAGATATTTCAAGGGACTTTGCTATCACCCATACTCTTTAATAATATAATAGCAGGCTATCTAATTTGTTTATTGCTGTATTATGTACCATTATATAATAAAAAAAATTAGTTTGGCTTACGTTCATGATCTGATATTGTTGTTCAGAGCTTCCTCTGAATGACTTCATATTCTGATATATATATATATATATATATATATATATATATATATATATATACAGTATCGAAGTTAAGCGATATTGGGTCTGAGTAGTAGTTGGATGGGAGACCGTCCTCCACGCCCAGATTATGTAGCGACCCGTGGTTCGGATCCCACGTAAAGCTGTAGGTCCCCTCCTTCATATGACCTTAGATGTTGCGAAGGAGGTTAAACAACCTCAATAAAAAAAAATATATATATATATATATATATACACACACACACAGTATATACTGTGTATATATAATATTTGAAAAAAATAGTTAGACAAAACATCTATGACTTTTTGGAAACTCAGAAAAAATTAAATGATAACCCACATAGATTTCCGTCAAGCAGATCATGCCTATCACAACTAATGGAACACTACAACAACATTATTGATGCACTTGAAAGTAATTTAAACTATGATGCAGACATGGAACCTCGGCCTCGGGAATATTTTGCAGGCCTCGACCTCGAGGCCAGCTCAAAAGTGGAAAGGCCTCGTGACTTTCGTGAGGCCTTAGGGAATCCTGATTTGTTTTGTTCTGTAATTTTCAACTCCCGGTCGCGTTGGGGTGGAGATTCTTCAGGTGTGCGCGCTCGGGATGGATATTCTTAGGTGAGGACCATGACCTGACAGGTGAACGTATGTGGCGGCATACTTTGATACATATTATTCAGACACGTGACCAGTGGGTCGGCAGTCTTTGATAAATACTAGTCAGTTAAGTGACCAACGGATTAGTGACAGGTCACTGTGACGTTAGGTACATAAATATTATATATGTCACGGTAAATAAATATTATTCAGTCAGTCAGCAGGAGACCAATTGACTTAATGTAGCAAAACTAGTGTGGGAAAGCAATCTATCAGTTGGTCATAGTAGTATAGCCGCAAAAGGTTAGAGTGCAGGAATGTTGCAAGTGATTACGTAATGTTGCAAAGAGGGGTGGGGTGTTGCAAAGGGGGTGGGGTGTTGCAAAAAAGGGGAAAAAATCCCCCAAAGGGCCCTTTGTTGCCAACCGGGGTTGCAAGGGGCATGCAACTTGGAGGCGGAGTTCTCCCCCAAGCTATTCCCCCAAAGGGCCAGAAAGGAGAGAAAGGAGGAGAGGTGTTCACCTGGCAGGAGCCAAGTGCATATTAAGACTTCAGCCGAGTAGGCGTTGTTTTATAGGCTCCTAATCAGCCAGTTGGCTGAGCCAAGGGGGGGGAGGGGGTACACCTGAAGGAGAGAGAGAGAGAGAGAGAGTAGTTGCCTTTGATTGCAAGGCATGCAACTTGGAGGCGGAGTTCTCCCCCAAGCTATTTTCGTTTACCTAACCTAAGAGGCCTCTAAGGGGTTTTCCCAAAGGGCCAGAAAGAGAAGGACCAGAGGTCCTTGCTCGGCTGGGAGCCGAGCTTGTAATGACTCCCGTCAGTCGTCTCTCGGTCTTTTATAAACCTCTATTCTGGCTGAGTTGCCAGATAGCGCCATGTATTCAGTTGCCAGATAGCGCCATGTATTCCAGATAGCAAAAACCATATATTAATCATCCATTTAAATAGTGTACCACAATATATATTTATATGACGGTAGTTAATCGATGAATCCAATTAAATTCTGTTTACTAAATAAATAATTTTTACACACTTAATTTTTATTATAAATATTTAAGTCACGAATAACGAAACGAAATGAAAATTTACGAAACAATTCGAAACACACGCTCCTCATTCCCCCAAATCCCCCCACCCATCTGTACTTGTATATATAATAAACTAATGAATCACTCGTGCTCACCAACCATATAAAATACCACAATATATTTATATAGTTAATCAATTGGAAGATTCAACCATATAAAATACCACAATATATTTATATAGTTAATCAATTGGAAGATTCAACCATATAAAATACCACAATATATTTATATAGTTAATCAATTGGAAGATTCATTTAAAGTTGAAATTAGCCAAAACACAATCCGCTATAACGGGGTCGGACGACTAATGACATCTTTATATTTTCGAAGAACACCTGCTGGTTGAGAGACCTTCCTTCCAGTCCGCTCTTGATAAGTCTCCCTTCACTCCAAATGAAAATAAAATTTACGGAAAAATCAAAACACACGATTGTCATTCCCCAAACCCGGATATATATATATATATAATAAACGAATAAACAACTCGTGCACACACACACACACACGCACACGAGGAAAGGCAGAAACTAGGTCAATTCGAATCGTCTCCCTAGAGACATTTTTGGACGAGGCTTAATCCTTCTTCAAACTATTCGAGCAAAAAACACCGCTCACTCCGTTTCTTATTATCATCATTATTATTATTTCTACAATGAAAATATTTTATATTTACGCGTAACTTAGACCCACAGTTTAATGTGGAAACCGAACGCTCTTTTAAAAATATAATTAGACGAACTTTCACGAGTGAGTGGTTATTTATTCAATATAAGAAGTTAAGCATTAAGCATTGTTTTTCCTTTCACGAGGAAAGGATTTCTGCAAATGTCTATAATTCGATTTTATATACAGGGTCCGCAAAAAAAAAGGAGCATGACGAAAATGTTTACTGTACATTTATTTTTACACATAATGACAAATAACTTATTTTAGGCAAATAAGCAACAAATAAACTAAGTTAGTACCAAATTTCATGTCAATACGTCAAAAATTAAAGAAAATATAAAGTTTTACTACAACATGTCATATAATTTTACAATTTCCAAAGAAAACGAAATTATAAGACTAAAAAAATTGTTCGATATGTTTGCCAGAAATGTTTACTGTACATTTATTTTTACACATAATGACAAATAATTTATTTTAGGCAAATAAGCAACAAATAAACTAAGTTAGTACCAAATTTCATGTCAATACGTCAAAAATTAAAAAAAATATAAAAGTTTTATTACATGTCATATAATTTTACAATTTCCAAAGAAAACGAAATTATAAGACTAAAAAAATTGTTCGATATGTTTACCAGAAACCTCTTCGTAATCGGGGCCTAAATTGATCTATAGCTTCATCTACTTGATCTTGGGTAATTTCTTCCCATTTTTGTACGATAACTTCTTTCAAATGTTCGACATTTCGGATCTTATGCTTGTACACTTTCTCAGCCAACATTTCCCATATTCCGTAGTCTACGGGATTCAAATCTGGACTATTAGGGGACCAATCTTTTGGGTAAAGCAATTCAGGAACATTATTTTCTAAAAATTCGATAGTTGACTTAGCGGTATGCGCCCGAGCGCCATCCTGTTGGAATAAGAAGTAACCATTATTCGCCAATCGTCTCATTTCGGGCAGCATTTGTTCCAACAAAGTTTCAGTGTAATAGCGGGCGTCTACTTTGATGTTTGGCTCTACGAAAAAAACAGATGTCTTGCCTAGTTTAGACACACCGACCCATACCATTACGCTGGCAGAAAAATGATTACGGGTAGCATAAAGTCTATCATCTGGTATTTCATTTTTACAATTAACTCTTGAATACACTCTGTCATTTTGGGAATTTCGCTGTGGTTCTACCGTAAACTTCTTTTCGTCAGTAAAAAAGCCGAGGTCTACTTTTTCGGGAGTGATATTTCTTAACATGCGTTCAGAACAAACAACTCTTTTCTGTTCGTTAACTTCAGTTAATTTCTGCCCGTGTATCCGTTTATAAGGTTTTAATTCAAGGTCGTTTTTAATAATGTTTCTGACGCTACTTTCGGATATGCTCAACACATTAGCAATTCTTGACGGTGTCACGTGAGTCCCTGGTCTGCCTTCTTGACTACAAATTCTTAGTTCCACATCTCTGATGTTTTCTTCGGTTCGAACTGATCTTGGCCTCCCGCTTCCTTGTTTCCTTTCAGTACTTTCAGTTTCGTCGATTTTTCTTAACAGCTTGTCGAAACCTTTCGACCATGGTTTATTCGGAAACTCTTGTAATAATTTTATTGCGCCATAATTTTTATCAAGTCTATAATGTTTTATTAATATTTTATCTTCTTTAGAAAAGGGCATATTATCATTTTTATTGATTAAAATTATTTAGGCATCTGAAAAAAATAATTTAAAATGAAAAAACTAAATTTTTACGCGGAAATTCACTTTTTGTCATTGCACGTTTGTGGCCATAAAATCTTTATTTTATGACCGATTTTGATGAAATTTGTTTTATACAACTCTGGGCTCTTTTATCTTTAGCTAGATATATAACATTTAAGGGTCCGGCAAAAAATGCGGGCGTGAGAGCAATTTTCGTCATGCTCTTTTTTTTTGCGGACCCGATATATATATGGAGGGTCGTTGCTTACTCTTCCACATTTCAACATAACAGGATTATTGAACCGGATTTAAAATAACAGGATCATTTGATCCGAGGCAGTAGTATGACCGAGCGGAAACCGAATGCTCTTTTAAAAATATAATTAGGATATATTTATAATTTCTTTATAAAATGTGGAACATGCAGCCTTCAGTGAACAGCTGTTCTGTGGATCGAAAATTAACACAGATTTTTGTCAGAGGAAGATATGGGAAACAATTCAAAACACGTTCGTCCTCCCTCACCCCCCCCCATCTGTGCTTGTATATATAATAAACGAATGAGCCACTCGTGTGCGCACTACACACACACACACACACACACCGGAAATTTCAATGCATTTTTCATCTCCGTGGAGCAGAACGATTCACACGTGTTCATCCTGAGGCCTTTTGAAAGGAATCTAGGTCAAATTGTTCTCTCTGTCTCGACACCTTCAATTTGGGTCCCAATTATATTAAATAATAAACAGTAAAAGAAATAAAACACATTATCTGTGTATATTTTCTTTTGGCAAACCTTCTTGCGTTTCAAAAAACCAAAAATATTACGCGCTTTTCACCTTAAAGTGAATTAAATCCGAGCAGCGATGTTAAGCGACGTTGGATCTGGGTAGTTGTTGGATGGGGGACCGTTCACCGCAACAACTAATTTACGCACGCTAAAGGGTGTGAAATAAATATGCACTTATTTTTTATTTAATACACATGTAGATTTAATTAATATCGTCAACACTTTAAACCATCTCTGAAAAATTCTGAGCAGTTATGTCTTACACTAACCGCAGCATCTAATATGAATTAAATAAAAACATTACTTCATTCGCATGTACATGGAAGTGTTACTCATGAAAACCAATTAAGAATTTATTTTTTAAACTTTTTACGAAAAAAGAAAAGGAAATTCAGAGCTTAAGCTATAGATTATTGAGGCGAAATTTTCAAGTTGATCAGCCGAATGTACCATAGCCACAAGCGTACTTACTGTTTACATATCCTAATGGAAAAACTGCATGAAAAGACATATATATATATATATATATATATATATATATATATATATAGCAATGATACTCGACCTACAAATTTCCACTACAAAGTTTACTGTTGAGATGATTGAGAGCGAAAGCTGATCCGTGTACCTTTTGGAATAAGCAAACGTGGTTGCGACGTGCAACGACTCGCTTTGAAATGAACGCCCTTCTAAAGGCGTCGAATCAACTGTTACCCTTAAATCTCCAAATCAATATGGTTTCCGTAATAATAGAACAACGGAAATGGCTACTTTAAATCTTATGGAAAATGTAAATATACAGAATTCATTATTGTAACGAAGTGGTTGGCCACCAATAAAACTCTTCCTAAATACCAGTAAAACAAATTTCATGATTTTTACTAATAAAAGAAATGTATATCTTGATGAATTTAATGTTAATGAAATCGCCATAAAGGAGTGTACTGTACAGCGTAGTAGGATAGCCCTTTAAGTCAAGCTAGGCTACGTTTTGACAATTTCCAGTTCCGAGAAAAAGACTCTCAAAGCCATTTCTCTCTTTGCGCATATATATATTATTAAAAATGTTAATTGTTCTAAGGCTATTTATAAAAGAAAATGGGGTTTTGGCACAATTTGCATAATTATGTATTCTACAACTTGCTTATTGTAATTTTAAATGTTATGAACGTTATACGCGTCACTATTAAACGTCATTTATATTTTTTTTACTTTCGATTTGATTTTGGATTGTGTTTCTGCTTTGTAATTTTAATTTTTATTATTGAACAGTTTTAATTTTGTACTTTAGATCTAGATTCCACGTTTATATATTTTTGTCATTTATACATTTTTAGCTTTCATTTAGCAGGCATTGAAAGTGCGATAGAGTCCCCCGAAACAGCGGATGCAGCCAAATATAATAACTTTTCTGCGCTACGTCATCGTCTTTATCCTAAATATAAAGTTTAATACAGTTCTTAGTACCTCTGTCATTCAATTATTAATCTTATATGTTATAATGTTTCAGAACATTCATATGATCCCTTTCCAGATAGAATCCTAGTCCAAACGTAGAACATTCATATGATCCCTTTCCAGATAGAATCCTAGTCCAAACGTATTTGGTTTTAGAATTTGTAAATCTTAAAAAGATGTAGGAAAACAAGAAACACAAAGGAGAAAATGAATTCCTAACTGATGCAATTACATGCTCAAATATACGTAATAATAATAATAATAATAATATGGCTAACACTAGACATATATACTATTCAAGTACTGTCATCAAATGAATTAGGCACAGCCTACTAAGGGCCTACCTACCAAAACCCCACCATGGGCCTACCTACCAAAATCCCACCAAAGGCGTCTCAGAGTCTAGCATCAGACTTTTTAAATCACAAAGTGTGTGGAACTACATTTGCATGCAAGTTAGAGGTCTTAGTGACAGAATGGGTTATCTCAGAGTCTAGCATCAGACTTTTTAAATCGAAAAGTGTGTGGAACTACATTTGCAAGCAAGTTAGAGGTCTTGGTGATAGAATGGGTTATCTGCTACCATCAAAGTAGCGTATTTGCCTACAGTTAAACCGCGACAGAGTAGATATCTGATTGAGCTCAGTTTTGGTAGGTTAACCCAGATTTTTTCTGAACGCTCTATCCAGTATTTGAATGCAGCCTCAAAATAACTGTATCTGCTCTTATTTAGCTATTTGTTAATTGTAGTTAAACAGCAGTGAACATTCCTCAAACAGTAGGCTGTGGGCCTGGCAAGATTGTTGAAGCCAGAAAGCTATCCATAATTAGTGATTGAACCATTCTTCTTATTTGAGCATACAAATCAGTTCCAGTGAATATTCTTATGGCCCATTTTTAATAGAAAATATTGTTTCAGTCACTGTCTCTACAGTTTTCAAACCCCAAGTGCCATATTAGGTAAGAAAATGCAGGAATTTGGAACAGACTTAATAAAAATAAGTTTAACCCTTTCAGTCACAGTGGAGCTTAATGTTTCATTAGAAATAATAATAATATATCGTACTAAAAGACAATTTTTCTACAAATGTTTCTACATGTTTAATATATACTGTATTTAGTTTGTTGTCAGGAAAGGAACCCAAAATGCTGGTAATATAAGTTACTCATTACTATTGCTTCAGGTAGCTATTATTATTATTATAGATTTTGGGCATGTGTGTGTGTGTGCTTTTTTCACACAGGATCATCGTTCTTTACAATTTTCTAGTTCATGCAAACATTGTATGAAAACTATAAGTATATTTATTACTTTTGATATGTTCCACATACTCTTTAGTTTTAGACTTAAGGTTTTATCCAAAACAAAATGTTTGTTATTCTGTTAAAATGATTACAAAGTTAAATTTTCTTCAAAATTCAGCATGGTTAAGCAAACTTAAATAAAATTTTTAGCCAACATCTGATTAGTTCACTATATACGTACCTTAAATTTGTATTTGTGGCATCTAAAGTAATTAATTTTAAATTCATTACATTTTTCAAGAGCCTATGAATGACAATTTAAGGTACGTATATAATGAACTAATCAGATGTTATGTAGACAATAAATAATTGTAGGTCTTGAATTTATGATAATTGTTGTAGGACTTTTATAGGTGCCTGTCAGCAGCACAATTTAAATACCTTACCACTTTGCTACTATGTACTTATTTTTCAGGTTTTATTATATATAAAATTAAAGAGGAAATTGAAAACTTTTAGCATTTCTCATAATTTAATTGCTGACAACTAGAAAAAAGAAAGAATTCAATAGTTTAACCATATAGACTAAATTTATTTCGAAAATATATATCTTATGTTGTGCAAATTTGTTGAATTGTACTTTTTTTTTAATAAAATATATTTCCTGTTTTGGCTATAATGTACTTTTTTCATAAAATATTTTTCCTGGTTGGGCTATTTTTCACTATGCGATTTAATTAGCTGGCTAGGTTTTGTTCTGGCTATTTTTCAAACTGGATTCAGTTTAGTGGTGCTTGTGATAGAATTATGATGGGCCAATCGTGTGATTTTGATCTAGTTGTCATGTGTCCTAGATGAAGGCAAAGGATTGGATGTTTTTAGCAATTACGGCATTATTCTCTCATCCTTAACTTGCCCAAAATGTGACAGTGAGTGCTTAACACGAAAAGATCAGAAGATATTTAGGTGAAATAACCAATATCAGCCTGGTTAGGCTAATTGAAAACCTGGTTAGGCTAATTGATGGCATGGCTAGGTTAATTAAAGACATGATTAGGGTAATTGAAGACCTGTTTGAGCCAATAAAACATGTTTAGGCCCTACATTTCTTAAGTTTAAACGTTATAACAATGTTCAGTGTATGAAAAAGTAAAATATAATATATATATATATATATATATATATATGTGTGACATGAGAGCTCTGTGCTGGGCCCAGAGGGCTGTGAAAAGAGCTAACTAGTTGAGAGAATAGCCAATTTGCTCTTACATATTAAGTTTGAAGATAAGCCAGTACTTCGATATCTACTTTTTAGTGTTTATATTAACGACATAGAATGGGGATATAAATAGTAAAACCTCAATATTTTCAGATGATACAAAATTGGGCCAAAGCGTAAGATCTTTAACAGTTGTCATGAGAAAGTAAAAGACTATTGATGAAGTAGATGCTTGGGCAGATAGATGGGTGATGAAATTTAATGTGGAAAAGTGTAAAGTTATGCATGTTGGTCGTGGCCAAGGCTGGTAAAAACCAATTTAAAAAAAAAAAAAAGCCATTGGCTCCGAGCGCACTCTTCCCATTGTCCCCTTCTACAGCAATCAGCAACGGGTGATTTATGCAAAGATGCACCAGCTCTTCTGGAACGTCTGGATGCAATTTTACCGAGCGATATATTTATCAACTTGTGTGCTTCAAACCCGTTTGGAACATCAGATATCATGTTCACCACCTAGGAATTGGTCAAGGCACAGAGAGCTAACTAACACGACTCTATCCTCTATTTCCAATCTTGTAATGAGTTAAAGTGAAAGTTTCGCCTGCCTTTATACAATGTCGTTCTGACGTCGTTATCAAGCTCCACACAGGGAATTTCCAGGTAGTAACATGAATCACGTTGCTGTTCTTTCACCTGTACACACGCACACACACACACACACACGCACACGTCCACATACACACACACACAAAGGAGAAAGTGAAACGTTAATTGAAACATGATTTATTTAATAAAAGAAATATTCAAGCTGTATATATTTACAAACACGTGTAATAAATAAGTTAACAACAGACACATCAATGATTATATTCAAGACATATATATTTAAAACGTGTAATAAATAAGTTAACAAATGAAATTATGTTAACACAGAAATTCAATTGTTAACTTATTTATCACACGTTGTTTAAATATATATATACACATCTTGAATATAATCTTTGATGTGCCTATTGTTAACTTATTTATTACACGTGTATGATAAAATATATATAGCTTGAATATTTCTTTTATTAAATAAATCATGTTTCAATTAACGTTTCACTTTCTCCTTTGTGTGTGTGTGTGTGGGGTGTGTGTGTGTGTGTGTGTGTGTGTGCGTGTGTACAGGTGAAAGAACAGCAACGTGATTCATGTTACTACCTGGAAATTCCCTGTGTGGAGCTTGATAACGACGTCAGAACGACATTGTATAAAGGCAGGCGAAACTTTCACTTTAACTCATTACAAGATTGGAAATAGAGGATAGAGTCGTGTTAGTTAGCTCTCTGTGCCTTGACCAATTCCTAGGTGGTGAACATGATATCTGATGTTCCAAACGGGTTTGAAGCACACAAGTTGATAAATATATCGCTCGGTAAAATTGCATCCAGACGTTCCAGAAGAGCTGGTGCATCTTTGCATAAATCACCCGTTGCTGATTGCTGTAGAAGGGGACAATGGGAAGAGTGCGCTCGGAGCCAATGGCTTTTTTGGTTTTTTTTAAAAAAATTGGTTTTTACCAGCCTTGGCCACGACCAACATGCATAACTTTACACTTTTCCACATTAAATTTCATCACCCATCTATCTGCCCAAGCATCTACTTCATCAATAGTCTTTTACTTTCTCATGACAACTGTTAAAGATCTTACGCTTTGGCCCAATTTTGTATCATCTGAAAATATTGAGGTTTTACTATTTATATCCCCATTCTATGTCGTTAATATAAACACTAAAAAGTAGATATCGAAGTACTGGCTTATCTTCAAACTTAATATGTAAGAGCAAATTGGCTATTCTCTCAACTAGTTAGCTCTTTTCACAGCCCTCTGGGCCCAGCACAGAGCTCTCATGTCACATATATATATATATATATATATATATATATATATATATATATATTACTTTTTCATACACTGAACATTGTTATAACGTTTAAACTTAAGAAATGTAGGGCCTAAACATGTTTTATTGGCTCAAACAGGTCTTCAATTAACCTAATCATGTCTTTAATTAACCTAGCCATGCCATCAATTAGCCTAACCAGGTCTTCAATTAGCCTAACCAGGCTGATATTGGTTATTTCACCTAAATATCTTCTGATCTTTTCGTGTTAAGCACTCACTGTCACATTTTGGGCAAGTTAAGGATGAGAGAATAATGCCGTAATTGATAAAAACATCCAATCCTTTGCCTTCATCTAGGACACATGACAACTAGATCAAAATCACACGATTGGCACATCATAATTCTATCACAAGCACCACTAAACTGAATCCAGTTTGAAAAATAGCCAGAACAAAACCCAGCCAGCTAATTAAATCGCAGAGTAGTGAAAAATAGCCCAACCAGGAAAAATATTTTATGAAAAAAGTACATTATAGCCAAAACAGGAAATATATTTTATTAAAAAAAAAGTACAATTCAACAAATTTGCACAACATAAGATATATTTTCGAAATAAATTTAGTCTATATCTATAAACTAAATAGCTATATGCACAAAACCAAATTAAATGTTTATTTTATTTAGTTTATGGTTAAACTATTGAATTCTTTCTTTTTTCTAGTTGTCAGCAATTAAATTATGAGAAATGCTAAAAGTTTTCAATTTCCTCAATTAATATATTATATATATATATATATATATATATATATAACCTGAAAAATAAGTACATAGTAGCAAAGTGGTAAGGTATTTAAATTGTGCTGCTGACAGGCACCTATAAAAGTCCTACAACAATTATCATAAATTCAAGACCTACAATTATTTATTGTCTACATAACATCTGATTAGTTCACTATATACGTACCTTAAATTGTCATTCATAGGCTCTTGAAAAATGTAATGAATTTAAAATTAATTACTTTAGATGCCACAAATACAAATTTAAGGTACGTATATAGTGAACTAATCAGATGTTGGCTAAAAATTTTATTTAAGTTTGCTTAACCATGCTGAATTTTGAAGAAAATTTAACTTTGTAATCATTTTAACAGAATAACAAACATTTTGTTTTGGATAAAACCTTAAGTCTAAAACTAAAGAGTATGTGGAACATATCAAAAGTAATAAATATACTTATAGTTTTCATACAATGTTTACATGAACTAGAAAATTGTAAAGAACGATGATCCTAATGTGTGAAAAAACACACAACACACACACACACACACACACACACATGCCCAAAATCTATAATAATAATAATAGCTACCTGAAGCAATAGTAATGAGTAACTTATATTACAAGCATTTTGGGTTCCTTTCCTGACAACAAACTAAATACAGTATATATTAAACATGTAGAAACATTTGTAGAAAAATTGTCTTTTAGTACGATATATTATTATTATTTCTAATGAAACATTAAGCTCCACTGTGACTGAAAGGGTTAAACTTATTTTTATTAAGTCTGTTCCAAACTCCTGCTCTTTCTTACCTAATATGGCACTTGGGGTTTGAAAACTGTAGAGACAGTGCCTGAAACAATATTTTCTATTAAAAATGAGTCATAAGAATATTCACTGGAACTGATTTGTATGCTCAAATAAGAAGAATGGTTCAATCACTAATTATGGATAGCTTTCTGGCTTCAACAATCTTGCCAGGCCCACAGCCTACTGTTTGAGGAATGTTCACTGCTGTTTAACTACAATTAACAAATAGCTAAATAAGAGCAGATACAGTTATTTTGAGGCTGCATTCAAATACTGGATAGAGCATACAGAAAAAATCTGGGTTAACCTACCAAAACTGAGCTCAATCAGCTATCTACTCTGACGCGGTTTAACTGTAGGCAAATACGCTACTTTGATGGTAGCAGATAACCCATTCTGTCACTAAGACCTCTAACTTGCTTGCAAATGTAGTTCCACACACTTTGTGATTTAAAAAGTCTGATGCTAGACTCTGAGATAACCCATTCTGTCACTAAGACCTCTAACTTGCATGCAAATGTAGTTCCACACACTTTGTGATTTAAAAAGTCTGATGCTAGACTCTGAGACGCCTTTGGTGGGATTTGGTAGGTAGGCCCATGGTGGGGATTTTGGTAGGTAGGCCCTTAGTAGGCTGTGGCTAATTCATTTGATGACAGTACTTGAATAGTATATATGTCTAGTGTTAGCGATATTATTATTATTATTATTATTACGTATATTTGAGCATGTAAATGCATCAGTTAGGAATTCATTTTCTCCTTTGTGTTTCTTGTTTTCCTACATCTTTTTAAGATTTATAAATTCTAAAACCAAATACGTTTGGACTAGGATTCTATCTGGAAAGGGATCATATGAATGTTCTACGTTTGGACTAGGATTCTATCTGGAAAGGGATCATATGAATGTTCTGAAACATTATAACATAAGATTAATAATTGAATGACAGAGGTACTAAGAACTGTATTAAACTTTATATTTAGGATAAAGACGATGACGTAGCGCAGAAAAGTTATTATATTTGGCTGCATCCGCTGTTTCGGGGGACTCTATCGCACTTTCAATGCCTGCTAAATGAAAGCTAAAAATGTATAAATGACAAAAATATATAAACGTGGAGAGCTAGATCTAAAGTACAAAATTAAAACTGTTCAATAATAAAAATTAAAATTACAAAGCAGAAACACAATCCAAAATCAAATCGAAAGTAAAAAAAATATAAATGACGTTTAATAGTGACGCGTATAACGTTCATAACATATTTAAAATTACAATAAGCAAGTTGTAGAATACATAATTATGCAAGTTGTGCCAAAACCCCATTTTCTTTTATAAATAGCCTTAGAACAATTAACATTTTTAATAATATATATATGCGCAAAGAGAGAAATGGCTTTGAGAGTCTTTTTCTCGGAACTGGAAATTGTCAAAACGTAGCCTAGCTTGACTTAAAGGGCTATCCTACTACGCTGTACAGTACACTCCTTTATGGCGATTTCATTAACATTAAATTCATCAAGATATACATTTCTTTTATTAGTAAAAATCATGAAATTTGTTTTACTGGTATTTAGGAAGAGTTTTATTGGTGGCCAACCACTTCGTTACAATAATGAATTCTGTATATTTACATTTTCCATAAGATTTAAAGTAGCCATTTCCGTTGTTCTATTATTACGGAAACCATATTGATTTGGAGATTTAAGGGTAACAGTTGATTCGACGCCTTTAGAAGGGCGTTCATTTCAAAGCGAGTCGTTGCAAGTCGCAACCACGTTTGCTTATTGCAAAGGGTACACGGATCAGCTTTCGCTCTCAATCATCTCAACAGTAAACTTTGTAGTGGAAATTTGTAGGTCGAGTATCATTGCTATATATATATATATATATATATATATATATATATATATATAATGTCTTTTCATGCAGTTTTTCCATTAGGATATGTAAACAGTAAGTACGCTTGTGGCTATGGTACATTCGGCTGATCAACTTGAAAATTTCGCCTCAACAATCTATAGCTTAAGCTCTGAATTTCCTTTTCTTTTTCGTAAAAAGTTTAAAAAAGAAATTCTTAATTGGTTTTCATGAGTAACACTTCCATGTACATGCGAATGAAGTAATGTTTTTTATTTAATTCATATTAGATGCTGCGGTTAGTGTAAGACATAACTGCTCAGAATTTTTCAGAGATGGTTTAAAGTGTTGACGATATTAATTAAATCTACATGTGTATTAAATAAAAAATAAGTGCATATTTATTTCACACCCTTTAGCGTGCGTAAATTAGTTGTTGCGGTGGACGGTCCCCCATCCAACAACTACCCAGATCCAACGTCGCTTAACATCGCTGCTCGGATTTAATTCACTTTAAGGTGAAAAGCGCGTAATATTTTTGGTTTTTGAAACGCAAGAAAGGTTTGCCAAAAGAAAATATACACAGATAATGTGTTTATTTCTTTTACTGTTTATTTAATATAATTGGGACCCAAATTGAAGGTGTCGAGACAGAGAGAACAATTTGACCTAGATTCCTTTCAAAAAGGCCTCAGGGTGAACACGTGTGAATCGTTCTGCTCCACGGAGAGATGAAAAATGCATTGAAATTTCCGGTGTGTGTGTGTGTGTGTGTGTGTGTGTGTGTGCACACGAGTGGTTCATTCGTTTATTATATATACAAGCACAGATGGGGGAAGGGTGAGGGAGGACGAACGTGTGTTTTGAATTGTTTCCCATATCTTCCTCTGACAAAAATCTGTGTTAATTTTCGATCCACAGAACAGCTGTTCACTGAAGGCTGCATGTTCCACATTTTATAATAAAGAAATTATAAATATATCCTAATTATATTTTTAAAAGAGCATTCGGTTTCCGCTCGGTCATACTACTGCCTCGGATCAAATGATCCTGTTATTTTAAATCCGGTTCAATCCTGTTATGTTGAAATGTGGAAGAGTAAGCAACGACCCTCCATATATATATATAATCGAATTATAGACACTTGCAGAAATCCTTTCCTCGTGAAAGGAAAAACAATGCTTATTGCTTAACTTCTTATATTGAATAAATAACCACTCACTCGTGAAAGTTCGTCTAATTATATTTTTAAAAGAGCGTTCGGTTTCCACATTAAACTGTGGGTCTAAGTTACGCGTAAATATAAAATATTTTCATTGTAGAAATAATAATAATGATGATAATAAGAAACGGAGTGAGCGGTGTTTTTTGCTCGAATAGTTTGAAGAAGGATTAAGCCTCGTCCAAAAAGGTCTCTAGGGAGACGATTCGAATTGACCTAGTTTCTGCCTTTCCTCGTGTGCGTGTGTGTGTGTGTGCACGAGTTGTTTATTCGTTTATATATATATATATATATATATATATATATATCCGGGTTTGGGGAATGACAATCGTGTGTTTTGATTTTTCCGTAAATTTTCTTTTCATTTGGAGTGAAGGGAGACTTATCAAGAGCGGACTGGAAGGAAGGTCTCTCAACCAGCAGGTGTTCTTCGAAAATATAAAGATGTCATTAGTCGTCCGACCCCGTTATAGCGGATTGTGTTTTGGCTAATTTCAACTTTAAATGAATCTTCCAATTGATTAACTATATAAATATATTGTGGTATTTTATATGGTTGAATCTTCCAATTGATTAACTATATAAATATATTGTGGTATTTATATGGTTGATCTTCCAATTGATTAACTATATAAATATATTGTGGTATTTTATATGGTTTGTGAGCACGAGTGATTCATTAGTTTATTATATATACAAGTACAGATGGGTGGGGGGATTTGGGGGAATGAGGAGCGTGTGTTTCGAATTGTTTCGTAAATTTTCATTTCGTTTCGTTATTCGTGACTTAAATATTTATAATAAAAATTAAGTGTGTAAAAATTATTTATTTAATAAACAGAATTTAATTGGATTCATCGATTAACTACCGTCATATAAATATATATTGTGGTACACTATTTAAATGGATGATTAATATATGGTTTTTGCTATCTGGAATACATGGCGCTATCTGGCAACTGAATACATGGCGCTATCTGGCAACTCAGCCAGAATAGAGGTTTATAAAAGACCGAGAGACGACTGACGGAGTCATTACAAGCTCGGCTCCCAGCCGAGCAAGGACCTCTGGTCCTTCTCTTTCTGGCCCTTTGGGAAAACCCCTTAGAGGCCTCTTAGGTTAGGTAAACGAAAATAGCTTGGGGGAGAACTCCGCCTCCAAGTTGCATGCCTTGCAATCAAAGGCAACTACTCTCTCTCTCTCTCTCCTTCAGGTGTACCCCTCCCCCCCTTGGCTCAGCCAACTGGCTGATTAGGAGCCTATAAGACAACGCCTACTCGGCTGAAGTCTTAATATGCACTTGGCTCCTGCCAGGTGAACACCTCTCCTCCTTTCTCTCCTTTCTGGCCCTTTGGGGGGAATAGCTTGGGGGAGAACTCCGCCTCCAAGTTGCATGCCCCTTGCAACCCCGGTTGGCAAGAAAGGGCCCTTTGGGGGGATTTTTTGGGGATTTTTTTTTTACCTTTTTTGCAACACCCCCACCCCCTTTGCAACAACCCCACCCCCTTTGCAACATTACGTAATCACTTGCAACATTCCTGCACTCTAACCTTTTGCGGCTATACTACTGGTCATCAGTTGAACTGAGCTCATATAATGTGTTTGTGTTATTTGTGTGTATAAACTATTGTACTGTATCTATTTCTATAACAGAAAATAGGCCACACTAGAGAAGAATACCACCTGGTATACTGATAACTAGCTACGAGCGTCGATAATTTTGTTTTTTGCCCGTCGTAAATTGTAGCATGTAAACTTCTAAATAATATGATTTGGAATAAATATATAATATCGGATGCAAACAATAATTTTGCTAATATCGGCATTATAATTGAGATGTAAATTGTTATATTGTTTGCAAATAATTTTTTCGGTCTTTTTCATTTACTTTAATAATATAAAGTATTATACATGTAACTTTAAACATGTCTGATAATGGATAATATCAGGTGCAAATATATTTTAATATTATTGTTATTATATTATTATCATATATATAATTATATAGTAATGGCATGATATAAACTTCATACCTGTAGGCCTACCGTACATCAGAAAAATCTTTCACATACAGTACAAGCTACAATTACATTAATGATCTTTGGTGGACTTTAAGACAACAATTTCTTATTGTCAAGATACATAAAAATGCAAAACTTAAAAAAAATAAGGCATTTCCAAATGTAACTGTTTGCAATGCTCGTCAGAGTCGCTAATAATTGTAATTATAATGAAACCTACAATCACTGGAAAGGAGAAGAGAAAAATACACTATTATTTCCACTTGGAAAATAATGGAGAAACTAGTCCCTAATCTTACTCTGACGTCTGAACCCTGTAACTCTCCAAACAACAGTGGAAAGTAGAAAAGGAAGACTGTGTCGTGTTCCCAAATTAAAGGCTAGACACTGAACATCCTTAACTCTGAAAGAAAATAGTTTTGTTGTAAGAGGACCAAGACTGTATAATCAGCTGCCCAAAGACCTAAGGAACACGAGTGGTGTTGCGGTGGACATCTTCAAAAGAAGATTAGACGCCTGGCTCAGAATAATACCCGATGAGCCGGGCGTACCTGGTTATGTGAGGTGGAGAGTACAAGAAACCAACTCACTACTACTTCACCAAGCCAACTCGAGAGGAGGGGTGACAAGCTTGACCTTCGTGAAATGAGGAATCGTCGCACGGAACATTTGAAAGGTTGAAAGGAAAGGTTAATCTTTAAAATGCGTTTCTACCTTAAGGGGATACAGCAAGATATTGCTGTAAAGTAAGGGTAAAGATATTGAACAGTGGGTTTACACCCAAATTTAAATATGTCTTCTCTTGAACCCTTTGTTATCTAATGTTCTTTCCTTTAAAATTTAATAAAATCGCCTGGCGTTAACCAGAACAAAATAGGCGAAATACCATTCAGTCATTGAAGGCGGTAATGTTTTAAGGGGTAATGGTAGTTTTTCTCTGATTTTTCTGGTTTACGTCAGACGATTTCATTCAATCTTTAGGAAGATCACTATCCTCTAAATTGTTAAATACTTTTTAACCTCATAATGACTTAGATATAAAGAAGCAATTTCGTATCCTTACTAACGCGCTCATTTGGGAATTTTAAGTATTGTATATATTTTAAACGAATCTTTCTAAATCTTTTGTACTGATATACAATCCAAATATTATAAGAAAGTAGGGTAAAATCTTTATTTAAAATGTTACAGCGTTCACCATCAGGATGTTCGGCATCACAAATATTTGACAACCACATTCTTGTTGGTTCGTATGAAGCTATATAAAAGGCGGGAGCTTTATAATTTAATTAATGTCAAGAAGTCAAAGTTAAGACAATTGTAACTAGATTAGATCTTTACCCTCCACTGGACCCAACTTCTGGAACAACTTCCATGAAGAGATGAAAGAATCTGACACGGTAAAAAGTTTTCAGAAAAATTGAGGGATAGTTTGATCGAATCTTACAAATCATTCCATCCATCTTACACCGTTCTCTTTTCTCTCTCTCTCTCTCTCTCTCTCTCTCTCTCTCTCTCTCTATATATATATATATATATATATATATATACTAGGGACCGACCGAAGTTCGGTTTCGGCCCGAAAGTAAACTTGACCGAACTGCCCTTCGGGTTCAGTGGAATCGGGGCGACTCTTTTCTACTGCGGGTAATGTCATCAACACCAAATGGGCAAATTTGACCCCAGTAAACGCTGAAGATGTCATCCTCCTTTCAAAAAACTTGAAATATTTGAACTTTGAATATTGAATGAATCGAAATATCTTAATTTTCTTTTTAATTTGCATTAATGAACATTAATATTTTTAGAATGTTTTTTGAATTTTCTTTAATTATTTTGCATGAAAAGGAATAAAAAAGCGGTTGAATTACATTACATATAAAGTATTAGTATTCCATTTTATATTACAATACTTTCATATAAAGTACTCTACTTTCGGTTTCGGCCGAAAGTCGAGCCAACTTTCGGTTTAGGTTCCGAAAGTGCCGAAGTACTTTCAGTCGGTCAGTAATGCGCACGCACACACACACACACACACACACACACACACACACACACACACACACAATTAAGAGAAATAATTTTATTGCTGTATAACCACAGATTTTCTTTACAGTGTCAAGGTATTCAATGTTACACATAGACTTTGTATACTTAGAACAGCGTGTAATCCTAGCTCAAGCATGTACGAGGGTAATCAAAAAGGAACGAAATTTTTCATATTTAATAATTAATAATAATAATAACACATAAAATTTTCCACTACGAATTTTCAAAGTGGTGTCCCTCCTCGTGAATGTACTGTTCCCACCGCTCGATCCATTGTTTATACACGGCTGAGAAGCCATTTCTTGAATGAGCTTAAATATATTCATCATTCAACTTCTCGTGGTTTTCAAAGCGGCGGGTTTTGAGTAGTTTCTTCGACTCGGGAAACGGGTAAAAGTCACAAAGGGTCAAATCGGGACTATTAGGAAGATGGGGTAGTACCTCGATGTCGAGTTCGTTGATGGCATTGTGGAAAACTTGGCCAGTGTGGTCAGGGCATTGTCATGGTGGAGTATCCATCCATTCTCAGAGAAGTCCTGTCAGCGAACTGTATGTACCTTTCCTGTAGCCCAAGACATCGTGTATCATGCGATGATCCAACCCAAATGAGATGCCCAGATCCAACATATATGTTTCACTGTTATCCGTCTATCATCTTTAATTTTCCTGTCCCCAGATTTCGACACGTCTCTGAGATTAAGGGTCTTTCTCATTGTGGCTCATCAGCAAGGTTTTCGTGACCAGAAAACTTTTTAAACCACTCAAAAATTCCTGTATGGGGTAGAGCAAATCACCCCATGTTTCTTTGAACGCAAAATTCGACAGCAGCTCTTTGATCAACTTTCAAATCCATTGCAAAATTGTCCCCCCAAAATTATTAATTATTTTAATTATTTATTAATTATTTACAAGTGTCTGTTGTCAGTATTCTGACTAAATTGCAAAAATCGTGCGAAGTGTAAAAAAAACATGTCTGATCCTGTTCTATCCCGTACAACTGTCACTGCAAATATATACACTTTCAGCAGGAAAAGTTCAATTATTTTTGGAATACCCTTCGTGTAATGTATATAAATATAGCTAAACTTTAACTATAAGTACAACTTTTTATAATATTTCATACAGCATCCAAGCATCAACAACCACTGTATTTTGTATTTAACTTCACACCATGTATCTCTCCTTGAATTTACTGTAAATAATCTCTATGTTCTGAGCTATCTAAAGCAGCGGTTCTCAAACTTTTTCTTCTTCTGTACCCCTTGAATTTTTTCACGAGATTTTCTGGATTTTCGAGAGAGATAGACGATTTCTACTTTCTTTACGACCGTGTGACTCGTGGCCGTTTATTAATTGTATAAAAAATTAAAAGGGTTATATTTTCAGGACCCCTTCGCGTACCCCTTAAGATTCCTTTGCGTACCCGTGGGGGTACGCCGTGCCCCAGTTTGAGAACCACTGATCTAAAAAGATTTATCAAATAAATAACTCCTTTCTGCTTACTTCCTGCCAGTAAAACAAATTTTGCTTGCAAATGGCAGTTCTATGCTGCGTATGTGTAGGAAATAATTTACCGATCCAATTTTATATACAGTATTTCTTGTTGCATCCATTTTGTGTTTCGTATATATATATATATATATAATTATATATATATAATTTAGTGGTGGACCGGATGTCAGTTTTTCAACATCTGCGGATGCGGATGCAGATTTTTTATTTCAATATCCGCGGATGCAGATATTTAATCTATCAATATAATATAGAATTATGAATATATGACATAATTTTTAAAATTTCGTGATATTACTATTATGGGAGGCAATGCATAAGAATTAAAATTAATATTAATGTTTTCATTATGATAAAAATAATAACTTTCTCAAGAGTTTCAGCCACAGAAAATTCAATGAAACAAGTTTCATTCAATTTTCTGTGTTACCACCTATTTAGATTTTGAAGTTTATATATTTGTTTGTTCATTAATATAATTAATACGTTACATGAAATCTGCATGACAGGCCCTTATAAGCTACTTTATAAGCTAATTTAATTGTAAATTGCATAATTTATTAGAGTTAATATCCACATAACATCCGCAGTCAGAAGTGCGGATGCGGATGTTAAAAATGAAGCGGATATCCGCATGTGCGGATATCCGGTCCACCACTAAATATATAGTTTAGGTAGGAAGGTGACGCGAAGGGCGAGCTTCAAACTTTTGAGAAGTTTTGTGTAATGTGTAAAGATGCATGTATGTATGTGTAGTAAGGAATAGAGGGAGAAGTGTGTGTGTTTGAGAACATGCTGGTAGATGAGACAAAAAATCAACTACTGTAAGGACAACAGTGACAGGAGAAACGGGAGTTCCAGCACTCCCTGTCTCCTGCTTAACGTCCTCCTCCCACCGGAGTACTTCCCTGGTCGATTGCTTTTTTCTGGCGGTACGCACCAGTACGCAATACCGGCACCGTTTTTCAAGAAATAAAAAAAAATCTGTTATTTCCCCACCCCCCAAAGAAGGACGTCAAATCTGAGTACCGGTACCTTTTTTCCTAGGAAAAACAGCATATATATATATATTCAGGGTTTCCTAAACTGTGGTCCGTGAACCCCAGGTGGTCCGCGGTGGTACCTCCAAACAGAATTCTGGATATTACTTCACTAACAAAAATTAGACAAAATCTGTCAATCGCGCCCCCTTAATCCAATATCATATGATTTTTTTTTCACATTAGCTATTACAACCTAAAATGCCCTGCCTACCTTGAATGTATAATATAAATTCAACTAGTGTGGCGGATTTGATATATGCCATTTTTAACACGGAGTTATTATTACTCAAACATTCTTAATAGTGTGAGTAGGGATAATCTTAAGATAGATTGCAGCGAAACGCCTGTGGGCGGGACAAGGGAAAATACTTTGATATCAGTTCCTGAAGTAAAGAGGTTAATTAAAGAGTTAAAGACTGGTTCTGCGTCAGGGGTAGATTACCTATCAAATAAGCACTTAAAATATGCCAATGACGTGGTATGTCTGCATATATCATTGCTCTTATCAGTCATGCTTGCTCATAGCTATATCCCTGCAGAGTTCATGAGGGTATATATCTTTCCCCTGGTCAAAAATAAGTACGGAGACATTCTGCCCAGCAATAATTACAGGTCTATTGCTGTCGCTTCCTGCTTCTCGAAACTACTAGAAAAACTCTTGTTACTCCGATTAAATGATTACCTATGGACATCTAATCAGTTTGGTTTTAAAAGGTCCCACTCAACTGACCTGTGTATCTATGTACACTTAAGGAAACAATATCTAAATACACTGACAGTAATTCAACTATTTATAGCTGTTTCCTAGCTACAGGTAAGACATATGATAGAGTGAACCACAATATTTTATTTAAAGAATTAGAAGACAGGAAAGTTCCCATGTATTATACATATTAAATTTATTGAAATTTTGGTATTTCCACCAATCTTTTACTGTTAGGTGGGGCAATGTACGTACTATCCAAATGTTTTGGCTCCTCTTGCTGGGTGAGGCAAGGCTCTTTGCTCTCCTATGCTGTTTAATGTGTATATTGACGGATTACTTGCTTCACTTAATGAGGCAACAGTGGGATGTTGTATAGATAACACGAGGATAAATAACTTAGTTTATGCTGATGATATGGTGTTAATAAGTACCTCTGTTAAAGGTCTAGATCGGCTACTAAAAATCTGCGAAGTGTATTCGCAGAAACATGATATTCTTTTTAATGTTACAAAAACTAAGGTTATGCAATTCCACACTAAAAGCTGTAATCAGCCAGCTGATATTAGGTTTAAAATGAGAGTTGAAGTAATTGAGGAAGTACAAGAGTTCAAGTATTTGCGTCAAACTATTACCAGCTCCTTGAGTGATGACTCGGATATAAAAAAACACACTCGAAGCCTTTGTGCTAAAGTGAATATGATTATAAGGAACTTCGGATTCTGTACAAGTGAAGCTAAAGACACTCTCTTTCGTACTTTCTGCAGTAATATATACGGCCAGCAACTGTCGGTGAATTCTAAAAAAGGTTCTGGCAGAACTCTAAATTTGTTGTACAACAGGTCTTTTAGACTCCTACATAAATTACCCACGAGATGCTTAGCTTCGCAAATGTTTGCTACCCGCAATGTCCCGAGCTTCCCGGAGTTAACAAGAGGTGCTTAATACAGTCTAATGCAAAGAATCAAAAAATCAACCAACCCGATTATCCAAGCTATCCATGAGTCCTGCCGTTTGCCTTCTAAGCTATGGAATTCATGGTACGAAAACGTTTGTCTGTAGCTCCACTTAACTTCCACATTACTGTATTATTGCTAACTAGCGGAGCGTCCGGGCGTTCCCCGGGTGGACGTTGAACGCTATAAATAAGGCGTTTTTATAGGGTAGGCAGGGTAGGCTTTGCCTGACCATTAATTTTGTCAAACTTTAGAAGCATAAATATATCAGTATAAATTAGCGCAATTAGACAAAATATGTCAATCGCGCCCCCTTAATCCAATATCATATGATTTCTTTTTTTTTCATATTAGCTATTACAATCTAAAACGCCCTGCCTACCTTGAATGTATAATGTAAATTCAACTAGTGTGGCGGATTTGATATATGCCATTTTTAACACGGAGTAAATGTCGTAGGCGCCGTTACTGCTACTCTGGTGCAAGGGTGGAGGATATAACTAATAGTGTTGACCATTTTACAGATGGAACCTCTGAGGACACAACGTATGTTATTCATGTCGGTACTAATAACGTTTTAAATTCTAGATCGGAAGAGCTGCTGGCTAGGTACAGGGACTTTCTAGAGCGACTAAAGGAAAAAACTAATAAGATTGTTTTAACAGGTATACTTCCTCGAATTATCCAACGTAGCGATTTCTACAGCAAGGCGACCTATATCAACAATAACCTAAAGTCTCTTTGCCAACAGAAAGGAGTGCATTTTCCAGATTTTTGGAACAGTTTCTACGGCAGGAGAGACTTGTTCCTCAGAGATGGACTTCATCTTAATGACGTTGGAGCTACGCGTTTAGGAAGACTATTTAATAATACTCTCTTCTTTTCAGGCTACCGTAACTCAAACGGTCCCGGTGTAATTTCCTCAAATTTCCCCTGCGCTCGCGAAGGTGTCGCAATTACAAACAATTTGAAGGTTCTATCTTTAAATGCTCGTAGCCTACGAAAAAAAATAAACGATTTTTTTTCTTTAATTGCTTGTAAAGACTATGATTTAATTGCGATAAATGAATCGTGGCTTAGCACTGAAACACGTAACTTTGTAGGGGAGTATCAAATTAGAGGTTATAAACTTTTTCTTAAAAACAGAATAGGTAGGCGAGGAGGCAGTGTTATGTTGTATATCAAAGATAATATTGCGAACGTTATAGAAGTAAAGCACAGAATTCC
Source organism: Bathynomus jamesi (assembly GCA_023014485.1). Classification (NCBI taxonomy): domain Eukaryota; kingdom Metazoa; phylum Arthropoda; class Malacostraca; order Isopoda; family Cirolanidae; genus Bathynomus; species Bathynomus jamesi. The sequence continues at coordinate 436,702 of JAJOZX010000165.1, forward strand.
AGAACCGATAGATTCGACTATAACAGAACTTAAATTGAACGATTTCAAACTTGTTGTTGCGGTTATATATAGGCCTCCTAATCAAACAGTTGATACGGACGAAGCGTTATATCGTGAACTAAAGAGAATAATAGGTAGTGAGCAGGCCTTAGTTATGGGTGACTTTAATTGCGCCAACGTGAATTACGATACAATGCAGGGAGACGCTGAAGGTAATCGTTTAGTTAATTTTCTCGAGGATAGCTTTCTTATTCAAAAGGATGGGGAACCTACGAGGTTGGACAGTATCTTAGATTTAGTAATAACTACGGATGATAGGCTAATCACGGATCTTCAAGTAATAGAACTGTTAAGCAATAGCGGTCACAATATGGTGGAGTTTGTCCTCTCAGTAAGTCACTCGAAACCAGTTTACTCGACTAAAGTTCGTAACTTCCGGCACGCAGACTTTTGTAAATTTCGAAATGAATTACACATCATTTGGGAAAACGTAATGGGGATCTCCAACGCAAAACTAATATGGGAATCGCTTGAAACAGTATTTAGGACTATAAATGAGGAATGTGTACCGTACAAAATTAAGCGTGCGAAAGTAAACAACAAGCCCTTGTGGTTTACTTCTAGAGTAGGAGATATTATAAAGAGTAGAGATAGGTCTTATAGACTACATAAGTACGATAAAGACAATTTGTGGTTACGAAACAACTACATATCTCTAAGGCGTGAAGCGAAAAGTGTAATAAAAAAGTCCAAGCGCGAATTTGAAATCTCCATAGCTCGTGACGGCAAAGAAAACCCCAAGTGATTCTTTCAATACGTCAACAATAGGAATCCAGTAAAAAGTGTCTTGGGGCCGTTAAAAAATTTTAACGGAGAGCTAGTTTCTGAAAACAAGGAAATGGCTACCTTGCTGAACGAATTTTTTACGTCAGTTTTTACTATAGAAGATGTAACGAATATCCCTACGGTCATAGCCATAATACCTTTTGATAATGGTAATATTTTGGATAATATTGTGGTTAGTGAAAGGGAGGTAATGCGCTATATTGATAAAATGAAAATGCGTAAATCACCGGGGCCGGATTCCATATATCCCATACAACTAAAAGAATTAAAAGATAGCATTGTTGTGCCGCTAACAAAGATTTTGAATGCGTCTATTTCTGAGGGGTGCGTACCAAATAATTTCAAGTTAACAAATGTAACACCTATCTTTAAGAAAGGCGATAAAGGTGCGGCTGGAAATTATAGGCCAATCAGTTTAACGTCTGTTGTAGGTAAGCTACTGGAATCGATAATTAGGGATCGTATAGTCGAACACTTAGAATTGCATAACTTGGTTAGAAATACGCAGCACGGTTTTAGGCGAAACAAATCTTGCTTAACTAATCTTTTAGAATTTTTTCAAAGCGTGGGTCAAGTTTACAATAGTCACCGGGCGGTTGATGTAGTGTATTTAGATTTTCAAAAAGCGTTTGACACCGTACCGCACAAAAGACTCATTGAAAAAAACTAAGGCTCATGTAATCAGGGATGTAGTAATAAATTGGATAGAAGAGTGGTTGCGAGGTAGGAAGCAGAGGGTGGTCGTTGATGGATCGGAGTCGTCTTGGGCTAATGTAGCGAGCGGCGTTCCTCAGCGTTCTGTATTGGCCCCTTGCTTTTTCTTATTTAAATTAACGATTTAGATTTCGGCCTAGTCAGTACAGTTTCAGAGTTTGCGGATGACACGAAGTTGGGTGGTAGGGCGAATAATGACGAAGATAGAGGTAAAATCCAGGAAGATTTGAATAAAATCATTGATTGGTCAGTGACATGGCAAATGAGATTTAACGTCGATAAGTGCAAAATTTTACATATAGGTTCGCGTAATGGTAATTTTGCGTATATTATGTCAGGGAAGGAGTTAGCAAGCGTAGAGCAGGAAAAAGATTTAGGAGTTATCGTCACTGGTGATTTAAAAGTAGCGAAACAAAGTACAGCACGGTCGATAAAGCGAACAAAGTGCTAAGTTTTATAGCTCGGAATTTTGAGTACACATCGCGCGATATTATGGTTCCTCTTTATAAATTATTAGTTAGACCCCATTTGGAGTACGCGATCCAATTTTAGAATCCGCATATGCGAAAAGATATAGACAAAATCGAAAGAGTTGAAAGACGAGCAACTAAGATGATTCCGTCGCCTAAGTCAAAGTCGTACGAGGATAGGCTTAAGGAGTTAAAATTAACCACACTCGAGACTAGGAGGCGAAGGGGTGATCTAATCTAGGTTTTCAAAATTATGAATGGGTTCGATAACGTAGATATAGCTAGCCTTTTCGAAATATCTCAATATAACGGGACTAGAAATAATGGGTGTAAATTGACAAGTAGAAGGTTCGAGACAGCAGTTGCCAAAAATTTTTGTACGCATAGAATAGTAAATAGCTGGAATAGTTTGCCGGTGAAGTAATTAGTAGCACGTCTATAAACATGTTTAAAAATCGATTAGGCGCATATGTTGATAGATTGGGTATAGTTTAAGGTAGTAAAATTAAGGCTTTGTGGTTCGGAACCCACGTAAAATTGTAGGCTCTCCGTCTCCACGGAGGACATACACAATACACAATTACGAACACAGTTAGGTAGACCAGCCATAAGTGGATCCTAGGGTCTTTGTTGGTCTGAAACATTATAACAAACATTATAACATATAGTCAGCGCGCGGACTTTCCTACTAAACGATACATTTTGCACGCTTACGTTCATTATGAAGCCATTCTGTATGAAGAAATATGAGAAAGTACGATTTGGGGGGTGGAGTTAAAGGAAGAAGATCGAGAGGCGAATGGTATATGACGTCACAAGGGGATTTTTGGGGGGGGGTGCGCGAATATACAAATACAATATACAAGGGTAAGTATCTACTAATGTATACTAATGTATACTGATTTAGTTTTGGTCATTGATTTCAAAAATAACTTTCTTTTTTTGGAGAAATGAAAAACAAACATGTTAGAATACTTTAAATAATTAATATGTGTTTTAACTAGCTTAAACTAGTTACAGAGAATTGTGTTAAATTTAGCTAGAGTCACAAACTGCTACTGTTTATGAAAAAGTGCTCTGAGTGTGGGAAAGGGTGTTCCTTTGATAAAAATACCCAGTTCTTTCGTTGCCAAAAGCGTCGGTCAAACGGTAAAAAGTGCAACTTTAAATTATCCCTAACGAAGAATACGTTTTTTGAAGGATTTTGGCAGATCTGTAAAAGTAGCAGGAAAAATCAAGAATTAATGCCCAGTTATGTCAATTGAATGC